>CM066031.1:177660593-178059569 GCA_033557465.1 Ichthyophis bannanicus
TACAAACAGGAAATTATAAAGTTCATGCAGTACAATTGAGTGAAAACAATCAGCTTATTTTCTTATCCCCATAAGCTCTTGGGTTCATGCACTCCAAACATGTACTATAGCACTTCTTATAGCAGATCACTACACAAGCTCTTGCTTCCCTTTAAACCTTGTCTATGAGGCAGGTCGAGCAGTCCATGGGCTGGTCTAACATAGGCAAAGGATTTAACAGCGTTGCTTGGGGGTTTGGGCTTGACACTGTCTGCTCAGGAACAAGATGCTTTTCTAAGAAAGCGTGAAGCCCTCTTAATAATACTTGAGCTTGCTGGCTGTGAGGAGCAGGTGAGGAAACTGCTTCTCCTTGTGGTATACAGAGACTGGGAGGCTTTGCTTCATTCACAGCTATTCTACCGTTACACACACTCTCTTTAGGCACGGTGCTGTAATTACCCTTCCCCCACTTGTCTCTATCAGCAAGTGCTGGAAATCTTACATCATAGGCAGGCAGAGGGTTTTCCTTTGGCAATTCCCCTTTGGATGCTTCTAAAATCCTCTGGTAAATATCTCTGGTAAAGATATCTGCAGTATTTCTAAGGCTAGCTTCTTTACTGCTTTCTTCAGGAGTTTTAAAAGAGACACAAGGTTTAATTGCTGGAGGTTCTGGCTGTAGCCAACTGTCTGGATAGATCCTAGGCTTTCCCTGGGTTTCAGAACTACCAATAACACAGTTTGGCTTGTCATAAAAACTCTTATTGCAGTTAAAAGTACCTTGATGAGGAATGCAGGGAGATTCTTCAACCGGCTGCCAGTATTTCCACGGCTGAGCTTCTGGTTCCAAACCGTTAGGCTTCCCACCTGGGTCTCTCTGTGCCACGCCCTCCTCTGAGTCCTGGAAGGTTTCCTGCTGCACTGAGCCTCTCTGGTATCTGTATCCTGGTTTGGTAAATGCTCCCCTCTGTGGTTCCTTTGGCTGGCTTCTCAACCAGTTCTGTTTCTCTAACCAGCTTGTCCTCTGGTTCTTTCTCTCCTTGGGATTTTCATTCCAACTCTTCCCCCCATACGCCTCTGTTGCTTTTCCAGCTGCCTTCTGGCTTTCTCTGTCTTTGCTGCTCTCTCGGTCTCTGTTTCTCCTCCTTCCTTCTCTGCCTCTACTTTCATTTTCCTTCTTCCTGTTATACAGGGTACGTCTGTCCTGGGAAGCCCACCTCCTAGCAGGGTGTGCCCAATCAGTGACCTCGCTCCTCCCTTCCCCCGGGTTAGGCTGATCTGACTGATTGTTCCCTTGTGATCTGTGCTGGGAAGGAATTTTACTGCCTCTTCCTGCAATACCAGGTCTTGCCACCGGGTCAGTATTTATTTCCATGGCTTCAGGTACTGCTGCAGCGTCACAGGTTCAGCAGAAAGTGGTCTGTATATTAGAGTTATTGCAAGTTTTCTTGTGCTGATGGTTAGCATGTCTGAGGCCTCGTTACTTGAGGAGGATATTTGTTGGTCACCTAGTGATGTTTTGCATTGGATAATTACTCCTCCGCCCTTTTTGTTAAGTCTTGCACAGTGATATATATTGTATTCTGGTGTTTTCAGTTGGTTGAGGATTACCGTGTCAGTGTCGTAGAGGCATGTTTCGGTTAGACATATGAAGTCTGGTTTAGAGACCTTCAGAAGGTCATGTATGATGGTGATTTTCTTCTTTAGTGATTTTGCATTTATTAGAAACCATTTTAATGGTTCAGGGTGTTCTTTCCTGTGTGGTGTGGTGTTTCATTGGGATGGTTGTGTTTTTATGGGTATGAGCCGAGATGGTCTTGGGTATTGGAGGTAGAGAAAGGGGTGTATTGTACCAATTTCCCTTTGTTTAAAATGATAGGGTACTATTAGTATAAGCTGTCGAGACTGGTAATATGAAAGGGAGTTGGTTTGGTTGAATGAGTTGCAGATTAGAATGGAGAGTAGGAAGGCTGCTGAGATTGTCGACATTATTACAGTTGTAATTGTTACAATGTGTTCTAGATGTCTGAGGGATACAATGTGATAAAATGTGTTCTATTGGAACAGTAGTTGCAAGGTAATGCAATGTAAAAAGAGTATTAGAGATACAAAATGATACAAAGTGATGCAATGTGGTCAGTAGGGATAATAGGTCAGTACAGCAATAAGTAAGCATTGACCGAGTTGAGTTTTGGTAGGAGCGCTAAACTTTGCAGTTGTAAGTGCGTTGTGGCAAACAGCTTAAATACGGAACAGCATGGAAACTTACATGTGTCTCGGGGTGCCTGATGTCTATACAGTGGCTTTTTCCACCTTGGCAATGCTGAACTTCCTTCTTTCTCTGCTCTGTGGCACTGGATCCCTCCCCCCTTTGTTGGGACAGTTCTGCAAGACTACACTACAATACAGCCTCACCCACACCTAGTTGTATTGTGAGATCCCCCATGTACAGGTAGACATAAAGTTTTTAGTTGCCAGAACAGGTAGGACACCATACATGGATTGCTGCTTTGCCTGCCCTTGTATGTTCTATAGGCTAAGCAGGACCCACCAGATTAGACACAGATCCTTGTTATCTATGCTCCCTTATGGCAAGGTAGATTTGGCTTGAATGTGCACTGATGTGGTCAGTAGAGCCCACTCCCATCAATAGCAGCAGACATTGATTGTCATAGACAACACACACCCCAGCTGATCACTACTGTCAGCATCACACCCATAATCACAGCAATATACAGTGATTTTTGTGGATGTTGGTGATACCTATGTTTGTCCCCATCACCAGTGGATATTTCAGGAGCTACTGGTCACCACATGATCCCCATCAAATGCTCCTAATGGCTTTCCATGTGCTTTATGTGGAACATGGTCAGCAGATTAAGGGTGGTGCAACACATGCACATATGACACAGTTGCAGAGCTGAGGAATGATGACACTCTGCAAGCCATATGGCGCAGTCTTCCAACCACAACAACCTGTATTTGTAACCCCATGGCCCGTACATGGCGATTATGTGCTGGACACAGGAAACAAGTATTAGAAATGCAACCCCACCTTCACTACCTCTTATAGCATTGTATCCCACCCCTTGGACAATGTCCAAGAGACCTGTCCGACTCCTGGAGGATTCTGTGGAACCAGTACAGGTGACCCTACCTCACTTGCATATAGGCAGATGCATGGCTTTTGTGCACGCCATTCAAACACATACCAGCTGCTGATGGCTCCCACTCCATATGTCAGTACATGTTTTCATGATGTTCAGATGACACCCATAGGTCAATGTATTATCCTACAGGATAATCATCACACACATGTATCACAGGAGCACTGCACATTCCGTGTATGTGGTTCACATTGTTAGAGCTTTGCCAATCGGAGCTTTCCAAAACCACCTCATAAATAACTGCTGACACATTTAACTGTTCCATTCAGAAACTGGTGATGTGTGCGGTGAACATGTTCTGCGGACCGGTGTGGGACTTGCATTTTATGGTCTGTTCCTATCAGATCTACCTAGGTATACCATTTCAGAAGATAGTAATGGTGATATATGGGGATGTAAGCGAAAACTGGAAACAACATAAGCACTGGCAAGTTAGATGCAAGGCATTAATAAGGCAGGCAAAGAGAGAATTTGAGAAGAAACTTGCCATGGAAGCAAAAATACATAATAAAGACTTCAAGTACATTCATAGCAAAAAACCTGTGAGAGAGTCAGTTGGACCATTAGATGATAGAGGGGTAAAAGGGGCACAAAGAGGGGACAAGGCCTGAATGGAATAACGAGGGGTGAACCCCACTTTAACAAATGCTATGCTTAGGAGTAGTTTTGCAAGTGGACCTGTGGTGGAACCCCATATAAGGAATGGAGAAGAAAGACATAAGAAGTGTAAAGGGAAACTATATAGAAGTTGTTTTTCACTTAAACTACACAGCAGCAAGCAAAAAGGCAACCAGATACCATCAGCGAGGAGTGGGTGAAGTGACATAGTTACCAACACTGAAACCACTGAGGTGGGCAGTTTCGGATCCCCCTTAAGCAAGAATTGGTAACCACATTCTAGAGAAACAAACCCACGGTATACTAAGAGATATGCGACGACAGATACACAAGGAAACATAAGTAAAGGTCAAAAGGATGTAAAAATACAGGTGTAGTGAAAAAGCGAGAAGTTCCTGGGGTTGGAATTAAACAAAAACAACAAAGATTGGAAAAAGAAACTGCTGATAAGGGGATATATGAGGAAAGGTAGTAAACAAGTTAAGGAGACATACCCAGGCAGACATTCCTGTGTGAGAGACGCTAGACTCCGTCTCCAGAACCTGAATAGATTTATCAGGTGCTTTGCGATCATAAATTTGCATACTCATGTATATTCTTGATATAGCTATTAAGGCTTTAATTTCTCATTGCGAGGCTTGTGCTTTTGCAAACCTGACAATAATAATTATTACTTCAATTCGATGGCACGAGAATTTTATTGAAAGTGAGTCCTGCGCTTTTTGTGTATGTTGGGCTGAACCCAGCAGCATTAGTATTTAGAGGGGAAACAAAAAAGCTCCAACATAATGGCGTCCAAACAGGGACTTGAAAGACATCAGAGTGATGTCATGGCAAAAGGTCCTCCTGTGTTTGCCGGTTGAAGCTCAGGTCAAGAAAGAGGAAAGCATGACCCTGAATTCCTGCAGAAGAAGCATCACTGTGAAGGTAAGAGACACTTTCCTTTCATAGAAACATAGAAACATGATGACAGAAAAAGACCACAAGGCCCATCTAGTCTGTCCTTCCATAACAACAACTACAACAGTCCACTTTTTACCTTTAGAGATCCTCTGTGTTGGTCCCATGCTTTTTTGAATTCAGTTACTGTCCTCATCTCTACCACCTCCACTGGGAGACTATTCCACGGATCCACTACTCTTTCCGTAAAGAAATATTTCCGCATATCACTCCTGAATCTATCTCCCTTCACCCTCATCCCATGTCCCCTCGTCGCAGAAATTGCTTTCAATTGAAAGAGGCTCTCTCCCTGAACATTTATGCCACGGAGGTATTTAAACATCTCAATCATATCACCTCTATCCCGCCTTTCCTCTAAGGTGTACATATTAAGATCCTTAAGTCTGTCCTCATTTGCTTTATAATGAAGACTATTAATCATCTTAGTAGCAACCCTCTGCACCGACTCCATCCTGTTCACATCCTTTTGAAGGTGCGGTCTCCAGAATTGCACACCATACTCCAAATGAGGTCGCACCAAAGACTTATACAGAGGCATTATCACCTCCTTTTTTCTGCTAGCCATTCCTCTCCGTATGCACCCAAGCATCCTTCTAGCTTTTTGCCGTCGCCTTTTCTACCTGTTTAGCTACTTTAAGATCATCGGACACAACTACGCCTAGGTCCCGCTCTTCTTTAGTGGACAAAAGTACTTCACCTCCTATGCTGTATTGCTCCCTTGGATTGCTGCAGCCCAAATGCATGACCTTACATTTTTAACATTAAATCCCAGCTGCCAAATTCTAGACCATTCTTCAAGCTTAGCTAGATCCCTCCTCATGTTATCTACACCTTCCTGGGTGTCTACTTTATTGCAGATTTTGGTATCATCTGCAAAGAGGCAAACCTTACCCGACAGCCCTTCCGCTATATCACTAACAAAGATGTTAAAAAGAATCGGACCAAGGACAGATCCCTGGGGCACACCACTGGTAACATCCTTCTCCTCAGAGTGAGCTCCATTTACTTGTACTCTTTGTCGCCTCCCACCCAACCAATGTCTAACCCAAGCAGTAACTTTAGGGTCCATCCCTAGGGTGCTCAGTTTGTTTATAAGTCGCCTGTGAGGAACAGTGTCAAAGACTTTTACTTTCTAAAAATATATATAGAATAATAGGAAACATTGTGCAAGTCTAGGATACTATAATACTAGTTAGGATGTTTAAGAAAAAGTCTAGTGAGAGTTTATGTTTATTGATTTGATTGACCGCCCTTCAATATAGCAGAGCGGTTTACAATGATAATAAAATATTACAGTAACATCAAGGCACAAGGCCGGAAAAGTAGAAAGAAAGTTACAATTAATTTGTAGAGAGAAAATGGAAGAGCAGGTTGATATCAAAGGGTTAAGAAAAAAAGGTTAGGGGTGAGAGGAGGGAGGGCCAAAGGCAAGGGAGAAAAGGTGAGTCTTTAGATCCAGCTCGAAGGTAGGGTGATGATGTTCCAGGCGGAGGGCGGTGGGAAGGGAGTTCCAGAGGGCAGGGCCTAGAAAAAAAAAAAGCTGAGGAACGGGTAGAGTGCAGGTGGGCTAGGGAGGGAGGGGGTAGTGTGAGACGGTTGAGATGAAAGGAACGGGGAGTGTGTGTGGGAGTGTGAAAGTGGATGAGGTCAGCCAGGTATTGAGGAGTGGAGGTGTGAAGTGGTTTATGAACAAGGGTGAGTAGTTTGAACTGAATGCGGAAGGAAATTGGTAACCAGTGAAGGTGGAAAAGAAGGGGGGTGACGTGGTTTCTGGGGGAGGAGTGGAACACGAGTCGAGCGGCTGTATTTTGGATTCGTTGAAGACGTGACAGTTGGAGCTTGGTGAGACCAGTGAAAATGGAATTGGCGAAATCAATGCGAGAAATAACTAGTGATAGAAGCAGAGTAGTAAGAGCAGAGGGAGAAAGAAAAGGACGAATTGCCCAGATCTGATGGAGGTAGTAGAAAGAGGTTTTGGAGATATGGGAAATGTGAGCTGAAAAGGAAAGGTCAGAATCGAAAAGTACACCAAGATAACGAAAAGTAGGAACAAGAGAGATAGGTGAACCAGAGAAAGAGGGGGCCAGAGAGGGGGGCTGATGACCGTGGGAAAACCAAATAGCAGTAGTTTTGGAGGTGTTGAGATGGAGGCAGTTATTAGTTAACCAGTCGGAGACAGCAGTTAGACACAGGTTTAGGGGGGCAAGATGAGGACAAACAGGGGAGGTGTGATAGAGAAGAAGAATGTCATCTGCATAAAAGAAGGCCGTGATCCCAAACTGTTGTATCAACAAGGTGAGAGGAGTCAGAAAGAGGTTGAAGAGCAAAGGTGCGAGAACAGAGCCCTGTGGGACTCCGCAGGGAAGGGGAAAAGGGTCTGAGGGGGGAACGGATGGAGAGGAGGAAAGGATTGCAGCAGATCTAGAAGAAAGAAAAGAGTGGAACCATCGATATACAGTGCTACAGAGGCCAGCTTCGCGTAGACGAGACAGAAGAAGGGAGTGATCAACCAAGTCAAATGCGGCAGAAAGATCGAGAGCTACCGCCACCGAGATATCACCTCGATCGTGTGCAGTGTGCAGAGAGTTGGTGAAGACAAGAAGAATAGTTTCTACACTGTGCCCAGGACGGAAGCCAGACTGACGAGGGTGAAGAAAATTAACAGAATCCAAATGGTGAGAAAGCTGTGCGAAGACAATCTTTTCCAGAATTTTTGAAAGAAAGGACAGATTAGAAACTGGGCGGTAGTTGGCAGGGTCCAGGGGATCAAGAGAAGGTTTTTTAAGAATCGGGCGGATAAGTGCGTGCTTCCAGGAGGTGGGGAAAGTGCCCGTGGAAAGACTAGAGTTCAGCATGGCTAGAAGATATGGAAGGAAAGACAGAGAAGGAAGGAGCAACCAGGAGGAAGGGATAGGGTCAAGAGGGCAGAAGGTCTTGTTGGATGAGGAGATGAGGTGGTGAAGCTCAGCTGTGGTAGTTAAGGAGAAGGAGGACCAGGTGTGAGACAGTTGGGAGGTGGGAGGGGGGAGGCAACAGGGGGCGGGGAGGAGATTGGTGGGGGGAGGGTAGGGAGGGAGGCTCTTAAGGTAGAGACTTTGTTACTGAAGGCGGAAGCAAGAAGGGAAGGGGGGGAGTGGGATGTGCGGGCACAGCAGAGGAGGTAGGAAGAAGGGAAGTGAGGAATCTAAGGGTAGAGTAGAGATGCCGGGTCTGGTTAGGGGCGTTGGCAATGGCAGCAGAAAAGTAAGAGAACTTGGCAAGGTGAACCTCGGATCGATACTGAGAGTGGCGGGCTTTGAAAATAGATAGGATGGTTGGAGAGGGGGACTTACGCCATAGCCTTTCAGCTCTCCGTAGTTGGGAGCGGAGGAGGAATAGACCAGTATGATACCAGGGCTGGGAAGGGCGGCGTGAGGCTGGACGTGGGTGAAGAGGAGCAATACGATCGAGGGCGGCAGAGAGAGAGGAGGACCAGGTAGACGCTTGAGAGTTAGGGGATAAGGAAAGGAAGTCGGAGGGCAGTAAGTCTGTGGCAGGAGGCAACTGCTGGGCAGTGGAAAGAGAGATAGTGCGGGATAGACATGGAGGGAGAGAAAAGGAGGGTGGGGGAACTAGAGCTGGGGCCGCAGGATGAGAGCAAAAGACTGTTAGGCAGAGATGGTCTGTCCAGGGAAGGGGGAAGGAAGTCAGGTTGTCAAGAGAGATGGTGGAAGAGGAAAGGGTCAGGAATAGATCAAGGGTGTGTCCAGCAGAATGAGTGGGGAAAGAAACGTGCTGTCGGAAAGATAGGTTGTGAAGGAGAGCAAGGAAGGCATGTTCCCTGGAGGATGAGGGGGAGTCGAGGTGAAGTTTAAAGTCACCAGCAATGAGGAGGTGAGGAAAAAGGAAGGAGAGGTCTGAGATGGAACGGAGGAGAGAGTCCCAAAGATCGGGGTGCAGGGCAGGGGGCGCATAGATGAGAAGGATATGTGTTGAGGGGGAAGTATGAAGATGGAGCAGAAGAGCCTCAGGGTAGGAAAGAGAGGGTGAGAAGATCTGAGTGAAGGAGAGAGAAGACCGGAGAATAGCGGCCACCCTGCCGCCAGAGCAGGGTTTGTGAGGAAAATTTTTGCCTCCCCCTTCTGCATTCCCCGGGGGGGGGGGGGGGAAACCATTCGGTATGTCCCTTGGAACTTTACTGATATGGATAATATTGCCAGCGAGTTACCTCCCCTTAGTAGAGGGGGTGCTCCCTGGATTCAATAATTTGAGCGGGTCACGGGGGGTATACCTTAGGACTGGGGGATGTTAAAGCACTATTAGCAAAACTCTTGGGAACTCATGCAACGAATCAAGTTTTTGCCAGAGCCATTCTACCACAGGTTACAGTGGCAGAGAAACTGTATGATGCGCCTGATTTCAATCAGTATCGACCCAGGATTTGGGATGCCATCAAAGAACCATACCCAACACAAAAATATTTAGCACCGCTATTGAAAATGCGCTTTAAACTAGGACAAGATATTGGTGCATATATTGCATGATTCCAAGACTTCTGGGAAACCCAAACCAGTATGGTCTACTCGGACCCAGGGTTCGTGCCCTTATTTTTCCAAACACTTAGTAATATTTTGCCCAAACCAGCACAGTCAAGACTAGATATGATTGTGGGGTTAGAAGATGAGTCTTGGGCAAGACAACAATCTCACATACACCACTTTGTTAGATTAGCTAAAGAAGAGCAGGCAAAACCTGAAAAGGATATGAAAGGTTTGCAGAAAAACTAACGACATTGCAATTGAAAGAATTACAGGAGGACCTTGATAAAAATAAAGCCAAAGCTAAAGAAAAGGAGAAAGAAGTAGAAGGCTCAAATAAAACAGAAAGACAATATGAGGTGGAAAAACAGAAAATTAGAGCCATTATAAAACAGAAAATTAAATTATTAGGGACTTAGAGCAGTTTGATAATATTGAGGAGGAAGACCCCTGAGAAAACTTTGGTTTCTATGCTCAGGCATGGAACCAGGCAGGTCCAAATAACGCAGGTAGTTGGAGAGGGGGGGGGTTGTAGGACCTCCCCAATCACAGCATCCCAGAGACGTGCCCTTAATTGCTGGAACTGTAGAAAACCGGGACATCTGCAGCATGAATGCCGGAGTCCCCCTGCTCGAACACCAACAAGATCACAAGGATCACAAAATCCTTACCAGAGTCCTCAGTGTAGATTCTCCCAGGGGCAGCTTCCTCAGGGAGGACCACAATGACTCTCTATGATGATGCGAGCCATGCTCAATGAGCATGAGGCGGTAATTGAAGTCTGTCTCAATGGGTATACAGTACAAATGTTGGATTCCAGAGCCACAGCATCAGTACTGAACTCCCTACCCTCAGGTGTGAAACTGTCCCATCAAACCACTCTGACTACAGGGTGACTACAGGGTTTAATGGCAACCCAATTACCATCAAATTGACAGTACCCATTGAAGTAAAACTCATGGGACAACATACCTATAAACCCTTGTTGTATGCCCCACACAATTTGATGGGACAGGATCTGCTATCCAACTTCGAGGTACAGATGACCTTTACCAGCACACCATCCACTCTGCTTCTGCAGACAGAGAGTCAACCAGATTTTGATGAAATCCCTTCTGAGGTCTGGGCTAACTCAGAAAGCCTTTTTGGTCTAATACTGTCTGCATCACCTGTTCGAATTAAACTAAAGAAAAATTGTCATGGTCCCAAAGTAGCCCAATATCTCTTGCAGCCAGAAGCTGTGGCGGGAGCAAATGAGGAAACTGATGTTACTACAGAATGGCATTATAGAACCAAGCACCTCTCAGTATAATGCACCGCTGTTTCCAGTTAAGAAACCCAATGATAAATGGCGGGTAGTACATGTTATTTATTTATTTATTTATTTACATTCTCTTATATACAGCGCTATTCTGCATCAGTGCGGTTTACATTGAAAAAACTGAAATTACATTGAACAGGGCATTATAACTTGGAGATAACTATTTTACATTTTATTGTTCTGCGAGGTCTCAATTCAGTCGTGGAAGCAGAGTTCCTACTTGTGTCCAACCCTGCTACGTTATTGCAATACAACCCACCAAAGAAATATAGCACTGTTTTAGATCTGTCAAATGCATTTTTTGGGACCCCAGTCCATCCTGACTGTGGACTATGGCTGGCGTTACAATACTACCTTTCCTTCTGTATCCCTTTATCAGCAGTTTCTTTTTCCAATCTTTGTTGTTTTTGTGTTTAATTCCAACCCCAGGCATTTCTCGCTTTTTCAGGATTCCTGTATTTCCATATCCTTTTGAGGGTAAACAGATACTATCAGCAGGGAGTGGGTGGCGTGACATAGTTACCAGCACTGAAAACACTGAGTGGCAGTTTCAGATCCCCTTAAGCAAGAATTAGTAACCACATTCCAGAGAAATAAACCCACAGTGTGCTAAGAGATATGTATGGACAGATGTTCAAAGAAACATGAGTAAAAGGTCAAAAGAATGTAGAAATAAACCTGGTTCATCCAGGTGCACAAGATCATGTATTTGTTTTTTCTGTGATAAATTTTTTTGAGCAACCACAATAAATAAATAACATATAAAATATCAGTCAGTAGATGTAAATTTTCCATTGACAATTAATCAAATACGTGACCCAACCCAATATCTACATCAGTGAAATCAACAGAAGCAGGTAAACGCCCCTGCCAAAGGAAATAATGCTCTACTATTGGTGAGGCCGCGTGGCCCCCCCCCGGGGCGTGCGAGCGGCCGACGTTAACCGGGGGGGCGGCCGGCCGTGCGCCCGCCGCGGCGTGGCTGCGTGGCTTCGCAGTTGGGGCCCGCAGTGCGTGGAGGGCTCCCATTGGCTCCCGCGGCACAGGGCAGTGCGCGGGAGCCAATGGGAGGAGTGGAGGAGTTTCGGGGGAAAAAGTTAGGGGAGCGTTACGGCGTCCTCCGGCCTTTCTCTCGAGGTGGCCGGAGGTGACGGACGTTTGGAGTAACCAGAAGTTGGAAGATTCTGGTTGTATTGACCTTGGCTCCATTGGGTGCCCCTTGATCTCGTGGTGGTTGCTGGCTGGCATTGCTGCAGCACTGTGCAGCAAGAGGAGAGGGGCAGTGATTGGATGGAAGGGTGTCGTGGGTGGAGAATTGGGCCAATTGTTTAGCTTGAGTTAATTTGCAGAAGATGAAGCCATGATCGTGTTCGCGATCGGTGATGGCTGGTGAGTGGGAGAGAGGGGTAGCTGCGGATCGGCAGCAGAGGTTTGCTGTGAGCTCTGGCTCACGGCTGGCATTGACACTGCAGCTGTACTGTCACGTGGGCTGGTGAGATGGGCCTAATGCTTTTGGCAAGCTCTGGGCTTGCTTCTGGCTGTCGGGGAGCTGGATCGGGCTCAGTGCTGACTGGACAGTCGGCGGATCTCCTCTGGGGCAAGAGGCAGCACTGCGGGGCCTAGCTTAGGTCTACCACAGGGGAAGTTAGCCTTAAAAGAGCTTCAGCCGGTGGAGCTTGGGGGAGCAGGACCATATGCAGTGCAGGGCTGTGTGCAAAGAACACACCCGAACACGCCTAGGGCCGGTTGTGCCACCCCGGATGCTGTACCAGGAATAGTCGGCAAACACCTATTTTGCCAAAGCTTATTTCCTTTCCAGCTTGGGATTCTGCACAACAGTTGCCCTTGTTATCCACTAATATTACCTAGATGGATATTTGGAATACGGCTTCACAGAATAATCAACTACTAAGAGGCACTATAGATCAAGTTGCTGCATTTTCTCGTGATACTGTCAATGTTTTGACTTTCCAAGAAGAGCAGTTGCATGAGAATAAGTTTCAAGTTGATGATCTATCTGCTTAGATTACGTTCAGAAGTCTGTGACCTCCAGTATTACGGATGGCATTGTGTTGCACAGGCAGTGAGAATCCATGGAAAATGTTATGCTTTCTGGGAATTTGAGATTTCTCAATTTTCCCAGAACACGTTATTTAACATCTTTCATTTTGTTAAAGAAACATTTTAGTGAAGTTCTAAATGTGAGTAATTAACCTTGATCAATCTTTTGTCTCTAATGGCTTTTATTTGTTTGGTAAGCAGTTAATGGAAGCCTCAGATCCAGTAGCCCAAGAATTGGTAAATAACTTAGATATTTCTAACTTTCTTGAAACTTCCTCAGAGGAAATTTCAAGTCAGGCTACCCTGATTGTGACTTTCATTACAGAACTTGGAAAAAGTATTGTTTGAAATTGTACTTTGGGAAAAAGCAGACATTATTCTGTGGAGGGAAATTGATGGTATTTCCCGATGTGGCTAGGGCAACTCAGTTACACAGGAAGTCTTTTCTTCATTTAAAGCCTAGAGTATTAGCGATTGGTGCTGCTTTCTTTTTATATTCTCCTTGTAAGTATTTGATTTCTTTTCAGAGCAAACCTGTATTTTTTGAGTGTTTGCTGCATGAAGCTTTCCTGAAAGGCAAATAGCCCACTGGGCAGGTGTAGTAGTTCAAGGTATGCCCTAGTATCTCCTCCTTTCTAATTTTCTAATTTCAGTTTTTCTGAGTTTTATTTCAGTGGCGATGCATCTTGATTTTCTTTTTGTAATTTTAGCTTAGTAATGCTCCCTTAAGGTGGGCTAAGTACTGTGGAGTAAGTGCCTGTTACTTATGATTGCCTGTAATTTGCACTGATTGTAAAGTTTTCAAAATTCAATATGAACAAAGAAATAAATGGCATCTTGTGCATGATTTGGTTAAAGAATTACAGCTAGGTGGCTTATTCTTGACTTAAACTTGGCTAACTCACACACTTGCTCTAGCTATGTGATAGTTGGCTCGCCTTGGAGTGTCGTAACGCAAATCACACAGGGCAGTTGAGGCCGCTGCGCCTTGGCAAGGGCATGGTCAAGGCTTCAATGTAGGTGTGCGTGTTAAGTGATAGCCGTTTCATTAAGCGCAGCCCTCAATGTCATAGCGGGTGATTTCATTCAGGGCCAGTGCTATGGTCCTATCACTAACTTTTGGTCTATTTGTACTGACGCTGGCTTATTTTCCAGCTGTTTGTCGTATTAAATGGCTTATTAAATATGGGTGGGAGTGGACGGGGGGCTGCGGCTCTCCTGGTTGGGAACTTTGCAAGGTGGGGGGCAAGGCCCTTCCCGGGCGGCTTGGCTGGGGCGTGGCAGCTGCCTTGGGCGGGAGCGGGTGCTGTGGTGTCTTTCCCTTGTTTCTCCCCACAGGGCACTTCGGGATGGCAGTCCCCGAGGCACGAGAGTCCGCTGGCTGATAGTGCCGGATCGGTCGGAGGCAGGAGCGGTGCCTGACCAGGCGACGGCTGCGGCAGGTGAGTCTGTGGGGGCGGGGCTTTCTGGGGGAATCAGGGGGGGAGAGGGGGGTGGGCGGCCCGAAAATGGCGGCGCTCAGGCCGGTCGCGTCGGGCGTCAGGTTTCTGGTCATCTACGTCCGTGGTGACGTCGTTGTTCTCGTCCGGGTCGGAGGGGAGCCGGGTTGAGGGCGGGCGGGGGGAGAGGGCGAGGACAGGGTTGGGTTGGTTCGGGGGGGTGCCGTCGTCGGTGGTAGCGTTCTCGGCGTGTGGGACGGCGTACCGAGGAAGCTGCGGCGTAAACTTGCGGTGAGGCGCTGGAGGGTCGGAAGCATTTTGGGGACCGTAGGAAGTAGCGGACGGTTGCTGGCACGGCGGGTAGGGTACCGAAGGGGTGCGCATCCCGCGGGCATTGCTGCGGCTGGCTAGGGTGTGGGGGAGGGCACATTAGGGCCAGTGCGGGCTGGTCCGCTGGCAGTGGGGGTTACAGTTAGTTGCTTACAGGCAAGTACAGATTTCTTTGTTCTTTGTCCCCTCCCACGGCTTCTCACCGGGATAAGCTAGCGGTGGATATCCTGTTGGGGGGGTGGCGGGCTCGTTCAGGGCGACACCCTTCCCGGGGGGCCAGGTGCATAGCGGTTGCTCCGTCACCTGTCTCACCCCATCGGGGGTTCAGGGTATGATCATCTCCCCACGGAATGCAGTGACGTCACCTGTCCCACCCCATCGGGGGTTCCGGGTATGATCATCTCCCCACGGAATTCCATGACGTGCGCAGGCTTCCTTTGTCGAGGCGGTGGAGTTGGGGCGGGGGTCCAGGCGGGGGTGCCGGATGGCCAGGGTGGACATTGCATCTTGTCTTGTTGGCTATTGCCGGTGCGCCCTTATGCATTCCCGTTGTTGGGGGTTTTTGTTAATGATTTTATAGGGGGTTTGCCTCTGGGGTGTTCTATCTCTGGTGCGCACCTGGAACGATGTGGTACGTTCTTGCTTTGGGCGTTAGTAGGCCGGGTGTGGGGTGCTCAAGTGGTGCATTGACCGGAGGATTTTTCTGGTAGTGGGTGAGGCGCGGATGCCGCTAGGGCTGGTCTCTACAGCCCGCATCATCGCCTGAGGGTTGCGGAGTATTTGGGCCGCGATAGCATAGGGGCTGAGTTCTTGCGGGAGTTCGCGGCGTTACTGTGCTCCGAGAGCGGGTGATCTCCGGTCGGGACCTGCAGTGGTTATCGACACAGCTGGAGGGTTGGGCCTTGGGGGGGCCTTTGGCGGCTTGTAGGGTGCGGTGCGGTGGCCTGATTCTGGTAAGGCAGTCGGTCTCCAGGCCCATTTCACCTTCTGGGAGTGGTTTCCGCTACTGTGGTGTTTCCGAACCTTGCCCGGCCAGACCACCATCGCGGCTTGTATTGTGGTGCGTCCAAGCAGCGTTGATAAGAGTAGTGTACAACTACCCCCCGCGCTGTAAACTGGTTGCTAGCTTGAGGCGACAGGTCGTACCAGTGGGGCGGCGACTGCTCAGTGCGGTTCTGGGGTAAGCGTGGACAAGGGGGGGGGGACCAACCTCCGATCACCGGATTGGCCTGTATGGGCAGCGGTGTACGCCGCCGGAGTGTCTCGGGCTACGGCAAGTAGGGCTTGGGGGCGGGGTTCGCGTTCCTTGCTAGGGCTGGAAGCGCTCTGGCCCGTCGCCAGGGACAGCGGGGGGCCCATTCTGCCTGAGTTGCTGCAACGCTTGTGTGCTGTTTGGCCAGCAGCGGTGTCGTCCAGTTACGAGGGGATCTGCTTTTGGGCGGGTTCGTCTTTGTGCAGCTACTAGCGCGGCGGCAGTGGGCTTACTTGAGCAGGATATCAGGCAGATCGGAAGATGGAATTCCTGCGCGTATCAGGGATATGTGCGTCGGTAAGGGCGCTGGGGGGGGGCTGGCTAACTGTGGATCTGTTTATTTTGCAGAAGTTCTTCCTGGCTCGTGTCGCTGTGGGGTGCTTGGCCACTCATTCGAGTGGGGCTGGTTGGCGAGCAGCAACACGCCTGGATGAGTGGAAGATTGGTTGGACCAGTCGGGTGCCCGTTTCATGGCTGGAAGAGCGCGGCTGCGATGGCTTCAGCTTGCCTTTGCTACACTGGGGTGGCCACGATCTGGTGTCCTGGGCCTGCAGTGGCGTCGGGCCGGGATTCGGGACAAGGAAGCGCTATTGGAGATGTTTCATGGTTGTGATTTTCCTGTGGTCAGCTATCGATCCAAGGCCTGCTTGCTCGGCTCAGCGGCGGGGGTCGCGGGGTCTAGCAAAGATCAATCACTGAATTGGCAGATGGGTGGGGGAGCAGGGTGGGGGCCCGCTTTTGCACCTCTGGGCTGGGGGTGGATGGTGCGGGCATGTTTCGGGCTGATGGGGTCCTCCTATCCCGGTGGATGGATGTGCTCCGCAACGCTTGGCAGGCGGCCTTGGAGGATTGGCTGAACCGGGGAGGGGGGCGCTGGTCGCAGCTTTGCCGGGGGGGGGGGCGGCTCAGGCCGGGGTGGCCTGAGCCGGTGGCGGGATCCCGGAGGTTTCCGGGGTCCGGAGCCGGAGCCAAGCAGTAGGGCGGGGGTGGGGTACCCCCGCCCGGGCGGTCCCTCAGGCTTTTGCTAATAATAGGGCGAAGCCGGATGAGGGAGGCTAGGCAATTTGCCGGGGCCTGGACAAGGCGGAAGCGGCATCACTTTGCTATTCACATGGCTGGTGAGGGCTCGCTCTGCTGGGGGGGGGAAATACAATGTAAAGTTGGATTGTTGATGTTATGGTTTATGGCAATAAAGCTGCGACCAGTTGAATTCCCATATATGTGTGGTCTACCTTTTTTATGATGGGGGGGGGTGTTGCGGTGTGGCGGGGGCCGGTCCGCCTTACCCGGTTATGGTGAGGCCGCGTGGCCCCCCCCCCGGGGCGTGCGAGCGGCCGACGTTAACCGGGGGGGCGGCCGGCCGTGTGCCCGCCGCGGTGTGGCTGCGTGGCTTCGCAGTTGGGGCCCGCAGTGCGTGGAGGGCTCCCATTGGCTCCCGCGGCACAGGGCAGTGCGCGGGAGCCAATGGGAGGAGTGGAGGAGTTTCGGGGGAAAAAGTAAGGGGAGCGTTACGGCGTCCTCCGGCCTTTCGCTCGAGGTGGCCGGAGGTGACGGACGTCCCGCCCTCCCGCCCTTTAACTGGGGTTCGGGGGTGTGGTGGCTATGGAGGGGTGTTGCAGCTGGGGGGGGGGTGTGGCGGGATCCCGGAGGTTTCCGGGGTCCGGAGCCGGAGCCAAGCAGTAGGGCGGGGGTGGGGTACCCCCGCCCGGGCGGTCCCTCAGGCTTTTGCTAATAATAGGGCGAAGCCGGATGAGGGAGGCTAGGCAATTTGCCGGGGCCTGGACAAGGCGGAAGCGGCATCACTTTGCTATTCACATGGCTGGTGAGGGCTCGCTCTGCTGGGGGGGGGGAAATACAATGTAAAGTTGGATTGTTGATGTTATGGTTTATGGCAATAAAGCTGCGACCAGTTGAATTCCCATATATGTGTGGTCTACCTTTTTTATGATGGGGGGGGGGTGTTGCGGTGTGGCGGGGGCCGGTCCGCCTTACCCGGTTAACAGAATCTCAAGTTAACCCCTATATCCCCTATCCACCCCATCAACAGTATAAGATACACAAACTACATTTCGTTCCTATCCCCCTCACCCCCACCTACCCTCCAATCCCCCACCCCTCCCTCCAGCCCTCCCATCCCATCTCCGCTGTTAATGTGTGTAGGTGCATTAGCTCACTTGCACCTTATACCTCCCTGCTAAATTCACTCATCACTGGCATCGAATCATCACATAAGGCTTCCTCCTGCTTTTTCTAGACATCTCTGCTGCCTTTGGCACTGTTTCCCACCAGTTTCTCCTCAACAAGCTCCACCAAATTGGAGTCCACGGCACCCCCCTCAAGTGGTTCCACTCATATCTCACCAATCACAATCACCAGATAAGGATTCAAACACACACCTCAACTCCATTCACCCTTAACCAGGATGTACCACAAGGTTCTTCTCTCTCCTCTCTACTATTCAATATATACATTTGGCCTCTATATGACATCCTCCAGCAATTTCCTGTCCAGATTCTGATAGATGCAGACAATATACATAGTAACTTAGTAACATATATGATGGCAGATAAAGACCAGTATGGTCCATCTAGTCTGCCCAGCAAGATGGCAAGAGTAGGTGCACTTGCCGCTCTGTGAAAGTCACCCCTCCCCATGCCTTTGTTTAGAGGTGTTCCCACTGCTCCGTGTGGTCCATGCCTATTTGCTGAGATATAAGATAGTTATGTTTGTTTTGATTTTATCCTGTTGCTATAAAGGGATCCACGGTGTCTGTCCTATGCCATTTTGAATTCTGTCACTATATTTGCTTCCACCACTTCCATCGGGAGGGCATTCCAATCATCCAGCACCCTTTCAGTGAAAAAGTATTTCCTGACATTGCCTTTCAGTTTACCCCTTGCAGCTTCATGTTATGCCCAATAGTTTTACAGCTTCCCTATCTTTGGAAGAGGTTTGTTTGTTCATTAATACTCTTTAAGTATTTAAAGGTCTGAATCATTTATTTATTTATTTATACATCTTTTCTATACCGCCACTTCCAGCGATCAGTGGCGGTTTACAGGTAACATAAACTTTAATAACAGAGTACTATTATTTAACATAGAACAGATTTAGAACAATGAACATTCAACTATTAAATGTAACTCAAAAAATACAATGAGATAACAGGCTACCAACAGTATATCAACAGTAATGGGATATATTTACATTAAATTACAGTTATTCACATTAGCGACAAGTAATTGCTTTCAAAGAGTCAGCTTAACTAGGTGAGCAATGTGAATGTGTGGGAAAGATTTTATGCCTTGTCTAGGTAGGGTCAGTGAGTGACTGATGATCGGTGGTTTTCTCTGTGTTAGGATTATCTTCAATGTGGAGGTTATTGTAGTGCAGAGTAAATAGATGGGTTTTTAGATTTTTTCTAAATAATTGAAGGTCCTTGATTTCTCTGTAACTCAGGTAACCCGGAGGCCCACCTCGCCCTCTAGAGCCTATTCAAACCCCCCTAAACACCTTTTGTCATACATAATAAGGACACAAACACTTTAACATGGTACAACCTTGGTCGCAGCTTTATTTACCAATGCATACATGTAATAACCGCCCAACATGGGCAACCAACCTGTATCACAAACCCCGCCCCCATACCGGACGATGCCCCGCCCGCCATACTATTAGCAAGGCGGAACATCCTCCTCACCACCCCCCCACCGCCAGCCTCGCCATCCTAGTATCAAAGGCCGGCTCTCACACCCCCCTACCGGGCCGAGACCCCCAACCGGGATGTCTCGCCCCCACCCCCGGGGAGCCCTTCACTCCCCACATCTCCTAAAGCAGTTAGCACTCCCGCCGCCTCGGCGAGCGCTGTCTCGCTACCCCGCCACCGGCGCGAGGTATTACATATCCTCGCGCCAACCCACCCCAATAAAGCTGCGACCAACCACAAGCTCCAATATCTCCTGCCAATCATTTAAGAGGAGATCCTGTCCCACCGGGGACAAGTGAACACCGTCCGTGCGGTAGAGTCCGGCACACTGAACATCCACCCAGGAATGGTGAACTTGCCAGCCACCTGCCTGGCGAACCCATCGCCCGATCTGACGATTCACTTTTGCCAGACCACGCAACCACCGCCGCTGAGACTGGCATGCCGGACGCTGGATGATATCCGACCAGATGATCACCACCTCCGGCCACTCCTGCTGCAGCACGTGAAGGTCGCGCTGAACCGCTCTGATGAGTTGCCGACACGTCCAGCCGGACAAGTCATTGCCTCCAAGATGGACCAGGATTCCCAACGGACGCCGCCGTTGATCCGCTGCCCGCCGCACCACAGGAAGGAAGTGCCACCACCGCATGCCGCGCTCTCCCAGCCACCGCAACCGCACATGACGGACCGCCAGGCCCAGGTGCACTCCAAGCGGGCATCGTACAGCTCTCCTCTCGGCCCAATAGACGAAGGAGTGCCCGACGATCCACCATTCACCAGCTGAGGACACACCCACAGTAGCATTCCGGGCGAGCCGCTGCAGCCATCCACCTGCAACAGAAAACAAAGCATGAAAAGACCCCCCCCTTCCACCCCCCGACACCACCCCCCCCCCACCGGCGCCAGCCCTCAAACCCTGTCGGGCCGCACATAGCCCGCATACGCCCCGGAACGCCACCTCCCAATGCGTTGAATCACCCCACTATCCAAACCCGCAGCTGCAGCGCTTGTCGCAGCACTGATACGGAAGGAGTGCGAGGCGAACTGCCGCTCCGGGCACCCCAACCGCCTGAGCGCCAAGCGCAGCACCGCCGTGAACTGATACTGAGTGACCGGACACCCGTCCCCATGAAGAAAAAATTGCCCACCCAGCGCCGGGCGCACCCGGACATATGCCTGCACATTGCGCACCGGGCAGGACAAAAGCCCAGGGGCCGCCGTCAGCACCACCCGCCGACCCCTACCCATCTGGTCAGTCTTGGACCGCGACAGGGAAATCCACACCGCGGAGTGCCCCACTGTCACGCAATGCACCGCCAAACCCCCACCATCATCCCCCCGCCGCGAACGCGGCACTAGCTCACTTACCCGGAAGGCTCCAAAAAAGGCCGTAACAAACAGAGCACGAAACAACACCGCCTCATGCTCTGTCGTCGCCACCTCCTCCAGAACCCCCCATATCCGCACGAGCAGCTCATGGGTGACAGGGCGCCGCCAATCTCGCACCGGGGGCCACTCCCGCCCCCAGCCCGCCAGCAACCACGTCACCAAGAACGACCCGCTCGGGTTCCCCCAACCCACCGCTTTACTAAAAAAGGAGAAACCCGCCAAAGCAGCTCGGACCGATGACCGAGACCAGCCCTGCTCCCGCGCCCACACAATGAAGGACCCCCCCAACTGCTCACCAAGCGGGCCACCGCGCCAACCCCTCCCATGCAAAAAGGCCCGCACCCTGCTATACCCACGCCGATAGGCAGCCCACGTACCTGGAGCCACAGAGGACCTCAACAACCCCATCAGACCAGGGTCCCAATCTGCCAGAGATTCCCCGGAACAGGCGTCGCCGCCACGTCTGCCCCTGGGGCCAGCAACCGAAACTGTGCCCACTGGAAACGAGACAAAGCATCAGCAATAGAATTACACACTCCCGGAACATGGCGCGCCCGCGCTGTGACATTGAGGCGCAAACAGGCCAAGACCAAAACTCTCATTAACGCCGTCACCCGCGGACACCTAGGGGACTGCCGATTAATTACCTGCACCACAGCCGCATTATCGCACCAGAACACCACCTTCCGATTTCGTAACCGCTCTGACCATACCCAGAAGGCCACCACAATCGGAAAGAGCTCTAAGAAGGTAATGTTGCGCGTCAAGCCTGCCTCCGCCCAGGCCGCCGGCCAGGCCTCAGCACACCACGAACCCTGGCAATACAATCCGAACCCCGAACTGCCCGCTGCATCCGAGAAGAGCTGCAAATCCCCATTGGACAGCTCCTCCGATTGCACCAACGTGCAACCATTGAATTCAGCGAGGAACGCCCCCCACACCCGCAGATCCTCCCGCAGCCCGGCCGTGATCCGAATACGATGGTGCGGTCTCCACACCCCCACCGTAGCCAAAGACAGACGCCGCGCAAACGGCCCGCCCCATCGGAATCACCCTACAGGCAAAGTTCAAGTGCCCCAACAGTGACTGCAACTCCAGCAACGTGACCTTCGCCGCCGATCCCACTGCCGCCACCAGCGCTTTCAGTCGCTCCACCTTATCCGCCGGCAACGGATCTCGAAGGCGACGGAATCAATCTCGATCCCTAAAAAGCACAGACGCGTTACCGGGCCCACGGTCTTTTCCACAGCCAAGGGAATCCCGAACGCTTCCGCCATCTCTCCGAACTGCCGCAACAAGTTCACGCAAGTCGCGGACTGCGCAGGACCCACGAACAAAAAGTCATCCAGGTAATGCACAATAGAGCGACACCCCGCTCTCTGAGCTACAACCCAATGCAGGAAGGAACTAAAGGTCTCGAAATAGGCACAGGAGATCGCACAGCCCATCGGCATGCACCGGTCAAAATAATAACGACCATCCATCTGAAAGCCGAGCAAGGGAAAAGCCGAAGGATGAACCGGCAACAAACGAAACGCGGATTCAATGTCCACCTTCGCCATCAGAGCCCCCCTACCACACTGTCGCAACAAATCCACCGCCGCATCAAAGGGGGCATACCGCACGGAGCAGCACTCAGGCGGTATATGGTCATTCACCGAGTCCCCCGGAGGAAAGGAGAGGTTGTGTATCAAACGATACTTACCCGGCTCCTTCTTGGGTATCACCCCCAGCGGCGAGACAACAAAGGGGGAAAATGGTGGGTGGACAAATGGCCCCGCCATCCGGCCTAGCGCACACTCAGCCGCAATCTTATCCCGTGCCACCGCAGCCAATTGACCCACCGAAGCTGAATTACAGGCCACCAGACCTGAAATTTCGCCCTGATACGGAATACGAAAGCCCTCCGTAAACCCCATCCACAACTCTTGCGCCGCCCGCCCATGCCGCCCCAACCGATACCGCTCCAACCACGGCCACAACGCCCAGGCGTCAATGGGCGTCGGCGCCAGCCCCCACCGCTGCCCCTCACTTACTCCCCCCTGCAGATCCGGACACCCCTTTTCTACTACACTTCGCCGCCGAGTGTCCTCCCCCACAGATAGAGCAGGCGTGTCGGAACTTACAGTCCGAGAACGGGCAGGAAGACTTATTAAATCTCCAACACACATCCCCGCTGGGCCCGCCACTGGGCGCTCTGGGGACCGCGCCCGCGGCACGAAAGGGCCGCACACCGGCCACCGCCAACTGCCCGCCGGCCTTAACAGGCCCACTGCCGCCACCCCCTACCCCCTTTTTGGCCGACATCTGCGTGAGCCATAAATTAATATCGCGCGTCCCCCAGGACAGCTGCGAATTCTCCTCCATCCGATCCCGGAATTCCTCATCATAGTTGAGCCACGCCCAACCATCATGCGCCTGCGACGCTGCCAGAATGGCATCCGCATACGCCAACAACTCACCATACAGGGCCGGCTCAGCGTGCCCGCAGACACTCGCCAAACGGAAAAATGCCCGCGTCCAATTCAAGGTATTCCGGGAAACCTTGCGCACCCTGCCTGCCTTCTCGTCCGCCTTACGCTTCTTGCGGCTCTCACCCGAACGCTTCCGCCCCTCCAAGAGCCGAAAAATGTCAATATACCGCCGCTTCCGGATGCGCCTCCGCAACTTGTGGGGCACGCTCTCCCATAGCTCCGCGCAACGCACCACGGCGGGTCCCGCCCCCTCCCCCCGCCCCCGCTCAGCAACCCCATCCTCCGACGAACTCCCACTGGATGAAGAGGACAAAGATGAAGCTCGGCGACAGCGACGCCCGTGCTTCCGCTTAGCCTTGGCCTTACGCCCGACATCTGCCGAAGCCACGCCGACCGAACCCCCGCCTGCCCCAACCCCCAGGCCGCCCCCCAACTCACCTTCCCCGCCTGGAGTGCTCGGCGCAGGCACCATCACAGCCGGACCGGCCGCCTCGACACTCTGCCCAGCCACCTCCATGCCGCTGCCCGCCAACACTGGCGCCGACACTCTGCCAACCGGAACCTGCAAAGGAAAAACAGGGCCCACAGTAGCCGCACCCAGCCCATGCTGCCCAGCCCCCCATGCGGCTGCCCCCCCTTGCCACCACCCAGAGGCCCCCACACCCCCTGCCGCCCAGTGCGCATCCCACCCAGGCGAACAGCCCGCCCCGGCGACGCCCGCCCCAGCCCAATCTCCAAAACCCGCCCCCCAATTGCCCAGCGGCAGAAAGGCCCCCCCCCTGACACCGGCATACCTCCCCCATACGGGTAAGGCAGCGCTGGCCCCCCCGGAAACCACGGGCCAGACCCACTGGACCCCGGGAGACCCCTCGGCGGGAGCGGAACTCCAAAGCCCGCCGCTTGGTCCCCGCAGGCCCCCACCCCACCAGCTGCCTGTGACGACCCCTGGCTTACAAGCAGGGGCGGCCCCGCCCCCAGAGCTCCCTGCACCACCCCACCTGCAGCCTCCCCAGAGGCCGCCACAGCCCCTACCGCTGCAGAGGAACGATGCCACCCCCGCCCCCTCCGGCCATTGCCCACCTCCCCCGGGAGAGCCAGCCCCCCCTGCCTTCCCCCCCCCCCCGGTGGCCGGAAGCCCCCGCGCCCCCCCACGCACACTCCGGGACCGGGTACACACGCCAGCCCGCCCCGTCCGACCAGTCCTGGACCCCCCCATGCCACCCCTAAACCACAGCCCACAGCCCAGCTAATGCCCCCCCCTGCCAAACGAAAGCTCCCCCCTTTGCAGGGACAGCGCGTGCTTCCCGCCTGGCACTGCAGGCGTTTTAAAAGCAAGCTGCTTTGCCCCCTTTTTTTTTTTTTTTTTTATATAGCCGCCGAACCCCGCAGTGGAGAAGGACGCCGGAACCGCTCCTCCCCCCCCCCCCCCGCTTCCCCGCGCTCACCACCGCCGGGCTGCACACCCGGAGCCCGGAGCAAACACACCCGAATGTCAGCGAGGAGCCGCAGGAAAGGCCGGACCACGCGGCTCCTCACACTCTCTACCCCCCCCCTCGCTTAAAGGAGCCAATAGGATCGCTTCCCGTCACCGCGGAAAGCGATCCCATGGCAACCCGCTCCCGGCTTTCCGGCCCCCACCTTCCCCTCGCACCCTGGTCATGTGACGAGGGCCGAGGCCGGGCCCGGGCCCGAGTTACAATCGGCCGCGGGACCGGCACGGCGGCCTCATCATATTTCAGACGGGAGGTTGTTCCATAACGTAGGGGCGAAGTATGAGAAAGCTGTGTTGCTTGTCTTCTGACTTGTCTTTCGAATCATATCTCCCCTGTTCCTCCTCTCCTCCAGAGTGTACATATTTAGGTCTTCAAGTCTCTTCTCATAAGTCTTCTGACACAGACTCTATATCATTTTGGTTGCCTTCCTCTGAACTGTTTCAAGACTTTTTATTTATTTAACCTAACTATAAGGTCTCCAAAGCTGAACACAATATACCAAGTGTGGCCTCACCAACGACTTGTACAGTGGCATTAGTATCTGTTCCTTTCTGCTGGTAATTTCTCTCTGTATGCAACCCAGCATCCTCCTGGCTTTTACCACCGCCTTGCCACACTGTTTGCCACTTTAAGATCCTCAGAAACAATCACTCTGAGGTCCTTCTCCTGGTCCATGCACACCAACGTCTCGCCCCCTGTCTCATACAATTCCCTTGGATTTCTGCTTCCCAAGTGCATGGCACTGTACTTCTTCACATTAAATCTTAACTACAAAGCATTAGACCATTCTTCCAGCTTTTATAGATCTTTCCTCATGTTATCCACTCCCTCAGGGGAGTCCACTCTATTGCAGATTTTTGTGCCATCTTCAAAGAGACAGTCTTTTCCATTCAGTCCTTCTGCAATATGACTCACAAATACATTGAACACTATTAGTCCCAGGACTGAACCTTGGACCACACTGCTAATCACCTTCCTTTAATCTGAGTGAGTTTTGTTTACCGTATCCTTCCGTCATCTGTCAGCCAACCAATTTCTGATCCAGTTTACCACCTTGGGACAAATCCCCAAGCTGTTGAGTTTATTGATAAGCCTCCTATGAGGAACAATATCAAAGGCTTTGCTGAAATCTAGGTAGATCACATCAATCACATGCCCTTGATCTAGTTCTCTGGTCTTTCATTGCTTCCCTATTACCACTTTTGTGAGGAGGTATCACATCAGCCCTTCTCCAGTCCTGTGGAACTTATCCTGTCTCCAAGGATCTATTAAAAACATCCTTTAAAGGCCCTGCGAGAACCTCTCTGAGCTTTTTCAGTATCCTGGGATATATCCCATCTGATCCCATGGCCTTGTCCACTTTCAGTTTTGCAAGTTGTTCAAAAACATCATCTTCTGTGAATGGTATGGTATCTTCTCCAAATTAATGAATGGAGTGGAACGGGTAAACGTAGATTGGTTGTTTACATCATCAAAATATAAAAAGACTAGGGGACATGCAATGAAGCTACAGGGTAACCTATTTAAGACTAATAAGAGAAAATATTTTTTCAATCAACATGTAATCAAACTCTGGAATTTGTTACCGGAGGATATAGTAAAAGCTGTTAATGTAGCTGGGTTTAAAAAAAGGTTTGGACAAGTTCCTGGAGGAAAGGTCCATAAACCATTATTAAAAGGGACACGGAATATCACTGCTTGACCAAATACAAGCATTGAAGAACCTGTGTCTTTTGGGGAAACTGCTAGGTACTGTCGCCACCTGTTGCCACCCTAGGCGGTTGCCTAAGGTAGGGCGGGCACTCTTTCTGTAGTTGTGGGTTTCAAATAAATTGAAGTCTGAGAGCCTTTAAGGCTAACACAGGAAATTTATTGATTTTTACTACTTCTCCATACAGAGCTTTTATAAAGCTCAACGCAAAGGCAAGAAAAGGAAAAAAGGTAGGATTTCTTCTCCCAACACAATTAGCTTCTGTCACTTCCAGAATTCACAAATCAGGCTTCATTATTTCTTCTAGCCTTTAAAACATAAATGCTAGTTTGCCTTCTTGAAACTTCCCAACATTCAAACACTTTCTGGCTTTATTCAAGGAAACATTTCTAAAAGTAAACAGGGCTTTAAAACACTGTCCAGCCTGTTTCTTTTTCTCTACTGGCAAATGCAGCTGTCTGAGCTTCACTCTCTATAGAGCTCAAACACTTGTTTTGTGACACAGAGCACATTCCATTGCACACTCAGAATCAATATCAGAAGGATAACTTTCTGTCTCCATTTCCTCAATATCTGACTCTTGTATATCGTGGTTTAAACTTCTCCGGGTAAACCCAGGCTCTGCCCTTTCCAACAGCTTAAGAATTTCCTTCCAGCCAGAGATTCCTTTGCCTCTAGAATTCTTAGGATATACTGGCAATTCTCTCTCTCTCATTAACTGGCTTATTGTTTGCAGCTTGCTTAACTTGCTGTTGAACACAGGGTTACTCACGGTTCTCCTTGTACCAGATAAGTATTCACCAAGCCTTTGGCTTGCAGTAAAAATGTCCTCATTTAAGGCTCCCTCAGAAGGAAAACTCCTGCCTCCAGGCTCCAAAGCAACTCTCCTGCATTCTGGATTCCTCCCTGGCTTATAGCTTTTTCCCTTGAGTGTTCCAGCAGTTTCTAAAGTGTCCTCTAAGGCTGGGCTTCTCTTAGAAGTCTGTCTCAGCAGTTCCTTCTCCCCTGGGCTGTCCTGGAAAATACCTTTCACTCTAGCTGCCCGGGAGCTTCTTCCTCCCTTCAGCACGTTAGGACTTCTGCTGTGTTCTGAGTCTCGGGTAGCTCCTCCCCTGGGAACTCCCTTCCTCCTGTGATGCTGCCTCTCAACCTCAGCCCCTGCATCAGCGTCCGGAACCTGATCAGTGTGAGTGTTAGGGTTAACATTCACCTCAGCATTAGCATATGCATCAGGATATGCCTCAGGAAGAAGACCTCTCCTGTTACTGCCCCCTTCCTTTTGTAATCCCCTAGGGACTATCCCTGCACGTGTCTGACCAGTAACCACGTGCTGCTTCCCCAGCTGGCCTTCATTAACCCTACAGCTTTTTCCTGAGCTTGGGCGTGGCTTACAGCTAGGCACTAGATGAGTTTTTTTCTGTTCAAAAACATTTTGTGTTTCACATCCCCGCCTCCTGCTTCTCTCCCTTAAGGTAAAAGTGTGCTCTTTTCCCACTTCTAAGGGCTCGGGAACATTTTGGCCATCACAGTACTTATGACCTAGATTGGCCGCTGTTGGAAACAGGATACTGGGCTTGATGGACCTTGGTCTGACCCAGTATGGCATATCTTATGTTCTTATACTCCATTTCCATTTGTAAATTTGTCTATCATATGTGGTCCTTCTCCAGGATTTTCTTTCATGAATACAGAACAAAAGTATTTGTTCAGAATTTTTGCTTTTCCAATATCACTTTCCACAAATCTATCCCTCAGCACTTTTGAGTCTTGCAATTTCACCTCTGATCTTCCTCTTCTCCCAAATATACCTGAGAAAGGTTTTGCCTCTACGCTTCTCATCTTTAGCCATCTTTTCTTCTGCCTTTGCTTTTGCTATCTTTATTTCTCTCTTTGTCTCTTTTAGCTTTATCCTGTATTCTTTTCTGTGTTCCTGTTTTTATGAGCTTCTGAATTTTGTGAAAGCTGTGTTTTTGCTTTTATTTGTGCAGCCACTTGATGAACCATATAGTTTCCTTTTCCTGCTGTTTCTATTTAATTTACATATATATATGTTGCTCTTCTTATTGCCTCTTTGAGTTTAGCCCACTGCTATTCCACTTCCCTTATCCCCTCCCACCCTGCCAACTCCTCCTTCAGGTACATTCCAATTTTATTGAACTCAGCGTTTTTGAAGTCTAGGACTTTAAGTTTGCTGTGAGTGGACTCTGCCTTGGCTTTTCCCTCAAACTACACTGTGTGATGATCACTGCTCTCAAGTGGGCTCCCACCCCTACATTAGACATGCTATCTCCATTGGTGAGTACTAAATCCAACCTCGAACTTTCCCTGGTCAGTTCTATTGCCAGTTTTCTCAGCAATGCTTCTTGGAAGGCATCCCCAATTTTTTTTACTTCTTTCCAGATTTGCAGAAGGAATACCCCAATCCACATCTGCTAGGTTAAAGTCACCCAATATGATCACTTCTCCCTTCATAGTTACTTTTACAATATCAATGATCAAGTCTCTGTCCATTTCCTCAGTTTGAGTTGGAGGCCTGTAGACTACACCAGTGTGGATGATGGTACCATCTCCTGTTTCCACCACAATCCACAGCGCTTCTCTCCTTTTCCCAGTCCTCTGCATTTCAGCAACTTAATATTGCTTTTGACATATGGTGCTACTCCTCCCTTTTTCTGCCTTCTCTATCGCTTCTAAATAAATTATAGCCAGCTATGACTATATCCTATTCATGCAACTCATTAAACCATGTTTCTGTAATGGCCACAATGTCCAAGTCCATTTCCATCATCAGAGCTTTCAGGTCAGCAACTTTGTTGGCTAGACTTTGAACCTTTGTACTCACTGCCTTCCAGCAATTGTTGGTTGGCTTGCTTGTAGTTTGGACGGATTTTGTTCAAACTCCTCTTCCCTCTTGTCACTGACGTATGGATTAAAATGATGAATATTACCAATGTTATTGTGCTCTTGCAGGGAGTGATGTCCTGAATTTGTTTTTTTCCCATTTGTCACCTCCTTTCCTTAGTTTAAGTACTTGTTCACATATTGCCTGGATTTTTCACTTAGGATCCTTTTTCTGCCACAGTCCATCAATATAGTACAGCCTCTTGTTGTTCTATCTATTGCCTCAGTTGCCTATGGGGTATGTTTACTAAACCGTCTTAATGTGCAGCCAGCGATAATGTGCAGGCTGCCATAAAAGGAGTGGGCGTGTCAGTCTTAACGTAGCCGCTAAGCACGTTAACGCGCAGTAATCCTAAGTAGACGTGCAGACATGCAAACACAGAAACAGAGGTGTAGCACAATGGTCAATACACTGACTGATGGTACAGGGGTCATGAGTTTGATCCTCCAGTGTGTCTAATGAATAAGGCTGGCTGAGGCATCACCCTTTATGTTTAAGTAGTGCTTTATGAGGCATTTTACTTTTATTTTAAGTAGTGCTGCCAGCAAGCACACCCTCACGGTGGCTATTATTAAATAAACAAATGGGGTTCAACCGCTGTAGGTGGAAGATAGGATCCCTGGTTTGATCCTGTTGCGCTTTTTCTGGGTCCCTGGGTTTTCCTCTAATCGACTTTTGTGTATTCTAATTTTAAACGTAAAAAGATCTTTATTTAATAATTTTATTTAATAATTGCCTTTTGCACAAATAATGGATTTAAGGCCATCTAATATGGCAATTCTTCTTCTTTCTCCTTTTTCCCTTCAGTAATAACAAGTGTGGCAGGACAGATTCATATAGGTAAGAGTTAATACAGTATCTTTTATTGGATGGAGTTGTAGGTTATGTTGTTTTTATTCAAATGATTAATGCATGTTTTAGGCATAATTTGTCACATTTCAGTTGGGTTTTTACACATGTATGATTTTATATTTATATCTGTCATGGAGTATAATTATATATTTATTTATTTATTATTGCATTATTATTATTCTATTAGTGTATAGAAGGTTCGCTGTTCTTTAGCATTCAATTTTTAATTTTTATTTATTGATATTTTAGTTATTTATTGATGTACCAATACGTTTATAGGTTCTGTTTTTATGATTATATTCACGTTCATAATTTGGTTTTATGATTTATGAATGTTTTTAATGGTGTTTTTATATGTTATTATAGCCTAAGCCCCTGATGAAGGCATGAACGAAACACGGCCTGTGTCGGGCCTGGCTTTATGAAATAAAGTGGTAAATAAATAGTTCCTTCCTTGCCTCCACGTCTCTGACTGGGTCTTTTATAGGATGCCTTATGCATCACCTTAGGTTACGCCACTGTGAGGGTGTGTTTGCTGGCAGCACTAATTAAAATAACAATAAAATGCCTCAAAAGCACTACTTAAGCATAAAGGGTTATGCCTCAGCCAGCCTTATTCATGAGGCACACGGGGGGATCAAACTCATGAACCAATACCATCAGTCAGTTTATTGCCCATTGTGCTACACCTCTGTTTGTTTTTGCATCTCTGCACGCCTACTTAAGATTACCGCGCGTTAACGTGCTTAGCAGCTTCTCGCACGATAATGTGTGCAGCGCACGTTATCGTGCGATAATCCCGTTTTGCTACGTTAAGACTGAAACGCCCACTCCTTTTATGGCAGCCTGCACACTAGTGCCGGGCGCATGTTAAGACTGCTTAGTAAACATACACCTTAGTTGTGCCAGAAACATTCATGTGTATTTTAACTTTACTGTTCAGCATGGATATGTATTTTGCAGCATTTACTCTTTCACCTTTCTCAAAAATTTTATTTATGTATTTTATTTATTTACATTCTCTTATATACCGCGCTATTCTGCATCAGTGCGGTTTACATTGAACAAACTGAAATTACATTGAACAGGGCATTATAACTTGGAGAAAATTATTTACAGGGAACATGGGCTATGGAGGGTTAAGTGGCATGCCCAAGACCACAAGGAGCACCTGTGGGACTAGAAACCACAGTCCTTCTGGCCCAAGGTTGCTGTCCTCTAGTGGGATTTGAACCCCTGACCTTCCGGCCTGAAGTACCTTGCCCCAACCACTAGGCCACTCCTCCACTAATGTGCAGGCCACATCATCCATTCGCCAAGATACAGCCCCATACCATGACCGATGGTGGGTGTTTAACAGTCTTGATTGTGTACTTCGTATTTAGTCTCTCGCCTGCTGGTCGACGGATGTAGCGCAGGACCCAAAAGGCAGGCAGAGCTCCGGAGTCTCAATGCGTGGATGAGACAATGGTGCAGAGATGAGGGTTTTGGATTTGTTAGGAACTGGGGAACATTCTGGGGAAAGGAGGGGCTCTTCCGAAGGGATGGGCTTCACCTTAACCGGGATGGAACCAGGCTGCTGGCATTAACCTTTAAAAAGGAGATAGAACAGCTTTTAAACTAGATATTAGGGGAAAGCCGACAGTCGCCCAAGAGCGGATGGTTCGGAAGAATGTATCCTTGAAGGATACTACCAAAAGCAGAGAGGTTCCGCAAAAGAGTAAAGTAGCCCAAATGCCCTCAAGTATGGAGCAGAGCTTAAAGATCCCAAATTACCCATGTCTAACAATAGCCAAATTAACATGAATAAAATACATTCTCTAAAATGCTTGTATGCAAATGCTAGAAGTCTAAAGAATAAGATGGGAGAGTTAGAATATATAGCACTAAATGAAAGGTTAGATATGATTGGAATATCAGAGACATGGTGGAAGGAGGACAACCAGTGGGACACTGTGATACCTGGGTACAAACTATATCGTAATGATAGAGCTGATCAAATTGGTGGAGGGGTTGCGCTCTATGTTAGAGAGGGCATTGACTCAGAAAGGATTAAAGTTTTGCAGGAAACAAAATCTGCTGTAGAATCTATATGGATTGAAATTCCATATAAAAGGGGGAAGGCGATGGCAGTGGGGGTGTACTATCGAGCACCTGGCCAGAATGACCAAATGGATGATAAAATGCTCAAAGAAATCAAGGAAGCTAACAAAAGTTACAGCGCAGTAATAATAATGGGTGATTTCAATTACCCCGGTATCGACTGGGTCAGTGTCACGTCAGGACATGCTAGGGAGATAAAGTTCCTAGATGAAATATATGACTGCTTCTTGGAGCAGCTGGTTCATGAACCGACCAGAGGGGAAGCCATATTAGACCTAGTCCTTAGTGGAACACCAGATCTAGTGCAAGAGATAAGGGTGTTGGGGCCACTTGGCAATAGTGATCATAGCATGATCGCCTTTGATTTAATTAGTGGAGGAGGGATAGTAAGGAAATCCACAGTACTACCTTTTAACTTTTGAAAGGGAGACTATGATAAAATGAGGAAAACAGTTAAGTAAAAACTAAAAGGAGCAGTTGCGAAGGTTAAAGACGTACATCAAGCTTGGGTGTTGTTGAAAAATACTATCTTGGAAGCCCAGACCAGCTGTATTCCACGCTTTAAGAAAAGTGGAAGGAAGTCCAAAAAACTGCCAGCATGGTTTAAAGGTGAGGTCAGAGAGGCTGTTGTTGCCAAAAAAGCATCTTTCAGGAAATGGAAAAAAGAGCCAAACGACAAAACCTGGAAACAGCACAAGCACTGGCAAGCCAAATGCAAGGCATTGATAAGGCAGGCAAAGAGAGAATTTGAGAAAAAGCTTGCTGCGGAAGCAAAAATGCGAAATAAAGATCTTTTCAAGTACATTCGTAGCAAAAAACCCGTGAGTCAGTTGGTCCATTAGATGATAAAGGGGTTAAAGGAGAACTAAGAGGCGACAGGGCGATAGCGGAGAGACTGAATGAATTCTTTGCTTCGGTCTTTACTGAAGAAGATGTAGGGATGTTACCCATGACTGAAGTGGTATTTAATGGTGTGTCAGAATTGAAGGAAATATCGATACATCGGGAAGATGTCTTACAACTATTAGATAAACTGAAGAGTAGCAAATCACCTGGGCTGGATGGTATACATCCAAGGGTGTTGAAAGAACTGAAATATGAGATTGCAGACCTGCTATCAGTAATCTGTGAACTATCATTAAAATCATCTCTAATACCTGAAGATTGGAGGATCGCCAATGTAACACCAATTTTTAAAAAGGGTTCCAGGGGTGATCCGGGAAACTACAGACTGGTGAGCCTGACGTCAGTACCGGGAAAATGGTAGAAACCATCATAAAGAATAAAATTACTCAGCATGTAGATAGTCACAACCTAATGGGAGACAGCCAACATGGCTTTAGACAAGGAAGATCTTGTCCTACTAATCTGTTATGTTTTTTTGAAGGAGTGAATAAACAGGTGGACAAAGGTGAGTTGGTTGATATTGTGTATCTGGACTTTCATAAAGCCTTTGACAAGGTCCCTCATCAGAGACTTTTGGCAAAACTAAAGAGTCATGGGATAGGAGGCAGTGTACTATTGTGGATCAGAAACTGGTTAAAACATAGAAAGCAGAGGGTAGGGCTAAATGGCCAATTTTCCCAATGGAGAAAGGTGAATAGTGGTGTACCCCAGGGATCTGTGCTGGGTCCGCTGCTTTTTGACATATTCATAAATGACCTGGAAAGTGGAATAACGAATGAGGCTATCAAATTTGCAGATGACACAAAACTATTTAAAGTTGTTAAAACCCAAGAGGATTGTGAAAAATTGCAAGAGGATCTTGATAAATTGGAAGACTGGGCATCAAAATGGCAGATGAAATTTAATGTGGACAAGTGCAAGGTTATGCACCTAGGGAAGAACAACCCAAACTATGGTTACACGTTGCAAGGTTCCACATTAGGAACCACCACCCAGGAAAAAGATTTAGGCGTCATTGTGGATACCATGTTAAAACCCTCGGCCCAGTGTGCAGCGGCGGCCAAGAGAGCAAATAGAATGCTAGGTATGATAAGGAAAGGAATGGAAAATAAAACAAAAGATATTATAATGCCTCTGTATCGTTCCATGGTGAGACCGCACCTTGAATATTGTGTGCAATTCTGGTCACCGTATCTTAAAAAGGATATAGCGATTTTAGAAAAGGTACAGAGAAGAGCCACCAAAATGGTAAAGGGGATGGAAGAATACTCCTATGAAGAAAGGCTAAAAAGGTTAGGGCTCTTTAACCTGGAAAAGAGATGGCTGAGGGGAGATATGATAGAAGTCTATAAATTAATGAACGGAGTGGAACGGGTAAACATAGATCGATTGTTTACCTTATCAGAATACAGAAAGACTAGGGGACATGCAATAAAGCTACAGGGTAAACTTTTTAAGACTAATAAAAGAAAATATTTTTTTCAGTCAACGTGTAATCAAACTCTGGAATTTGTTACCGGAGGATGTGGTAAAGGCTGTTAGTGTAGCTGGGTTTAAAAAAGGTTTGGATAAGTTCCTGGAGGAAAGGTCCATAAACCATTATTAAGAAGTGACCGAAGATATCAATGGTTGACCCAGTACAAGCATTGTGGAACTTGTGTCTCTTGGGGAAACTGCTAGGTACATATGACCTAGATTGGCCACTGTTGGAAACAGAATACTGGGCTTGATGGACCTTGGTCTGACCCAGTATGGCATATCTTATGTTCTTATGTTCATTCCCACGTACTTGTTGAAATGTACTTTCTTCTGTGAACATTACCCTCTCCCACCATTCAGCAGATTTGTCTTTCTTCTTGCTACAAAACTGTATGCAGGCAGCAATTTGTTTCCTGGTCATCATAGGCTTCTTGGCAGGTCTTCTGGCCACGAGTTTGAATTAATCCACAAGCCATCATCGGACAGATCTGGCACTTATCTTTATTCCTCGATCATTAGCTAACTGAGCCACATGTTGAGATGAAGTACAGTATCTGGACTAGATGTAATAATGCTTTTGAGGAATCGGTCATCTCGTCCAGTAGTCATTCGTCTGTGCCCACATTTCGAACGACATGTACGGCCACCTGATTTCAGAACATTCTGAACTGCACACCTTGATATATGCAAATGTTTTGCAATAGCACATTGTGAATATCCTTTAGCATGGAGTGTGACAACTTGTCCCTTTACAAAGTCATTAATATCACACTTTCTACCCATCTTGATTGTATATTTTACATGTAACTTTCAATCTTTTCCAAGTTGTAGAAATTCAAAACTTCATCCAAGAAACCTACTACACAGTGTAAGTAAACTAAAATGGACGCCAGACACATGGTGTGACTAATCGCCATGCTGATTAAATAAGTAAGCACGTGTGACATCTCCACAGTACATTATTTAACAATAAATTATAGAAAAAGATACCTGCCTTAATTTTCTGTTCACTACTGTACAGTATCAAATGCTGAGGATATATCGAGGAAAATGAGGATGATGCATGTCTCATGTTGTCAATTCCTTGTATGATTGTGTCAAGTAGTGATGTTGATAGTTTTAATACCATGATGTGCTCTAAATCCATACTAATGGGGGTCAAGTGGGGCACTTGAGTCGATGAAGTCCTGAAGTTGTAGTAGTACTAATTTTTCGATGATTTTGTATAGGAATGGAAGGCTACATATTGGTCTGTAAGATGTGGGGCAGGATTTATTTAGAGTGTTGTATTTCAAGATTGGGCGTATGGAAGCTCTTTTTAGATTATTTGGTAGTTAACCTTGGAATATATGGTGTGAGCTCTGATTTTGTTGATTTGATCCAGCTGACAGGGCTAAGATCTATGATGAGATAGTGGTATTCAATGATTTGCTGCCGTGATCTATCTGGTCTTTGCTTGTTGGTGAGAATGAGATCCATGTTGGAGGGCCTGTTGGTTCTGGGTCATAGAAGGTTGTGTTGCAGATTGCCTTGATTTTTTATTTTTCCATGTAGTGATCGGCGAACTGTTGAGCACTTAGGTTACTCACTGCCGGGTTTTTGTCATTCAGTTTTTTTATTAGGTTTTGGATTATGAGGAACAATTCCCTTGGCCAGTTAAGGGATTTAGATAGGAGTTCTGAGTAGTATTCTTTCTTTTTGTCTAGGAGGTTCTGATGGTAAGATTTTAATTTGTTGATGTACTTGAGTCTGTCTTCATCAGACTTGGTGACTCTCCATTTTCTTTCAGCTTTTCTTAGGTTTTTCTTCATATGTTTCACGGATTGGGAGTACCAAGGTTGGGAATTTCTGATTTTTTGAAATCGGTTGTTTTGACGGTTTACTGATGCTGAACTTATAGTTCTGTTCCAAGTTGATGTGAGAGTTGTGGTGACGAAGCTACCCCTGTTTGCTTTACAATTGGATTTGGTTCTTGTGTTCATATTTCTTTCATGGTTTTAGTTTTTCTGAGCATTTTTTAACCCAGCTGGGATATTTATTTATTTATTTTGTATTTATCAGCCTGGATAGACTTAACTTTTATTTTAATGCGCCTCTATTTTTCAGTCAGGTTGATTTGAATGGGTTTCCAGCATTTGCTGTATTTTAATCTCTTTGTTGTTGTTGTTAAGTGCTGTCAAATCGGTGTTGACTCATGCCGACCTTCTGGATAGAGGTCCTAAACTGTGTTCGGGCTTTAGTCAGGCGGCTCATTGTTGACAGAGTGGCACCCATAGCTGCTGTTATTACATTGATCCATCTCATTGCTGGCCTTCCTCTTTTGCGTTGACCTTCTATCTTGCCAAGCATGATGTCTTTCTCTAATGATCTCTCTCTTCGCATAATGTGTCCAAAGTATGAAAGTCGAAGTCTTGTCATCTGAGCTTCTAAAGAAAGCTTAGGTTTGATCTCCTCTAGTACTGACTGGTTTCTTCTTCAGGCAGTCCATAGTATAAATAGTATCCATCACCAGCACCATAATTCAAAGGCATCAATTTTCTTCTGTCTATCTTTTTCACTGTCCATCTTTGACATCCATATGACATTATAGAAAATATATGAAGGCTTAAACAAGTCAAATCAAGCCTATGGAGAGAAACATCTCTGCTCTTGAAAATCTTGTTTAGACCCTTCATAGTGATTCTGCCAATAGCAATTTGCCATCGGATTTCTTGACTGCTTTTTGTTTCTTTATTGATAGTTGATCCAAGAAGGTTAAAGTTGTCCACTATTTCAATTTCTTCTCCATCAACAATGAACGTATTAGTTTTGCCAGTTGTCAGGATGTTGGTCTTCTTTGTATTAAGGTGCAGGCCCATTTAAGATTATGGGCCCCATTCTGAAATGTGGGTTGCAGGGCTGCACGTCCCAGTAGGACATGCAGCCCCACAAGCCATTGGGGCCCGATTCCCCCATCTGTTCTCCCTATATATCCTGTGCATAAGGATGGGGAGAGCTGGCAGGGAGCAGGTGGGGCAGGATCGGGGCAAAGTGGGGGCAGACTAGCCCAGAAGGACGTACAGGGCTGATTCAGGTTACGGCCCTGTATGTCGTGCTGGACCCATGGGGATGCACTGCTTATTTCACCTCAAAGGTGGAATAACCAGTGAAAACCAAGTTATCGGGCCCGGGAATCCCCCCCTGGGGCCGGGGCCAGGTACTCGGGGGTGTCCCCGCCACTAAATCTAGGCCACAGCAGGCCACCCTTGGGTTTGGTGGTGGGGGCAATGGGGGCCAAGGATGCCAGAGTCAGGGGCACCTGCAGGGAGGATGTCCTTGCAAGCAGCAGGGGCATGCCAGAACATCCTTGGTCCAGATTCTGGCTACCGTGGGAACCCTTTGTTCCCATGGTCCAGAATCGGGTCCAAATGGGCCAATCTTGCTTGTGGCCATCCAGATGGCCTGGACGTGCCCCTTCCAGAATCAAGCTCCATGCTCCTTGATCTTGAAAAGTAAACATTTCATATCATTTTCACTTCCATTCAGTAATGTGGTATTATCAGCACAGCGTAGGTTGTTGATGAATCTTCCACCAATCTTCACACCTTTGTTGTCTTCATACAGTCCTGCTTCTCTGATGATTTGTTCTGCATATAAATTAAACAGGTAGGGGGAAGTATGCAGCCTTGTCAAACATCTTTGCTGATTTTAAACCATTCTGTTTCTTCTTGTTCCGTTCAAACTGTTGGTTCTTGATCAATGTAAAGGTTGTGTAATAGAACAATCAGGTGTTCTGGTATACCCATGCTTCTTAATGTGGCCCAGAGTTTCTCATGGTTTACACAGTCAAAAGCCTTACTGTAGTCAATAAAACACATATAGATATCCTTTTGGTATTCTTTTGTCTTTTGAAGGATCCATCTCATATCCACGATGATGTCTCTTGTTCCTCACTCTTTCCTGAACCCTTCTTGCACTTCAGGTAGTTCTCGTTCTAGATAATGTTATAGTTTCTGCTAGATGAACTTGAGTAGAATGTTGCTTGACTGAGGGATCAGAGTGATTGTGTAATAATTTCCACAGTCAGTTGGATCACCTTTCTTTAGTGTTGGTATAAAACAGATCTTTTCCAGTCAGTTGGCCATGATGTTGTCTTCCAAATTTTCTGGCAGAGCCTTGTAAGTTGTGGTACCGCAGAGCCTATTCATGGAGAAAAAAGGGTTTTAAATCCTGAAAAAAGATTTTATCATCAGCTGCAATATTATGAGGAGCCCAATAGAGGGAGCAGGAGTGACCTTCCAAGGCCCAGAGAACTGCACCTCAGAGCTGATGAGGTAATGCAACCTAACAGCCAATGGAGAAAAGGGGGAGTTCCCCTGAAGAAAGGCTGGGAACTTGAAAAGGAGGAGCTAGGACAAGTTAGAGAGAGACCAGGGAGAGAGAGACCAAGGAGAGGCATACCAAGGAAGGCCTACCAAAAGGAGGCATACCAAGAAGAGGCTTATCAAGGAAAAGCAGACCACGGAGAGTCACACCACAGACAGCTTCTGGAAAGGAACCAAGAAGGAGAGCACCATAAGGAGTGTCCAGAGCACCAGAGAGGAAGGAGTTCCTGGCAGGAGGGCATAGTGAATCCGAGGCCACAGAGTTCCAGGAGTCCTTGGTTGAGAGGTACTGGAAAGAAAGGCACAAGGGGAGAAATAAACCCCAGAGTTTGGGGTGAAGAACCGGCAGCAGTAAATGCAAGACCCAGTAAGCATTATCTGAGCCAGGATGAAGTCTTTGCTGCAAATGGTAATATTCCTTATTCAAATGGTAAAAGGTGTGAATGTGAGAGAGTGGTGACTCTGCATGAAGGCCAGCTGGAGTGGGAAAAGCCTACTGCTCAAGACAGGCTGAACTACAGCAGGACCAGGACGTGGGGCTCAACTAAACAAGGTAAAATACCTTTTTATTCTGATAAGCAATATAAGTTAAGAAGACAGGAAACACAAGATACTGGAGTATATCCTCCCTATCAAACTGTTGGTGAAACAGGGCACAAGCCCTTGGTAAAAAGACTGTATAACATAAGGCAGCCTGCAAGGGGAAGTAACTGCCATAACAAACACTCACATGGGCGCGGCCCTGACTTGAATGCTGAACATTGGAAGCTAGTAAATGTGTTATATGAGAAACCTCAGTACACTCCTCAAGAGTTTACTGACACTGATTCACAGCTGTCTGATACTCAGCCCATGCAGGTGGAATTCAACGAAGACCCACCTGAAACCCCGATGGACTGTAGCTACTGTCAGGCAGGTAGCCTAAGGTCTGTGCATGAAACATAAAACAGTGAACAGTAGCGAATGCCTGTAAAGTTTGTTTATGCCAAGTATTGTGAAGTAACAGTTAAACAAAGCAAGTGTGAATATATTTTCTTTTTGTTGCCTGAAGCAAGGTTTCTTTCAGTTGGTTGAAGTAGTCTCCCATAACTTGAACCATTGTGCTTAAAGGGAAATAAAGCCTTATTTTCCCTACATTCTGGCTAGTGTGTTCTCTTGAACTTTGGCCCCGGTAGGTCCTGGGAACATTACCAAGACCTCTTACAGAAGGACCAAGTTCAAAATATATAAAAAAACTCTCATGTCCATCTGACCTGCCCATACCAACCTTGGCCTCTGGGGCGGCAGCATGACATGAAAATGGCGTAGTTGTTGGATGTTTTGTGGAGCCTACGTCCAGCCTACAGAGAAGAAGCTTGAGCTATAGGTCTCAAGAAGAAGAAACGGAAAAAAAAACCACTTGGATTACAAAAAAAAAACAAAAACCGGAGTGGAGCAGTCAAATCCGGAGCGGATTGGAAGAAAATCCTGGAAAAGAGAAATCCGGTATCCAACTGTCGGCGGAGAATCGCGGAACGACAGCGACGTATACTGTTCCAGAGCTGATTCTACACTGTCATCAGGTAAAACGTAGATATACCTGAAAAGTGTAGGATACCGAGGAGAGTATAGAGAAAAAAAAAAAAAAAAAAGGATTAGGAAAGGAAATTTTTTTTTGTGAAAGAGCCACACTTGGTTGTGTTTTGTTGTTTTGTTTCCTTACTACAGATTACCATGGATCCCAAAGAAGTATGTGCGTGGATGGCTAATCAATTTGACAAGCAGGCGAAACTAGCGCTGCAGAACCAAGCGCAAGCGCTGAAAGCCATGCAAGAACAGCAGTCACCTCTTCTGCACACATTGGACAAATGGTTAACCCAGCAGAAGGAAGAAATGGCAAAGAAGGAAGCGGAACTATTGCGAGCCTCTGAACTCCATAACACAGAGTTGGGACAGTGGTCATGTAGTGACCTGACAATGGGAAAGTTAAGCCCCAGTGATAATCTGGATGATTTTCTGGATTCATTTAGCAGAATAGCAAAGTCAGCTCGGTGGCCGACTGAACAGTGGGCAGTCAGACTAGCTGCATCCCTGACGGGAGAGGCTCTAGCCGCCTACCGGTCGATGCCTCCAGCTTTAGCAGACAGTTATGATGAGGTAGTAATGGCAATTAAAGATCGCCTAGGTCTCACCCCATTTGCTTATAGGAAATTGTTTAGAGCCACTATGCTTAACCCAAATGAAACTCCGAAAGCCTTGGGACATAGAGTAAAGAGCTTGGCGTACAAATGGTTACAGCCTGAGAGAAAGAATATTGAAACTCTCATGGACGCCATAATCTTAGAACAGTTTCTAAATGCAGTACCGAGTAGAGTGCAAAATTTTATAATTCTTCAGAATTGCTGCACTACTACCGAGGCCGTAAGCCTAACAGAGAGATATCTTGAGGCAGAAAAAGTGTCCCAGCCAAAGCTAGCGGTTCCTAAAATGCACTTAGGGATGGAAGCTAGGAGGGTAGATGGTTCCTCCAGACCAATGTATAGCCCTAGGAGTAATTATGACCCTAAGGATGTGGAAACTGTAAGACGATGTTTTTCATGTGGTAAGAAGGGCCATATAAAAAAGGAATGTTATTCACGTGTTGCATTAGTGGGAGAAGTCCCAAAGACAACAAAAGAAGGTTTTGTGTTGAGAGTAAAAATACACGGAGTTCATGCTAAGGCACTTCTAGATTCAGGAGCGGACCAATCCATGATGTCCAAACAGCTGTGGTCTATGATCCAAGACCAAGGATGGTCCGTCCCTGAATGTCCAGAAGCGCAGGTCAAAATTAAATGTGTTCATGGATCAGCTACAAGCTATCCCGTGTACAAGCTGTGGGTTAAGGCATGGGGAATGAGAAAACAAATGTTGGTAGCCGTGGTCCCAAGATTACCACAAGAGCTGGTATTGGGTCGCGACTGGCCGCAATTTAAAAAGACTCTGAGAGAGGGTTTATCTCCTCAGACAGTCCTGAATTCCACCTGCAGTAGGCATGAGTCCATAGATAACTTGGAAATACAGCCTATAAGCTCAAAGACAGACGCCAATCCCAGAGAAGCTCTAGTTTCCACAAGGTCCCATACACAGGATGACGAACAACCCTCCTGCTCGAGAGATAATTCTTTTGGAACCCTCCCATCGCATGAGGACCTAATGGGAGATCCCTTGAGGAAGGAGCGAAAGCCGAAGGCTGAACGGAGGCGTGAACGAAGATGTCGCTCTCAGGGAAGAGCAGGATTAGAAGCTGGAGAAGGGATGCCCTGGGTTCCAGCTGAATTGATGGAGAAGTTTCCCTCCTTCAAGAGAGAGCAAAAAGCGGACCCAGTACTAGCTCATGCCTTTGAGCAGGCCCGAGATGAAAAGGATTCCTACCCCCGATTCTGTATGGAGGATGACCTGTTATATCGGGAGAGTAAGGATCCACGAACGGGAGAGCTGCGGAAACAGCTGGTGATACCAAGCACGTTCAAGTTATTGATTCTACGACTGGCCCATGACCACCCTGTAGGGGGTCATAAGGGAGCACAAGGTACGCTGGACCAGATTTTGGCCAGATTCTATTGGCCAGGGATATTTCGGGAGACAACTCGATTCTGCGAATCCTGCGCAACCTGCCAAAGAGTGACTGCTCGAAAACCTCCTGCCGTACCATTAGTGCCTATGCCGGTGATTATAGACCCGGTGAGAAGACTAGCCATGGATATTATCGGACCCTTGGTTAAAACACCCAGGGGGTACCAGTACATCCTGGTAATCATCGATCAGGCCACCCGGTTCCCTTGGGCCATTCCCCTAAGAAGTATTTCAGCTAAGCCTATTGCCAGTGAACTGGTTAAACTGTTTTGTGAAATTGGATTTCCGCAGGAAATACTGACTGACAGGGGCAGCAATTTTTTGTCAAAGTACCTCGCACAGGTGTGGGAGGCTTTCGGCATACACCACAAAAAGACCGCTGCATACCATCCTCAGTGTAACGGTCTAGTAGAACGCCTTAACCAGAGCATTAAACAAATGCTCCGACGAGCGCTAGGGGGACAAATGGCAGAATGGGATACCATATTACCATTCGTTCTGTATGCCTGCCGAGAACGAAGACAGACTTCCCTGGGCACGTCCCCGTACGAACTCCTCTATGGACGCTCCCCGAGAGGTTTACTCGACGTCCTAAAGGAACAATGGATCGAGCCCGTTGAGGCCGAAATAGGGGTGCCCCTATTTCTGCAGCACCTCAGAACTCGCCTGGAGCGAACTTCCCAGGTGGCGGAAGAAAACTTGAAGAAGAGTCAACAGAAACAAAAACATTATTATGACCGGAGGGTAAAGCACAGGCAGCTACAAGCAGGAGAAAAAGTAATGGTCTTGGTATCGGGAGCTACCCCCAAATTCGAGGCCCGGTGGAGAGGACCTCATGTGGTAGTTCAACCTAAGGGACCCACCTCTTACGAGGTACAAGATACCAAAGGACGCACGCAAATCTATCATATCAACGCTCTTCAATCGTGGCACGACCGATCAGGGTTGCTAGCCGCAGTAGCCAACACTTATCACCCAGGAGAAAAACTAGTCAATAACAGGCGGAAGATATACGGTGACAGCAAGCTACAGTACAATACTGCTGCTCAGCTACGAATTCCGTGCTGTGTGAAGGGGGCTTCACCAGCCCGTCATATTTTAAGAGGGGGGATATGTGGTACCGCAGAGCCTATTCATGGAGAAAAAAGGGTTTTAAATCCTGAAAAAAGATTTTATCATCAGCTGCAATATTATGAGGAGCCCAATAGAGGGAGCAGGAGTGACCTTCCAAGGCCCAGAGAACTGCACCTCAGAGCTGATGAGGTAATGCAACCTAACAGCCAATGGAGAAAAGGGGGAGTTCCCCTGAAGAAAGGCTGGGAACTTGAAAAGGAGGAGCTAGGACAAGTTAGAGAGAGACCAGGGAGAGAGAGACCAAGGAGAGGCATACCAAGGAAGGCCTACCAAAAGGAGGCATACCAAGAAGAGGCTTATCAAGGAAAAGCAGACCACGGAGAGTCACACCACAGACAGCTTCTGGAAAGGAACCAAGAAGGAGAGCACCATAAGGAGTGTCCAGAGCACCAGAGAGGAAGGAGTTCCTGGCAGGAGGGCATAGTGAATCCGAGGCCACAGAGTTCCAGGAGTCCTTGGTTGAGAGGTACTGGAAAGAAAGGCACAAGGGGAGAAATAAACCCCAGAGTTTGGGGTGAAGAACCGGCAGCAGTAAATGCAAGACCCAGTAAGCATTATCTGAGCCAGGATGAAGTCTTTGCTGCAAATGGTAATATTCCTTATTCAAATGGTAAAAGGTGTGAATGTGAGAGAGTGGTGACTCTGCATGAAGGCCAGCTGGAGTGGGAAAAGCCTACTGCTCAAGACAGGCTGAACTACAGCAGGACCAGGACGTGGGGCTCAACTAAACAAGGTAAAATACCTTTTTATTCTGATAAGCAATATAAGTTAAGAAGACAGGAAACACATGATACTGGAGTATATCCTCCCTATCAAACTGTTGGTGAAACAGGGCACAAGCCCTTGGTAAAAAGACTGTATAACATAAGGCAGCCTGCAAGGGGAAGTAACTGCCATAACAAACACTCACATGGGCGCGGCCCTGACTTGAATGCTGAACATTGGAAGCTAGTAAATGTGTTATATGAGAAACCTCAGTACACTCCTCAAGAGTTTACTGACACTGATTCACAGCTGTCTGATACTCAGCCCATGCAGGTGGAATTCAACGAAGACCCACCTGAAACCCCGATGGACTGTAGCTACTGTCAGGCAGGTAGCCTAAGGTCTGTGCATGAAACATAAAACAGTGAACAGTAGCGAATGCCTGTAAAGTTTGTTTATGCCAAGTATTGTGAAGTAACAGTTAAACAAAGCAAGTGTGAATATATTTTCTTTTTGTTGCCTGAAGCAAGGTTTCTTTCAGTTGGTTGAAGTAGTCTCCCATAACTTGAACCATTGTGCTTAAAGGGAAATAAAGCCTTATTTTCCCTACATTCTGGCTAGTGTGTTCTCTTGAACTTTGGCCCCGGTAGGTCCTGGGAACATTACCAAGACCTCTTACAGAAGGACCAAGTTCAAAATATATAAAAAAACTCTCATGTCCATCTGACCTGCCCATACCAACCTTGGCCTCTGGGGTGGCAGCATGACAAAGTATGGTAACAGCTGCATCAGATAGCTGTAATACTTCAATGGGAATACCATCAATACCCAGCACTTTGTTCTTTGATAAGGCTTTCAATTCTGCTTCAACTTCTTTTTTCATCACCAGTGGTTCCTGATCATAAGATAGAGGTTGAAACGGCTGTTGGTCCACTTGATACTTATGGGATAATGGTTCTGTATATTCTTTTGACCTTTTATTGATCTTCTCAGCATCATTCAACATGGATCCTTGAGCATTTTTTATCATTCCAATTTGAGGCTGGATTTTTTAATTTATCTCTCGTAGCTTTAGGAAAGCCGATCTTGGTTGTCCTCTAATAGTTTCTGCTTCTATTTCCCTGCATGCATCATTGTAGTACTTCTCCTTGTCTTGTCTTGTCTTGTTGCATGCTGGAAATCTCTGAGTTCTGTGATTGCCTCTCTTTCTCCTCTGGCTTTAGCTTCTTTGCATTTCTGGGCAATTTCCAGAGTTTCTTCAATAATCCATTTTGGAGGTTTTTACTTTTCACCTTTTGTAGAGACTCCTCACTTTCTTCCAATGCAACCTAGAAACATAGAAATATGACAACAGAAAAAGACCACATGGCCTATCTAGTCTGTCCTTCCATATCAACAACTACAACAGTCCCTTTTTTTCCTTTAGAAATCCTCTGTGTTTGTCCCATGCTTTTCTGAATTCAGTTACTGTCCTCATCTCTACCACCTCCACTGGGAGACTATTCCGCGGATCCACCACTCTTTCCATAAAGAAATATTTCCGCAAATCACTCCTGAATCTCTCCTCCTTCACCCTCATCCCATGTCCCCTCATAGCAGAACTTGCTTACAATTGAAAGAGTCTCTCCCCCTGAACATTTATGCCCCGGAGGTATTTATACATCTCAATCATATCACCTCTATCCCGCCTTTCCTCTAAGGTGTACATATTAAGATCCTTAAGTCTTTCCTCATATGCTTTATAATGAAGACCACTAACCATTTTAGTAGCCATCCTCTTCACCGATTCCATCCTGTTCACATCCTTTTGAAGGTGCGGTCTCCAGAATTGCACACTATACTCCAAATGAGGTCGCACCAAAGACTTATACAGAGGCACTATCACCTCCTTTTTTCTGCTAGCCATTCCTCTCTGTATGCACCCAAGCATCCTTCTAGCTTTTGCCATCACCTTTTCTACCTGTTTAGCTACTTTAAGATCATCAGAAACAAACACGCCCGGGTCCCGCTCTTCTTTAGTGGACAAAAGTACTTCACCCTCTATACTATATTGCTCTCTTGGATTGCTGCAGCCCAAATGCATGACCTTACATTTTTTAACATTAAATCACAGCTGCCAGATTCTAGACCATTCTTCAAGGTTAGCTAGATCCCTCCTCATGTTATCTACACCTTCCTGGGTGTCTAATCTATTGCAGATTTTGGTATCATCCGCAAACCTTCTTCATGTCATCCCATAACTCTTCTGGAGCTCTGTCATTTGTATTGAAAAGCAGCAAATTGATTTTGCAGAGAGTCTTTAAATTCCTGTGGTATATTCTCAAGGTCATATTTTGCTACATTCATGAGTGACTTGCTCTTTTTCAACTTTAGCTTGAGTGTGCTTACTAGTAGTTGGTCATCTGTACTACAGTCAGCTCCAGGTTTTGTCTTTCTTGATGTTATATCGCTTTTCCCCCTCACTTGGTTTGTAGCTTGTCGTGCTGTGAGGCTTGTGTGCATCAGTGATGCTTAGGGCTAAGCTATCGGTAGTTTAACTACTGGCAGGGTGTCCCAAGATGGACAGGTCTCAGTTTAGGTGCCAGACCAAGACATTTCTGGGGCAATGGCAACAACACTAACCTTAAAATGTGTGGAAGAAAGGCCTGTGAATCTACTTTTGTATCTTGCCATGAAAACCCAATGGATAGTCACAAGAAAATAAATTGCACTATAGTATGGAAGATGAGACCCCGAGATCGGAAGGCACTGAACTAGATACTGGGGAGGAGCTGAAGACTTTTCAGAGTAAAGCTAGCATTTATGATGTGGTGGATCAAAGCCCTCGAGACGTCTGACGTAGCCGCGCATGAAATGAGAGTCAGAAGCTGTAAAGATGTCTTACATATTGGGACATGGAACATACAAAATGGTGTTGCATTTATCATAAAGAAGAAACTTGCAAGGACTGTAATGAAATACAATGCAGACAGTGAATGCTTAATCTCTATTAATCTACGAGGAATGCCTATCAACACAACTATAATTCAAGTATATGCCCCAACAATAGCTGCAGAAAAGGGTAAAATTGATGACTTCTACGATCAAGTGCAAGCTGACATTAACAAAACATGCAAACAGGATATCCTGATAGTCATGGATGACTGGAACACAAAAGTTGGCAACTAAGAAAAAGGCAAAATGGATTGTACAAAAATCAAATGGACTACATCTTTGGAAGTCAACGATGGAAAAACTCTGTTATTGTTAAGTGCTGTCGAGTCGGTGTCGACTCATGGTGACTCTCTGGATAGTTGTCCTAAATTGTGTTTGGTTGTCAGTCAGGCGGCTCATTGTTGACAGACTGGCACCTGTAGCTGCTGTTATTGTATCGCTCCATCTCATTGCTGGCCTTCCTCTTTTGCGTTGACTTTCTATCTTGCCAAGCATGATGTCTTTCTCTAATGATCCCTCTCTTCACATGATATGTCCAAAGTATGATAGTCAAAGTCTTGTCATCTGAGCTTCTAAAGAAAACTTAGGTTTAATCTCCTTTAGTACTGATTGGTTTGTTCTTCGGGCAGTCCATGGTATACACAGTATTCGCTGCCAGCACCATAATTCAAAGGCATCAATTTTCTTCCTGTCTATCTTTTTCACTGTCCAACCTTTGCATCCATATGATGTTATTGAAAATACCATACAAAAACCCGGTCTTCTTAGGAACGATATAATGCACACTGTAAAAAAAGTCGTTCACTGTTAATTCGAAAACGTATGTAGAGGAATTTCTTACTTAAACTTGCATGCAATCAATACCACTCAGTTGTAAAACAAGGTCTCAGATTTAACAAGTGCTACTTCCTGACTCTCGTCCTGGAAGAAAAAGCACGTCAGCACATCAATGACCTTGTGAAAATTTACACCGAGTGAGCCAGTCCTGCATCTCAATATTCAAAAATATTTTTAACTTTCACTTCAACTCTTTACTTGAAAGAACTGGGCTGGACTCTATCGTTGCACTGTAGCTAATTTCCTGATCCCGACGCTCGCCTCAGGTACCAATCCCGCGTTTCACTTATAGGGTTCCTCAGGGGATCCTGTTATCTGATTCCTTAACGATATTCTAGTAAAACAGAAAATATTTATTATTTGCAAAAACCCCTCACACTCTACCTCAACAAATACTTAACTCACACAAATAACCTACCACCTATAAAAATCATTAAAAGCCTTACCACTGATGCTGCCAACGGAGGAGTTTCTGGCATTAGGTAATTAGTGGGGTTTTAAATATGGTGGGTTGTTGCTTTACCCCGCATGCGCGGTGTCTTTTCGGCCCGAGAGAAAGAATGAAGTTTGAGAAAGAGGGTCGTGGATTAAAAATGGAACCTTGGCAGCATCAGTGGTAAGGCTTTTAATGATTTGCATGTTCTCTCAATTTCAGCTTGCATTTGTTCATAGAACTCGTGAGCTTCATCCTCTTCTGCAGCTGTTGTTGGGACATAAACTTGAATTATAATTGTGCTGATGGGCATTCCTCATAGACAAATAGAAATTAAGTGTTTACTGATTGCAATGTATTTCATTACAGTTCTTGCAAGTTTCTTCTTAATTATAATTGCAACACCATTTCTTCTTTGCCTTTCATTTCCAGCATAGTAGACCATGTGATTATCAGATGCAAAATGTACGATGCCAGTCTATTTCAGTTCACTGAAACCTAACAGATTGAGTTGTACACATTCTATTTTATTCTTGACCACCTCCAACTTCCTTTGGTTCATGCTTCATATATTCTGTGTCCCAATATGTAAGACATCTTTGCAACTTCTGACTCTCATTTCATGCGCAACTACATCAGCAATCAGACGTCCCGAGGGCTTTGATCCAACCATATCAGAAATGCTGGCTTTATTTTGAAAAGTCTTCATCTCCTCCCCAGTAGCCAGTTGAGTGCCTTCCAACCTGGGGGTCTCATCTTCCAGGACTATAGTACAATTTGTTTTGTTGTGACTATCCATTGGGTTTCAATACAAGATGTGGAAGTAGATTGCCAGGCCTTTTTTCTACGCAGTTAATTCTAGTTTTGTTGCTGTTGTCACAGAAATGTGATCTTCCACCGCCAACACCATTCCATTCTGCTGCTGCCCAGATGGTTGGTTTGTCTTTGTCTAGCACCTCAGCTGAACCTGTCCAACTTGATAGTTAAGCTACTGATAGCTTAGCATCACCGATGCACACAAGCCCTCACAGCATGACAAGCTGCAAACCAAGTGAGCTTTAGTCTCTTTAGGCATCCTTTTTAATTATACCTCAACGGCCAAGATATATCTTGTGGTTTTTAATGAGACGATCAAATTTGGTCTTTTATCACCTTCATCATTGCGCCTTGATGTTACATTAAATGGATACGTGTTCCAGTCACAATCCATGTTCTCCTTGACATTGAGATTTCTTGAGTTTAGTTGGGTTTCCTAAAGTGCTACACAATCATTTATGCAAAATTGGTTGGCACTTCTTGTCAGATTCCAAAAATATTTCATGCTCTAATTGTCACATTGATTTTTACACGTTGATCCCTTCTAGTATATATTATGACAGAATGATTTGTCACTCTATGTCCGTATTAATTATTAATTCATTTAATCGTTTAACTTACAGTCACTCACAGTCCCACATACACACATCTACCATAAAAATGAGGTTTATGACAGAGTAATATCATGTTTTGATCTTATAGAAATTAAAAGTTTAGGTAAAAGTATTAAATTAAATTTCATATACTTAGGGGTCTGTTTACTAAACGGCGCACTTGTACGGGGCGCACATGAGCGCTCTAAAAGAGGTATTTAAGTGCTCTTAAGTGCCCCGTACGAGTGCGCGGCACATTAACGGGTCCCGCAAGCGTGCGCCGACAACGCGCACGTTTGCGGGGCGGTAATGTGCGAAAGAGGCGTGCAAAGGCGAAATGAGGGCGGAGGAAGGCCCCCTAGGGGCGGAGAGACGGGGTCAGTGGGCGGAATGTGGGAGGGGAGAGACTCGCCGCACAGGAGCGTGCCCGAATCTGCAAAGAAATTTAACGCCAGTGAAACACTCGCGTTAGAGGCGCTGTGCAGGGAAAAGAAACCGTTTCCGTCAGCAATGTGCAGCACAATAGTGGAAGCCCAAAAACCGTGAGCAGTGTGATCCATGTGCACAGATCAAACTCCGTAATGTCACAGGGCACTAACCACACGGGCGCCGCGCACCTTAGCGCATCTGTCAATCACAGCTTCTGTTCTTCACGACGGAACGCCCACTCCTTATACGGCACCCGCTCGGTACCGCGGACCGCACACCACCGGCCTTTTAGTAAACAGACCCCTTAGAGGCTTACTACCTTCAAGTTAAGCTGCGATTTTAAGTTAGACCGTGGAAGCATTTGATCGTGTCGGTGTTTTTTAAAAAAGTTAATATATCCAAGTGGTCAGTATATACAATTGGAACTATGGTGGTCGTCCATTATGTTGAGGGATAATAATGGATATAAGGTCATGGAGGGGGAATGTCTTTTGGAAGGAGTTAAAACCTGTGAAAGGATCTTCTAGCTGCAGGTGGGGGAGGAGGGCTAAGCATTAAATTTAGTGGTATATTTAGCATGGTTAATTGCTTGCTCTGAAGTCCCAGATGTCTGTTATAGATCTTTTGTTCTCCAGTAAGTTGTTTCATATGAATGGAGAATATATGGATAGCACTCTGGTGCAGGTTGTTTGTATGGTTCTGGTCCTGCTTTTTGGGATGGATCATAGGTTCCTATTGAATGTTCTTCTTATCCTATTGTCTGGTTCCTTAATGATCAATGGATATAGGATGGTTGGTGATAATTTATTTATTTATTTACATTCGCTTATATACCGCGCTATTCTGCATTTGTTTATGATTTGAAAATGATCAGAATTGTCTGGCTCTTGTTTGGACTGGTAGCCTGTGTAGTTGGATTAGGGTGGGCGTGATGTGAGTGTGTTTTGTTGTTCCTGTGATTATTCATGCTGCTGTGTTCTGAACAAGTTGGAGAGGTTATATTTTTTCATGGGAAGGCCTTGGTATATTATGTTACAATAGTCTAATATAGGTGCTATCATGGCCTGGACTAATGTTCGGAAGTCACTTTGATTCAGTAGGGGTTTGAGTTTCTGTATCATTCTTAGCTTGTGGTATGCTGTGTTAGGGGTGTTCTTGTTGTGTGATTAGAAGTTGAAGTTTTGGTCTAAGGTGATTCCTAGGTACTTCAACTCTGGTTTGACTAGCAGTTCATTATTTAGCATCTTAGGGCTTTTGGCATGGTGAATGTGGGATTTCTAGTGAGGTATAATGCTTCAGATTTTTTGAAGTTTATGGTGAGGTTTCGCTTATGTAGCTATTCAGTCATTGCTTCGAGGCAGATAATGATCTGAGTGTCATCTGGTTGGTTGGTGTTAAGTTGTGCATAAATCATAATATCATCTGCGTAAATTTTGTAATGAATATTATGATCATTTATTATGGTGTAAAGTGTTGAAGGTAAATGTTGAACAGTAACACTGACAGAACTGAGCCCTGCAGTATTCCATGGTGTTGGATAGATGGTTTCGAATAAGGTTTTCTGATTTTTACTTGGTGTTTCCTATTTCTTAGATATGAGGAGAACCAGTTCATAACAGTGCCATAGATCCCTATTTCTCAAAGCCTTGTCAGAAGAGTGAGGTGGTCTACAGTGTCAAAGGCAGCTGCAATGTCAATGAATACCAGGAGGAAGCCATTTTTTTTATATTGTCAATGCCAGTTATTAGGGAATCCAGAAGTGATGTGACGAGAGTCTCTGCACTATAACTCGGTCTGAAGCCATACTGGCAAAGTTCCAGTGGAATGTGGATATCTATGGGGCAAGTTTACTAAACGATGGTAAAGGAGCAGTCTTTTCCATGCAGTAACAGCAGTGATAAAGGGTTACCGTGTGCTAAGTCTGCTGGGCGTGTCAGAGGCATTCCGGCGCTAATGGGTGCTAATGGACACTTAGCGGGCAGTAATGGGATAGCGCGTATTAAGTAGACTAGTATGCATTTTCTGTGCGAAAAAGGCCGTGACCAATGTTCCCTCTAATTTTCTGTAGGCTGTGTGCGCATAAAATATCGGCTGTGCAGCTTTTGAAGGAAGATTAAATTTTTGTGCGCCACATAATGACACTCGGAGTTATATACTTTAAACTTTGACTACACGTCAGAATACAGTATGTACACCACATTGATTGCACTAGAAAATAGTGTAGAACTTGTGAAAACCATAAATACACAACAACTTTTCAATTTTAAGACGTCTGTGTTGTTTTCTATCAGAATCAGAACCGTAATTTTTGTGCGCTCTGTTGTAAAGTATGTGCGCTTACTCGGCGAGGTGTGTGCGCGCGCACACGCGCACAGCTTAGAGGGAACAGTGACCCCACAGCATGATAAAGAAGCATCAGTGCAAAACAATCAGAATGTGATGGATGGATGGCAGATGGTAGTTAATGGACCCCTCAGATTCTTTGCCACATTATGGTGTCTTCAGGTAGTGTGATGTGGTGATGAAACAGAAGAACAATGTTTTGGTGTGATCTGTATATGTAAATATCAGAAATGTAAGTCAATTGCCTATGAGAGGCCCCACAGGTGCTGGAGTCATGGCTTCATTGATGTGGTCAGCAAAAGAAGGACCCATCATGGGTGGTGATGTGGCGCCAGCACACCAGTGTCCTGCAGTATCAGTAGTACAACTGCACATGTTCAGGTACATTGCATGGGTTTGCAGCTGCCTGTCAAAAACATGCTTGCACATGATGGACATATGGTGAGTGTGGATCTGTGGGTATGATGCTGTTAACAGAGAGAGTGATCATTGTTTGTGTAGGTTTGATGTTGTAAATGTCATGCTACCAATGCAGTCTGTGTCACCATGGCCTAGATGTAGGTGTGCCATGGTAACATGGAAAAATCTTCTAGTGGGTTTGTCATCTTCCTTACCTAGTATCAAAACCACACAGTTGACCAGATATGCGTGCATGAATTATATGTCAGAGTTTCTGTGGCATCCATAATATGAAGCAGAGAATGTTGTGTGACTCTTGTAACTGGTTGCCATTAAAAGAGTGGAACATGGTTGCATGTAGATCATATCTGTGCTTGAATTTCCAATGCCTGCCCAAATTAGGGTGGCACATATCAGTCATGTGCCATATGTCTATCAAATATTTGTTGCCCCTACATCATCAGCACACTGCAGTGTTGTACCGGGGAGTCAACAAAGTATTGCTGTGAGATATGTATGACTGCAGTGTCCATGTCTAACCTATGCTACGCTGTGAAATGCCTACATTGGTAAACACAAACCTTGTTTTGTAGCTGACAGTACTCTGAGATGATCGTAACTGAACTGGTCTGAAACACCAATCTATTGTACTCTAGGGCTTGCACATGTGTCAGGGTCGCAGTAGCTGCAGTGTCTCTGGGTCAACAGCAGAGTGAAAAGCACTTTATCCATCATCTATTCATGATGGTAATGTGCATGTGACATATATATATTTATATGTATGAGCATCAATATGCATATGGGGACCTCGTGTAATACAAACCCAGCATTATTTTGCACTGAAGACTGAGGATGGGTATCCAGACCATGCATTACAAATACTGAGCAATGAGCCTGTGTTTGCTGTGTATAAACAACACTTGTAACCATCATGCTAAACAAGCACTACACCTCTAAGGGAAGAAGCATGGACAAAGGCCACATATGCAGCTGTGTGTGATGTGTACATTTATTTTATTTATTTTATTTAACAGTATTTTTAAACCGCCTCATAGATCCATTGAAATTTAGTATGCTATGGCTGTATGTTCAATACATATGTCATGGCGTCCAAGATTGGCCCTCTCTGTTAGGGTCTAATCTCTACAGCATCAGAAATGTGTGGGCCATGCATCAGCTGCGGTCATCTTACCATTACTCAGCAATGGGACACAGTGGAGGCAACTCACTCTGTCTGTTAGCCTGAATTGAAAAGAGTATGCATCAAATACCACACATTGAGCAGGTGCAAGGGTGCATGGGGCTGAGCAGAAAAATCATACCTTTGGATGGCATCACCACCAACACAGGCTACTGCTAATCTCTTTTAATTGTAGTTAAAAAAGAAGAAAAACAACAAAGCAGCATGTAGGAATTGAACAGCAGGTCTGGTAATTCAACCATTGTACTAAACCAGCACACCAGCAACCATGGGAAACCTGACAAATAAATGGAATGTTTCTCTCTGCAAGCTATGTAACAACACATTTATACATTCATATCATTACTGCAAGATGTGTCTCTATGTGCACTATAGATATGCAAAAGCGCAGATAATCACATTCCCCATTCAGGGTCACATCTTCCAAGTCACCCCACTGGGTGGCCCATGTATCAACTGGGGTCACAGTGCAGCCAGTTTGGCACTAGTGTAAAGACCATGGGAGAAATCTATATAAGCATTAAGAGGAACATGGGTACATTATTAATTGGGTATCCTGCACCTGTCTGGACTCTATAATGTATTGACTGTATAATGTGTTAAAAAGTAGGAACCCTGGAATGTGAACTCTGCTCAAAGACACTGCGGTCACCATTTTGCTGAACATGCACACCACCTACAATTGCAAGGTGTGCTAATAAAGGAAATATATGTATCTTTCAGATTTTGTAAAAGAACCACATAAATGCACATGATGCCTGTAGGATGTGGCTGCATGTTCTGCATATATGTGATGGCAGCACACAGTGGCCCACTCTTGCAGAGTCTAATGTCTGCAATATCTGCCTTGTGTCAGCCATGCAACAGCTGCAAACATCTTACCAATACTGTCTAATGGGTCACAGCGGAAGCCTCACACGCTGCCTGTCTGATAGTCAAGAGTGCTGAGAGTGTGCATCAAATACCAAACAATGAACAGGACCATTCTTTTGGACGGCATGTCCTGCAACACATAAGAATGTTTTTATTGAAAAGAAAAATAAAGGTAGAATGTGGGAATTGAACCACAGGTCTAGGGTTTCCAAAGAGTGATTTAACCATTGTGACAAACCTGTAGACCAGTGATCACGGAAGGAATGACAAATAAAGGGAATGTAGCTCTTTCTGAAAGCACAGCAGGTTTATACAATCACATCATTCCTGTAGGATGTGCTTCTATGTGCACCCATGAAGGGAAGCTGCCCAGTACAGCCTTCCGCATTTGGGGGTCCCATCTCCAAAGCCTACCCACTGCATGGGCCATGCATCTGCTGGGGTCACAGTAGGCACAGTTTGCAACAAGTGTAATGAGCATCCTTGAAATATATCTGAGTATTAAGAGGGATACTGCTACATCATGTCATGTGGATCCTGCACCTGTATGTTGACAACCGAAATGTTGATAACTGCCAAATGTCCTTTTGTGCCCCTGCCCTACCACAGAATGCATCAAACACATCTTGATTCCAACAGTGTGGCATATGGTCATGGTATAGAATTATGCGCCATTTGTCAAAGGCAACAGTTGGCGCCTTTCAAGAATCACACCGAAGTCATTTACATAGAGAACTATGGATTTTACCTTTGTAAATGACTTTACAAATGTGCACCATGAACCATAATGTAAAGATGAAGGTTCCTATGAGCCATGCATGTGTTGCAGAGGTACAAAATATGTGTTCACAACTGCACCTTTAGGTCAATAAAGCAGCTTTGGAATGTCCCAGTATGGCACCAGGTCCATACTGCTTTGATTTAATCCAATATATATGGAATACCCATCTAAGCAATGTCTGAGGATCCTGAAACGCACATAATGAAATGGCCTTTGACAGGTGTGTGACACATTGTCATGAGCTGCACAGGATGAACCACACATTTGACTCTATTGGCTGCACAGAATCAAAATAAAACTGATTTATTTCCAAAATGTATGTGTACATAGTTTGTGTATTGGCTAAATAAGACATATATGGTATAGTAATTTTTAATAAATTCACACAATGAGTGGTTATAGAGTCACAACATATCCATACATGCACAATGTAAATACACAAACAACACTGTGAGACCCTGTATGCAGAGGATCACTCATGGATATGGGTAACGAGATGATCCAGGTTGCTTTAGGGAACCTTATGGGGATGTGTCACAGACAGTCCCCATGAAATTCGTTGCTCAAGGATATTATCAAATCACATAACCTATACACAATGTTCCTCTGCAGCTACACACCCAATATTATGTTTGTTTTCTCCAAAACCATTTGTGCTCAGAGATACAGTCATGGTAATACAGGCAAACTTTAAATGACCATGAGGATTGGTTCACTTTGGTTGTCAGTAGTGTTGCAGCTTCAATGTCCGCTGCAAGGAGTCTCTGAGTCCCTGGCTATATTGGTGTGTGAAGGACAGCACATATCTCCAAGTTCTGTCACGCAGCAAAGGATGTCTGCCCAGAGCCCTTAGTTTTGGTGATGAATATGGCAGAATCCATAGTAAGTTCGTGTGAGAGCTAGGAAGTGGCAAGGCGCAGCTCCTATCAGTGAAACCTTTGACATCGTTCCTCACAGGCAACTTATAAAGAAGCTGAGCACCTTAGGGTTGGACCCTATAGTTACTGCTTGGGTTAGAAATTGGTTGAATGGGAGGTGATAAAGGGTACAGGTAAATGGAGCTCACTCTGAGGAGAAGGAGGTTACCAGTGGTGTGCCACAGGGATCTGTCCTTGGTCTGATTCTTTTTAACATCTTTGTTAGTGATATAGCAGAAGGGCCATCGGGTAAGGTTTGCCTCTTTGCGGATGATACCAAAATCTTCAATAGAGTAGACACCCAAAAGGTATAGATAACATGAGGAGGGATCTAGCTAAGCTTGAAGAATGGTCTAGAATTTGGCAGCTGAGATTTAATGTTAAAAAATGCAAGGTCATGCATTTGGGCTGCAGTAATCCAAGGGAGCAATATAATATAGGGGGTGAAGTGCTTTTGTCCACTAAAGAAGAGCAGGACCTAGGTGTGATTGTGCCTGATGATCTTAAAGTAGCTAAACAAGTAGAAAAGGTGACGGCAAAAGCTAGAAGGATGCTTTGGTGCATAGGGAGAGAAATGGCCAGCAGAAGAAAGGAAGTGATAGTGCCTCTGTGTAAGTCTTTGGTGCGACCTCATTTGGAGTTCTGGAGACCACACGTTCAAAAGGATAGAAGCAGGATAGGGGTGATATGATTGAGACGTTTAAATACCTCCATGGCATAAATGTACAGGAGGAGAGCCTCTTTCAATAGAAAGCAAGTTCTGCTATGAGGGGACATGGGATGAGGGTGAAAGGGGATAGGTTCAGGAGTTATATGCAGAAATATTTCTTTATGAAAAGAGTGGTGGATCTGTGGAATAGTCTTCCAGTGGAGGTGGTAGAGATGAGGACAGTATCTGAATTCAAAGAAGCATGGGACAAACACAGAGGATCTCTAAAAGAAAAAAGGGGACTGTTGTAGTGGTTGATATAGAAGGACAGACTAGATAGGCCATGTGGTCTTTTTCTGTCATCATGTTTCTATGTGTCACACTGTATTGCCGTATCTTTGTATCCCTTCAGGATGGCCTGGTCCAGCACTTTGATAGCAATGTCCTTCCTTGCCATGGGCTCTCAACATACTGTGATGAAGCTGAAGCCATTGAAGCTATAGATTTAGGAAAAAACACTGTTTATTATAAAGCAACTGACTCACAGAGGGTGCAGTTACCTAGAAGTGCCGCTAGAGGGAGCAGGCACGAGGCTGCAGAAGCTAAGCTGACACACCCAGGTTTTGAGAATGCAGGAGCTAATCAGGTACACCTGAGTGGAGAGCCAGGAAGCTCAGTGGAGAAACGGCTTTATAAACAGTGCTCAGAAGGAAGAAAACAGAGAGGATCTCGAGCTGAGAGAGGAACTGGGAGAGGATCTCGAGTTCAGACAGGAAATGAGAGAGGACTACAAGCTGAGAGAGGAGCTGAGAGAGGACCTGAAGCTCAGAGAGGACCACAAGTTTGGAGAGGAACACAAGTTCAGAGAGGAACTGAGAGAGGACCTGAGAGAGGAACCTCACATACTGAAAGGCAGAGAAGCTTGGAGTGCTTACAAGGAAGAGCTAAGTTCCAGGGAGGACAAGCCCGTTCCAGAATGCTCCAGGAGCCAGTCTTCAGGGAAGACGGTGATAGAAGGAGACTGCCGGGTAGAGCAAATACCAGCAGAGCATGTCTCAAAGATCCAAGGTACAGTTATATTTCCTTTCCAAGATGTGAGCCAGCTCCTAGAAAAGCTTATAACCCAGAGAACTGTACTGATAGGAAACAAAGCTGGGAAAGGTTTGTGAAACCTTTACAGAGAGGCATAGTAAAAATCCATAACAGTTATTTGCCAAACCAAGACCAGCAAGGCTCGGGAATATTGGAGAGATCTATTGAACTACAACCTGCCTTATCCTGGGAAAGCTCAGGACCAGCTGACAACACAGCTGAACAGGAACCTATGCAAATAGAGGTGATAGAACCAGAGCCGTTGCAGTTAGAGCACCCGATGGACTGCTCACTCTGTGTTTCCAAGAGTCTAGAGTCTCTCACAGAATTGTAACCGGCAGGACATGCTTTAACATATCTTTTTGCTGTTGCTAAGCTGAAATAAGAAGTTCTGTATTTGTTTTTCCTCTTGGTGTTGAAAACCTGTTTGAATGCAAAGAACTGTGAAGCGCCTGTAACAGCTACTGACTTTGCAAATATTTTGGCATAAATCCTGAAGTAAGGTACATTTTGTTTTTGTCTTCCTGGAGAACCTTTGCGCAATAAAGGGAATAAAGACCATTTAAGTTTAACCCTGCACAAGGCTCACAACTATTTCTTTATGAAGTGGGCTACAAAGACCATGATGCACCTGGTCTATAAAAGTTGTTCCTTCTTCAACCAACAATAAGTGTCCGTGGGAGTGAGATCGAGAGTGGAGTGAGGGAAGCTGGGACGTGGAGACAGCGTCCTGAGACTACTGGACTGACCTAGTGGAGGCGACGCTGCTGGTTGGAGATCGGGCAGGCACGCACGGGACAGTCTTCCCCTTTCGGGGCCCTGAAGGGAGCTTTAAAAGCCCACTGGAACATCCCCCTCTTTGGAGTGAGATCGAGAGTGGAGTGAGGGGAGCTGGGACATGGAGACGGCGTCCCGAGACTACTGGACTGACCTGGTGGAGGTGACGCTGCTGGTTGGAGATTGGGCAGGCACACCCGGGACATTCTTCCCCTTGCGGGGCCCTGAAGGGAGCTTTAAAAGCCCGCTGGAACATCCCCCTCTTTGGAGTGAGATCGAGAGTGGAGTGAGGGGAGTTGGGACGTGGAGACGGCATCCCGAGGCTACTGGACTGACCTGGTGGAGGCGACGCTGCTGGTTGGAGATCGGGCAGGCACGCCCAGGACAGTCTTCCCCTTGTGGGGTCTTTTTGTCTCCTTTAAATTCTCTCACTGTCAAGCGACCGCGGAGCGTGTACCATGGAGCATGTCCTGAAGGGGCGTGTCTAAAGGGGCAGGTTCTGCCCCTTAGACGCCCCTTCGACGCCATCTCGGCGTTTTGAGAGTGGGCCTCTGCCCTTAGATGCAGCGTATAGGGATTAGTGTACTTCCTCGCTTGCCTGGTAGTCTTTTCCCAGTTTGTATCTTGTAAGTATTGTTGCCTTATTGTAATTATTTCTTAGTAATGGGGAAGAGGAAGGCTAAAGTGGGAAAGTATCTGGGCCAGACGCCGGTGGATCTAAACCAGCCGGCCCCACAGATAAACACCTAGTTGCCCTTCCATCCCCTTTGGCTCAGTCCTCTCCCGATGGGGTTTCTTTGAGCCCCGATGGGAGATTTCCCCCTCTCTGCCCTGCCTTGGGGTTATATGCCCCAGCATTACCTTTTTCTTCGGTGGATAGGGGGTTGAAAGATAAGGTGTGCTTACCGACTCCAGTTCAATGTTTAACTTCGGAGGCCTGTGTTGAGCTTCCTGAGTTAGCGTCGGAGGCGGATGTAACCTTAAAGGATGTATGGGGAGCATTAAAGTGTATAGATTTGAAAGTATCTTCTAAATTTAATTCCCTATGCACTTTTACCCAAGATGCTGCAACGGCTTTGCAGCAGTTGGATGAAAGAGTGTCTTCTACAGATTTGGCTATTTCTAAAATAGAATCCCAGGTGGCTCCTCTTCATGCGGCTAGTGTAGCAGTTATTAAGGATTCCTTTTTTTTACATTCAAAGTTGGAATCGCTGGAAAATTCTATGAGGATAAATAATTTAAGATTTTTAAATTTTCCTCAATCTCCATTGCTTTCTGCTAAGGTTCTATTAGATAAATATCTCAAAGAAATATTAGCTATCTCTGATGTGGTTGAAGTTTCTCAGATTTACTATATCCCTTCATCCTTGAAAAAGGTTAATATTGCAGACGGCGAATTGGATGAGATAACTCCATCTATCTCCAACCTCACCGCCTTTATTGAAGATTCCCTAGAAATTATTTCCTCAAGGTCTACCCTGTTGGTCTCCCTTTCTTCAGTGGCGACCAAGCAGCGTATACTTAAAGCATACTTTAGGGTTAAAGCTGTTAAATTTTGTGGGCATGTTGTCAATATTTTCCCCAATATTTCGCATGCCACCCAAATGCGGCGGAGGCAATTTTTATCTTTGAAACCTCGCGTGCTTGTGTTGGGTGCCACGTTTTTCTTAAGATTCCCTTGTAAGTGTGTCGTTAATTATAACGGCATTTCCTTTACTTTTATGGATGTAGAGCATTTGGAGAAATTTTTGACGGATAGACGGGGCATGGATCGGGGTAATGTAGATTGATTATTATCTCCCTTTCAATTTATGGGCCATTGTATGGCTTTGATTACTAGATATTGTTTTCTTTTGTTTATCTGGTCCTGCTCCCATGATGTGGACTATATCATGTTTATTTCTTATTTGATGCATTGTTCTATGTTTGGCTTTTTCTGATTTTCTCTTAAATGTAAATGTTCTGTATATTTGGTGATAATAATAAAAAATATTTCACTAAGTGTCCGCCCTCTCCTTTCTGCACGCTGCCACTAGGAGGGGCTGTGACAATACGCATCATGATTGTTGGACCTCCAATATCTGCCAGCACTGTCCCGAATGAAAGCTGATATTTTCATTTGAATATCCTGTGCCTTTGTAGTGAGACTCTCCATCTGCAAGGAAGCATTACATCTTCCTCAGTAAAGACCGAAGCAAAGAATTCATTCAGTCTCTCTGCTATAGCCTTGTTTCCTCTTACTGCCCCTTTTACCCCTCTATCATCTAATGGTCCAATTGACTCTCTCACAGGCCTTTTGCTACGAATGTACTTGAAAAAGTCTTTATTTCGTGTTTTTGCTTCCGTAGCAAGTTTCTTCTCAAATTCCCGTTTTGCCTGCCTTATCAATGCTTTGCATTTAACTTGCCAGTGCTTGTGCTGCTTCCAGTTTTCATCATTTGGCTCTTTTTTCCATTTCCTGAAGGCTGCTTTTTTGGCAGCAACAGCCTCTCTGACCTCACCTTTAAACCATGCTGGCAGTTTTTTGGACTTTCTTCCACTTTTCTTAATGCGTGGAATACAGCTGGTCTGGGCTTCGAGGATAGTATTTTTAAATAACACCCAAGCTTGCTGTAAGTCTTTAACCTTTGGAACCGCTCCTTTTAGTTTTTTCCTAACTATATTCCTCATTCTATCATAGTCTCCCTTTTGAAAGTTAAAAGGTAGTACTGTGGATGCCTTTACTATCTGTCCTCCACTAATTAAATCAAACATGATCATACTATGATCACTATTGCCAAGTGGTCCCAACACCCTTATTTCTTGCACCAGATCTGGCATTCCACTAAGGACTAGGTCCAGTATGGCTTCCCCTCTGGTCGGTTCATGAACCAGCTGCTCCAAGAAGCAGTCATTTATTCCATCTAGAAACTTTATCTCTTTAGCTTGTCCTGCTGTGATACTGACCCAGTCGATACCGGGGTAATTGAAATCACCCATTATTACTACTCTGTTGTGACTTTTGTTAGCTTCCTTGATTTCTTTGAGCATTTCATCATCCATTTGTTCATTCTGGCCAGGTGGTCGATAGTATACTCCCACTGCCATCACCTTCCCCTTCATAAATGGAATTTCAATCCATAGAGATTCTACAGCAAATTTTGTTCCCTGCAAAACTTTAATCCTTTCTGACTCAATGCCCTCTCTAACATAGAGCGCAACCCCTCCACCAATTTGATCAGCTCTATCATTACGATATAGTTTGTATCCAGGTATCACAGTGTCCCACTGGTTATCCTCCTTCCATCATGTCTCTGAGAGTGCAATCATATCTAACCTCTCATTTAGTGCTATATATTCTAACTCTCCCATCTTATTGTTTAGACTTCTAGCATTGGCATACAAGCATTTTAGAGACTGTATTTTATTCATATTAATCTGGCTATTGGTAGGCAGGGGTAATTTGGAATCTTTATGCTCTGTCTGCTCCTTACTCAAGGGCATTTGGGCTACTATACTCCCTTTTGGAACCTCACTGCTTTTGGTATTATCCTTCAAGGATACCTTCGTCCGAACCATGCACTCCTGGGTGACTGTCGGCTTTCCCCTATTTTCTAGTTTAAAAGCTTCTCTATCTCTTTTTTAAAGGTTAATGCCAGCAGTCTGGTCCCATCCTGATTAAGGTGAAGCCCATCCCTTCGGAAGAGCCCCCCCTTTCTCCAGAATGTTCCCCAGTTCCTAACAAATCCAAAACCCTCATCCTTGCACCATTGTCTCATCCACGCATTGAGACTCCGGAGCTCTGCCTGTCTTTTGGGTCCTGCACGTGGAACAGGAAGCATTTCGGAGAATGCTATCCTGGAAGTTTTGGATTTCAACTTCCTACCTAAAAGCTTAAATTTAGCCTCCAGAACGTCCCTACCACATTTTCCTATGTCATTGGTACCAACATGTACCAAGACAGCAGACTCCTCCCCAGCACTATCTATGATCCTATCTAGGCGGTGCGTGAGGTCCGCTACCTTCGCACCAGGCTGGCATGTTACCAGGCGATCCTCACGTCCACCAGCCACCCAGCTATCTACATTCCTAATGATTGAATCACCAACTATAACAGCTGTCCTGACCCTCCCCTCATGGGGACATGGCCCTGGAGAAACATCCTCGGTGCGAGAGGGTTTTACATCACCTGGAGGACAGGTCCTAGTTACAGGATCACTTCCTGCCACACCAGGGTGATGCTCTCCTGTCACGTGACCTCTCTCCTCCATGGCAACAGGGATGCTGCCAGACTGGAGGTGGGACTTCAGGACTGTATCCCTGTAGGTCTCGTCCATGTACTTCTCTGTCTTTCTTACGTCTTCCAGGTCCGCTACTCTAGCCTCTAGAGAACGGACTCGTTCCCTGAGAGCTAAGAGTTCTTTGCACTTAGTGCATACGTAAGACCTCTCACCAACTGGGAGAAAATCATACATGTGACACTCAATGCAAAAGACCGGAGAACCCCCATCTCGTTGCTGGACTTCTGTCTGCATCTTAGTTTAAAGCTTGTGTTTAGGTCTTTTAAATTCTGTATATAATAAGGATTGGTGTAGATGCTTATACCAATAAAAGTGTATCTAATACCCCTAATACACCTTGTGTACCTGAAGCTTAAGTAATTAATCTCAGGTCCTCTGTGTATGACTGATTTGGATAACGAGCTGCACCTGAGAGTAGCCCCTTTCCTCAATGATGTGCAAGTACCTATAAAACTACAATTACCCCAGGGGTGGGTGGGTGCTGGGGAGGGAGGGAGGGAGATAAGTCCTATTAAAGAGGGCAGTTACAAAGTACCCTGTCCTGAACCCTCAGCAGGGGGGAGGGGGGTACCACACAAAGCCCAGTTAGTTGAGAGAGTCAAGGTAAGTTATAACTGAGAAGGCTGAACTAGCACACCACTAAGACAAACAATAAATAATTAAATAAACAGTTAGACAATCAATAATTAATAAACAGCTAGAACTCACAGCAAGGTGTCACAGGAGGCGATATCCACTTCTTTAGCAGAGCACTGTAAAAAGCACTGCTCTTCTCTGATCAGAGAAAAGCAGACTAAAACAGACTATGCACACGTGGAGGAAACAGGAAGAAGGCTACACAATACCTCAGCAGGGGGGGGGGGAGGGGAGGATTCACTCAGGCAGGCTAGGACAGGAAAAAAAGTTTAACACAGAGCAGGCTCTGGGGAGAGAGATTTAATGTAAAATGAACAGTTAACCTGGCTACCACACAAAGCCCAGTTAGTTGAGAGAGGCAAGGTAAGTTATAACTGAGAAGGTTGAACTAGCACACCACTAAGACAAACAATAAATAATTAAATAAACAGTTAGACAAACAATCAATAATTAATAAACAGCTAGAACTCACAGCAAGGTGTCACAGGAGGCGATATCCACTTCTTTAGCAGAGCACTGTAAAAAGCACTGCTCTTCTCTGATCAGAGAAAAGCAGACTAAAACAGACTATGCACACGTGGAGGAAACAGGAAGAAGGCTACACAATACCTCAGCGGGGGGGGGGAGGGGGAGGATTCACTCAGGCAGGCTAGGACAGGAAAAAAAGTTTAACACAGAGCAGGCTCTGGGGAGAAAGATTTAATGTAAAATGAACAGTTAACCTGGCTACCACACAAAGCCCAGTTAGTTGAGAGAGGCAAGGTAAGTTATAACTGAGAAGGCTGAACTACCACACCACTAAGACAAACAATAAATAAACAGTTAGACAAACAATCAATAATTAATAAAGAGCTTGAACTCACAGCAAGGTGTCACAGGAGGCGATATCCACTTCTTTAGCAGAGCACTGTAAAAAGCACTGCTCTTCTCTGATCAGAGAAAAGCAGACTCAAAGTGCTACAGGTGCTACAGGTAACCGTTGCTCAAAGTGCTACAGGTGCTATCAATTACAGTTTAGTAGTTTCTCTAGGGGAAAACATGCCTGTTAGGAATATTACCAGCGCTGCAAGTGCCAAACACACAGTGATTGCTAAGAGATAACAGCAGGGAGTTAACAGAAAGGTCATTAAGTGCAGATGCAACATTCAGGATGGGAGAGGTAAAACATGCATAACTGATTTTGCCTAGCACACAACTGAAAATATCTACAGATGACTGCATCAATTGTTTTCAGATGTACCTACTGAGGCAGAGATAAACTGCAAATGCCACAGAGGCTGGATTACTAATACACAGCGCCTGGCCTCATGGACATGTTGGTGCAGGAATAGTTTTAACAATCAAGGGGGTCCAAATGGTCTAGCATAAAGCACATCCGAAAGGCAGAGCATGCACATATCATCCTGATATGACGAAAATCTATGTGAACATCAGTATGGAGATACTGATCAGATGAGGTAGCAAGGACAGGTTATGTATTTTGCAGAGGGTCACATCACTCCCTATGATTCAAGGGAGTACAATATGCATTTGGAATGAAGAAACAGTTTAGAAGTCAGTCTCTGCTTGATACTTGATGTTGCAGGGCAGAAACAACACTTTACATGATATCAGAGGTAGAAACATAAACATTAATTAGGCCATGTGTCTCCCTGCTATGTGACCCTTACCGTGAACCTTTCAACAAAAAATAGTCTGTGATTTTGCACCATCTTCCACACCAGCCGTGCTACCTGTAGTTCAGACACATTATGCACCCAGTAGAAAGGGAAATCCTACTCACCCAGCAGAACACAGTCCTCATACAGTCCAACCTCAAACTGTTAGAATACTGCTCAGTGATGCAAGATATAGGAGTCATGGATGGACCCTGGAAACCTAGGGACCACATTCAGAATACACATATTTGGATCACAAACTACCTGCACATTCAGGGAATGGTAGTGTTTGCGGTTGCGGTACACTGCCTCCCTGTCTCTGGGTAGGGCCAGGACAACATGTGTGAAATCAATGGCTCCCATCACGTGTGGTATCCCTGCAATTTGCTCAAATTGCTGGTTCAGGGCCACCCACTGTTGTTCCAAGTATTAGGAAACACAATGTAATTCCTTACCCAGCTGATCATGGCTTGCACTACCTGGTGGAGACAGCGTGAGAAGGAGGAACGGTTCGTACTTCAACTACAGCCACAGATGTTTGGAAACAGCCAGAGGCAAAGAAATATAAGGCACTCAGAAGCTTCACTAACCCTGGTATGGCATGAGACTGGGCAGACAGAGGCTCAAGGTCAGATCTCAGATCCTCATAGAGCTCCATGATAGCCTCTGTGCTCAGACGGGAAAGGGAGATTACTTGACCCTCCCTCATGCCTTGGAGGATGGCTCTGGGCCTGTAGAGGCGAGGCTGTCTGGGGTGGACCTCTGCACACCTACGGCGCCATGGTTCCCCATACCTGGCCTCAGCATCCTCCACAGCAACAGGCCTGTGTTGCTGTGGGCTGCATCCCTGCTCATTGCCACTCTCCCTGGCGCACCATCTTCTTCTGCAAACAAGCATCATAATCCACCAGTCACAAAGACAAAGTGAGACATCTTGGTGAAGGGGAGCTGCATTGCATTATGCCTTAAATATACTTTGCTGGGGAAAGGGAGGTGTCTGTCATCTTAACAAACACAACTCACCTGGTCCTCAATGTGTTTGGCACGTGGTAGCATCAGCACACTGTACTTACCGCGTGCTACCGTCATTATCGCATTATCGCATGGTAGCATCAGTACATTGTTGGCCGGTAGCATTAGTATCGCCCCAAATTTTCCACACGCCTATATCAGTGAGCCCTACATTTCTTGTCATACGTAATCATGACCAAAGATAATGTCCACATTTATGCCTCCGCACCTACACAGTACTCCCTCCTTGCTAACGCCAGTCATGAAGGACAGCACCTATGGTGCAACACTCACATGCAAAGGGAAGACATGTTCTGAACCCTTGCAGAATCACAGACCTGGTAGCTAACATGTTATGCATGCTTGTGCAAATGACAGGTAGTCAAACACAATGTCAAGCTGAGCACTGCTATTATGCACATCAGTTCACCAATTGTCATGTAATATGTTGAACACACACAGAGAAAACAGCAAGTCTTACTTTGGAAGGATGCAGTCTGACAAGCCACTTTGAATCTAGATCAAACACCCACCCACCCACAAAACAATGTCTCTGGGTCTGTCCAGTGAATAGCCACACAGGGAACCTTAGAACATCTAAATGTTGAAATAATATGCTAACTGAGGACTCACCAGGGACGTGTTCAGTAGCATTATTACATCAACCTTTCTGCTGGTAATGCCCCATGTATGCGACCTTGCATCAGCCATTGGCCAATACCTCACCACACTGTTTCTCCTATTTTGAGATCCTCACAAGCAATTACCTCTCCATCCTCCTCCCAGTCTCTCCTCAACAACCTGGAGCCCCCTAATGTCACCAAGATTTCCATGAACAGCTGCTAGCCAAGTGCATGACACAGCACCTCCTCACGTTAGATCCTCATTGCCAAGCATGCCCAATTCTAGTAGCATTTGTCAGTCTTTCCTCATCTTAGCCAAACACGCTGCAAAGTCATTTTTGTGTCAAAGTCTGGTGTTAGCATCAAAAAATGCAGACTTTCACAGTCTCTCTTGCAGCTTTGTCACTCACATATACATTGAACAGCAATGGTACCTGTGCAAAAATATGGGTCACACTGCTAATCACCTTCACGTCATCAGAGTGTGTTGTGTGTATTGTCAATGTGTGTGGTCTGTGGCTCCCAAAGGTGTGAGACATCAATGTACCTTGGGAACCATCACCAAGCTGTTGAGTTCATTGAGAGGAGTCCTCCGAGGAACAGTAGCAAAGACTATACAGAAAACTGGACAGATCACATTATACGCATGCCCTAAATATGCTTCCCTGGTGACACACTCCAACAACCTTTCCATATGTTTTTCCTCATGATCGTCCTTAGGGAAAGCCATGTTGTGACAGATCATGCAACAGGTTGTTTTTTTGTGGTCACCAAAGTTTGAACATTCCAAAGCCCCTCCATTATCCTCGCTTACCACTGACATAATGCCTATTGGCCTTTAGCTGGTGAATTTTTGTCACTGCGACCTTTGGGAGAAGGTATCAAATCTGCCCTTTTCAGGTCCTGTATGCAAGGATCCATGTGAAAACATGCAACAGCCCTGCAAGAACCTCCCTGAGCTATATAAGTATCCTGTGATCAATGCCATCCAGGCACATGGTCATGTATACATGCAGTCCACAAATATGTTTCTAAACATCTTGTTCCCTGAATGTGGTTGTATGTACCTCATTCTTATTTGAAGATTTGACAACTACACCTGGTCCTTCTGCATGATTTGCAAGAGTTACAACAGAGCTGAGGTTGTTGTTTAGCATCAACATAACAGAAGAGCTCCCAGGACCAGAATGCTATGGTGGGAATTGAACCTCGGACTACTGTATCAAGAGGTAGTGCAATAACCACTATGTCACAGCTTCTGAGACAGCAATGTACTGATGCAGAGAGTATACAGGTCAGTGATGACAGTGTCTGTGGTGTGTGTGTTGTTGTGGCATTCAGCCTCCAATACCCATGAGCCACTGCTCCAGAGGACTGTCTCTCTGCTGATGATTGACACATGGAGAATACAGTGAATAAGCAAATGCACATAATTTGAGACTACGAGAGTGTGTATCAGAAGGAAATTTCTGCTGCAAAGTATGCCTGTGTGTGGTCACACATATCACCCTGACCATTGTGATGGGAGTCCAGCATCTGGTCACAATTTCACACACTCTTGGAGATGCTCTTTGGTGACTGTGCTGCAGCTATACAACCATACTGGTCTGTGGCAGGCTGTGTTTGCAGTTTATTTTATTTATTTAGCTGTATTTATATCCCACTTTTCACCGGGTCAAAGCGGTCAATTGGGAGATACATTTAACACGAGGGGATATGACACACATACGCTAATGCTTACAGGGAACATGGGCAATGGAGGGTTAAGTGGCTTGCCCAAGACCACAAGGAGTGCCTATAGGACTAGAAATCCCAGTCCCTCCGGCCTGAGATTGCTGTCCCCAGGTGGGACTTGAACCCCCGGCCCTCCGGCCTGAAGTACCTTGTCCTAACCACTAGGCCACTCCTCCCACTATTTATTTGGATATCCAATTCAAGAACTACTTGTTAGTAGCATCTTGCTTGTGACAGTTACAACCTTACCCTGTGGCTGGGATCTCATGAATAATTCAGTGTGGCAGACCTGTGTATGTCAGTTCTCCATGGTTAGATTTCAACTGGGCACTGCAGTATATGGCACTGGCCTAGGTCTGGTGCAACTGTTTGTTATGTGTATACCTGCAATGAGTGGCTATGCACCTTCTGTTTTACTATATCTACACCCAGAACCACCTTAGTAGCAAACATTGCCACACCAACATAAAAAAATAGGAAGCCGAGTTAGACCACACCAGCTGCACAGCACTGATTTCCTTCACCCATGCACATATCCTTAGCAGTCAAGCTGCTGGGAACTATACAATGCATGCATTGAAAGACATAGCAAACTATGGCATGTGCATCAGTGTTTAGTGCTCTCCATATATAGGATGCACCCACATGACCACAACCTGACAGTATATAAGAATGATCAGTATACCTAGGTGAGGTCTTGTCACCTCCTCATTATAGTTAGAATGCCCTCTCCCCAGGAAATGCTGTCACCAAACAGGGCATTGTCATGCCACATGTAGATAATGTTCTGTCTTCCAATGTGAGTAGTACCCAGCCAGAACAATGCAGGCCAATAGTCTCTGTATCTGGCCATACCCGCAATCCTTAGCTACACATTATGCAGATAGGCATGTGAAGCCTCGGTAGAGTCTAGGCAATGGCTGAGACCATGAAAAGCATACAGACATCTGACAATTTTGAGGCTGGCACAACATATACACCATCTTCAAAACACTCTGCATATGTACTGCTGGTTGTCTAACCTTGTCCGCAACATTGCTCTCTGCCCCAGCTTAAACATTGTTGAGGTTTTCTCATTGTATAAGTGTTACTGTTCTTGCATCACATTACTGTGCTCCAGTAGCATGGCTCGCCAGTCAACTGAGTATAGCGGAGACTGAACATGTGGCTGTTGGGTGCTTGCCTCATACAGGCGCGTGCCATTGGGGCATGCACAAGATGGCATTGTAACTGCATTTTAATGTTAAAAAAAATATACCTTAAAAAAAAACCCTCAGGCAGGACTTGACCATTTGACCCACTACTCAGATATACACAGACTAAGAGCAAGGAGCCACATGGTAAACACTTAGCACATCCTTCCCTCGGGAATGCTAAGAGTCTCCTCAGGTTAACCTTGCCACACTTTACAATTTAGATGGCATACAGGTCTCTCGCATAACTGTACTGTAATTTATTGTAAATTAATATGATGTACTGTAATTTATTACAATGTCTTGTCTCTCTGTCCTCCATGCCCCCATGTAAACCCTTTCGTTGTCCTATTAACCACTTTGATTGAAGGAAAAGGTGGTATACAAAATGGATTAAATAAATAAATAAATAACTCATGATTGGTGTAGGAACATGTTTATCTCGCTGCAGACCATGTCTGCAAAAGAAATCCATATACCCAGTGTATGCCGCAAGTTTGATGGTCATGCCTGTAATGTATCTCCAAACAAGTCCACCAAGGGAACAGCAAACTGCCACGGATAGGACCAACACAAAAACCAGTCTGGAAACGTGGCAGATAGGGCAAGGGAAGCCTTTATTATTCCAAGGGGTGAGTGATGCCAAAACCTGACACTGGCTGTGTTTCATTTGACCTTCCTCAGGGGTATATCGCTCAACACTATATTGTGTGTTGAATGAACAAAAACCTTTTCTGAAAATGGATCCACAGGGATCATGAACAAATCGAAGGAACGCTTCTTGAACAAATCTGACAGCCACTGCTAGAATCATCAAAACAATGATGGTCACACCTGTAATGTATCTCCAAACAAGTGCATACACATGTATGTAGACTGAAACCAAGCAAACCATGGTAGCTGCAATGGGGTATGCCCCTCACTGAGACACAGGCTGTCTGCATGGGCATGAGGAATGTCTGTGCCATACATGCATGCTGATCAAGGTTAAAGAGAAAAAAAAAACCTATGATGTGCCACAAAACATGTTGAGGCCTGCAGCACACTACATATGGCAAATCACTGCTGCAGTCCCCAGTGGTGCTATGTGTCAGTACCTTTCACACCCCATCCCCCTCTGCAAAATGTTGCCCAGACACATATTTGCCCACCACAACATATCACACACAACATATAACCTATGGTCAACCACACCTACTCTTGCCAACATGCAGAACATCCCTTGTCCCCTTCTGCTATTACACCATGATGGCATTTATCTGGAATTACAATACACTCAAGAGAATTGGCCATAGTGGACCTGTTGTGACCTGTGGCTGTGTCTTTATAGGTACCTGCAGGATTGTTGCTGGCACTGTCTTCACTTTCATATGCAAGACTCCTTCCCCACACCCACACATTCCTTTGCCTTTGTGATTAGAGCTGTGCTAATATTAGATGTAGTGCACAATTCAGCACACACAGCATATGTGGCACATCCATGCCTATGTCCCACATGCTGTATACTTCTACATCATTATATACATTGGAGGATGGTGATGTGTAGGTTTGCATGTACGTATACGGCAGGTGACTGGATGTGCCCTGAGCACATTTACCTGTGGAAAGATTCCATGTTCTCTCCCTTGCTGTAGATGTGTGGCTATCACTATGGAAGATGCCTAGATTTAAATGCCATGATAAATATGGAATGTATAGGTTGGTCTCTGTGGCAACAAATACCTTATAGAACCCAATGGCGTCACCTAGAGCCCAATAACACCCACTGATACCAGCCCCAGATAAATCTAGGGTATATCAACAACTCACCAAGTGTGATATTCATTCCTATAGTGGCTGGTTTCCCTATGTATCTTCTGTGTATATGATCCCATGTAGTATGTTTTGTAAATAGTTACCCCGGTTATCCAAGTTATTTATACCCTGTTACCTGTAAACTCATACGTGTTAAATGTACTGAGCATTTTGTTCCATGTGAACCGCGCTGATGCTGAATAGTGCGGTATATAAGAGACTGTAAATAAATAAATAAATAAAATGTATGCATCAGTCTGACTGATATAGGTGTGGTGGGTCATAACCCGCACTATGTGCCTCTTTTGCTACATACTGTACATCTTTAGTCCTTTGTTCAGAAGCACTTGTCATTGTTGTATATCAAGGGCTGTGATAAATGCTGGTCCAACATGCATGCCCACAATCTAGCTGCTGCACAGACCTCACAACACATGGTGCATGATCTGTACATAGTCACGGTTGCTACATGAACCTATACCACACCCACGCGTGTTACAGGATCTATGAGAAATGCAAGCTGCATCAGAAAAGAACAGCACACTATATCCCAGCATGTGCTAGCTCTTATATAAATATATATATATATATATATATATATTTCTTTATTTATTTATTTATTTATTTATATATATTTATTTATTTATTGATATATATATAATTTTTTTGTTGGTTTTTTTTGTGTCTTATTTTTTCTCTTGCCAATGTACTCGACAGACACTGTCAGAAGTTATCCTATCAATGGAAGCGATGACTTTGTCCTCACATTAATACGTGACACAGTATTCACGCACAAGATGATCCACTATATGTTAATGCACCAAGCACCATGATGTGGGACATTAAATATTGCAAAGTCACCCTGTACCAGATGACCAACAGTCATGCATACATGATGTGGACATCCTTGCAAACTACACACAATCAGAAACAACTACAATGAAACATTCTCCACAGCAATCATGGTCACATGGGTTCCGGTCTGCCCACCAGACCTTCTCACCACAACTGTAACACATATGTGCATGCTTGCTGCAGGATATCTCACACAGTAAGCCTCACCTACTAAAATGGCACACTCAGTAGAGAACTGCTGTTGCAACTCATCTATCAGCAACATGATAATATAGAGGTTAACTTGTGTTGTGGGCAGCATGACCAATGCCGATTGTTTACATCAGAAATAGCTACCCCCTTGCTGCCCATCAATGGTGTAGGGTGAAGGTACCCACCTAAGAGCCTTATAGCAGTTCCAGATGGAATGTTGTGGAATAACAGGACAAAAGGAGAGGTTTAATAACAGCAGTAGACCCCACCTGTGTGGGAGGTGCCTACTGTGCTCCACATACACCCTTTTCACCATCAGCACATAGCCCATGAGGAACAACAGGCGTGTTTTTCATACTCAGGGAATGACTGCAGCACATGATGTACTAAGATGCTGGTGTAGCTGATGGTATTGGTACCATTCAAAAACAAGTGCTGTCCATAAAAAGAGATGCATTTATCTGTGTAAAACCAGGGAGCCTATGACAATAACATAATTGACACAATATGTAGTCTGAAAATATAGATATATTTATATTATAAGTGTAAACACAAACCAAAAAGAGAAATAATGTATCAAAAATAAAATAAGTGATTCCTCTCACATAAGGTATTTACACAAAGAAAAGAACACAAAAATACAAACAATAGCAGCTATACATTGCAGCATGCAGCTTTCAGGCACATTTCAGCAGGTAAGACATAGACCTATACATAAGGCACAGAGCCACCCATCACTGGGCTCAGGGTTTCACTGGGGGCCAGGTGGGGGCCCAGACACACCAGGTGATATTCACAAATATTTTTACAGGGAAGTGCATTCATTGGAGTGGTCATTGAAGTGCTGCAGCTCCCACAAATTGTAAACACAATGTGGGCCCTTGGATTGCACAGCAAACATATGTTCAACCAGACCTCAGAAACAATGCCCTAGAAATGCCCTCAGCCCCCCAGTGCCTTCCCAGATCTGTTGCAGCACCTATAACCCTTCATGACAGATGAGATTCATGGGCCTGTATGTTGATAGACCAACCCATATGGTACACCCTGCTGCTGTGGGGTGACATAGGCAAACCTCATAAAGGTCTACTGTAACAGTCAATGACATATGCATGCATATGACATCATCATAAGTGCCTGTTAATCCTTTTCCAAGGAATGGTGCAATCAGTGAGACCTAGACAACACAGAAGTAGTTGGTATGGCATTGACTATAACCACTATATTGTGGACAATGTGACACAGGTTGCCCATCCAATTATACCTTCTCTGATGGGAATCACACCATGCTATGACACAGAGCACACATATTAAGTGTGAAGAGGCAGGCTACATCACTCCAGCAAAGGCATGTTGAGATGGATCTCTCACATTGATCGTACAATCATGACCTTGATCTAGGACCTTTTGGGGAAACGATGACATCCATTGTTTCATAGTGGACATCATATGTCACACACACATTACTGAGATTAGAAGCATGCACAGAGAGAGGGTCACAGAGATGGCAAGTTGCCCATCTTTTGACAATGTCACAGAAACACAAAAGGTCATGGTGAAGGTTTGACAATGGTCCTCAGCCTACATGGGACTATATATGCAATGGACCACGTAACAACCAACCTTATACCAACCACTACATTAGAGGACTGTGCTCATTTGAGAGGCATTGGTGACATCAGGAATGATTTTGTCATGTGTGCCCTTTGCAAGACATGATGTTCTGAATCCCACATCAACACAGTGTACTAGTAAAATGAAACATTGATAGATCATTGTAGATGTAATGGGACAGGGCATGTGTACTGCAGATCACATACATCACATGGCCCTTGGACAAGAATTACAAGGTGAAATAGGGTGGTGGCAGCAGCATTGGCCCACACGATGTTGCATCATGTGTCACTGAACAATTGTGCCACCTCAATGCAATACTGCACGGCCACAGCTGTAGGGCATGGCTTGATGGATACAGAATTCATTTTCTCCATGATTGGAGCCTGTAATGTACATTCAGTATGCAGCTGGACAATAACAAACACCCTACAAGCCAAACCACAATGATCTGTTTTTAAAGTGTACCTATCCATGTCCATAAAAAGCATAGTCCAGGCACATTCCACAATATCATGACAAACAAATGGCATGTCTGGCACATTGTTGTTTATCTATACAATGCACATAATTGCAAGGAGGTGTATCATATGTGTCTTGGTCAGTAGTTGTTATGCCATTAGGCATTAGTCTAAATATTGTACATAAATGTGCCTGGTGATCAGGATCGGAGAGTTCAGCAAGAGATTTGGTTACAAATGATAGCATTGGTGGGTGCATGATACACGTCCACACCTGAAGATATTTTAATCTTTCACACAATCCCTGCTTGTGTCACAATTACAGGTAGTTGTCACATTCATAGGTTTTAATTTTCTATGCCCCACATGGGGAAGGCTGACAAGAACCTATGTGTGTTACAGGTTTTATGGCAACAGTTATGAGAGGACACCAAGAGGATGTTGACATTTGCAGGACACTGTATGTTTTGTGAGGTTGTGTCTGCAAATACAGATATTTGTGGATATCACCTTGTGTGTTTGTGGACCCCTGGCGGCAGCAGAGTCAGACGCTTATGTGTGACCAGCACTCATGGCGATGATGAGGATGAGTGCTGTGTGGGTTTGCCTGGTGGGCTTGTTGTGGGCTCCATCCAACTGTCATGTGGAGCCAGTGGTTGAGGAGTGCCACATTGGAGTCCACGGTCACTGCAATGTCTGAGAAGTGGCAGTGCGCCTCAACCATGGAGGCCATTGTCACAAACACAATATTCTGTGGGTCCCCTAATGTCACCGCCCACATGTACGGGGTCTGACAAGCAAAGTCAGCAGAGGTTGTGGATGCGTCAGTAGTCTCCAGTGCATATATGTACCCCTCAAACCCTGACATGCTAGGGAGACTCTGGAGGCCACCACCCACATCTGCTGCAGACAGGAGTCCCTCATCTGTTGGAGGCAAGTGCATGGTGCTGCATGCTGCATCATGCTGGCACAGCTGCTGGTGGATAGGGCTGCAACCTGCATCTACCACGGCATGGTGAAGCACAATGGTACTGCTGTTATCCTCCACAGTTGCTGGGTGGATTGGGCTGCAGGCTGCATTGGTGGTGTCTGGTCGCAGCATGCCCCTGCTGGTGTGCCCAGATGGTTTGTGGCATATGGGGCTGCAGCCAGCATCCATGGTGGCATAGTGCTGCACCATGCTGCAGTATATGCATACACCCCCATGCACATCCTCCACCAGGATGTCTGTGGCCACCCCCACCTGACCCACCACATCCTGCTGGCCTGGTGGTGTCTGCAGCATGCAGGGCTGTCTCTCCTCTTCCTTCTACCCCTCTTCCGACATGGCTTCAGGTTCAGAAAGCTTCTCCTTCTCATGCTGGCTGCCACCAGGGGATACTGTGTCCACTGGGCCTCCATGGAGGTAGATGGCTGAGGATCTGTCCAGTTGAAACAGATAGAGGTCCATAAGCACAAAGACACATAATTGTATATCAAGTCACATCCACTATATTACAGAAAAAGGAGTCGCATATTGTAAGCTACACTGTTACGTGGACACCATACAAGGGGATTGTATGGACAGATGATGACTGTTTGCAATGTGAGCATACCTATCACACACACATACCCTGTGACACATGGGGTGTTGTCAGTTGCAGTAGTAGGGTCCACATAACATCAGATATGTGACATTCTGAAGTCATGTTTTGGTAGCATGCCCCCTGGACTTGATCCACAACACATATAGTGCTGTATGCTCACATTTTCATCCACAATTATGTTTGCTATGTGTGCATCTCCACGGGATGGGACAGCCATGTGATATTGTGAAACATATTGGCTTTGTATAGCTGTCCACAGTGTGGACACACATAACACATGTGTGTCCTAACATACTAATCAATAGCGGGTGAATGTCTGGAAAAGCACACAGTACCGTAGGTCAGATACCCCACATATATCATGGGTACTAGCATGTCAACTGGACATGGGTTTCATAAGCATACCTCATTTTGCTGCTGTTAGCACCTGTTTGCCCCTGTTTGCACACTGTATTCTCCTACACAGACTTCAGGAAATAGGAATTATGGACACCATATTGCAGTGGTTCCGCTCCTTCTTAACAAACAGACAACAATTGATCCACACAAACACAGCAGCCTCCCCCCCCCCTTCCAACAACATCAAGGAGTACCGCAAGGATCCACACTATCTGCCATGCTCTTCAATATATATCTACAACTACTCTGTCCAATAATACAAAAGCATAACATCAACTACCATATATACACAGATGACATAATGCTCTATGGACCAATCACTACCACCAACCCAACAAATAACCAACTATCAGACTGCTTTATAGAGATCTCCGACTGGCTGCAAAGGAACAATCTTACCATCAACGTCAAAAAAACTGAAGCCCTCATAGTAACAAAGGAACCAGACTTCACCCCTCCACCACACCTCACACTGGGAAACACCCAAATAAAGATTCAACCCCAAATAAAATATCTGGGAGTCATTATTGACCAAGCACTAACGTTTACACCACAGATAAAAAAGACTGCAAAGACAATATTCCACAAAGCAAAAACATTACAACGGCTCAGACCGCTCATTACTCCACAAGACTTCAGGCTATGACGCTCCCCCACCTGGACTACTGCAATATAATTTATCATGGACTTCCCGCAATTCACACCAACCCACTACGGACGGCCCTGAATACCACCGCAAGGATCATCCAAAAAGTGAAATAACATGACCACATCACCCCAGAGCTGAGGGAGCTACACATACTTCCACTCGAAGCGAGGATCAAATACAAAGCTGCCCTGCTTATACACAAAGCCCTCCATCAATAACAGACCTCCCACCTCCGCTCCCTTCTACCCCAACCCACCCACAACAGACCTACCCGTCAAACCACCAGCAACGTCCTTACCATCCCCTATGAACGAACAAAATATAATCAATGAACCTGCAACAGAGCCTTTGAACTATATGCACCCTCCCTCTGGAACTCATTACCACGCCAAATCAGAAACACTACCGTCCTATCTGAGTTCAGGAAACAACTAAAAGCCATCCTCTTCCAAGAATACCTGGGACCAGAAACAGACAACCTCCACTGACATCCCACAGTCCCCACCCAAATCCCCAAAATACCATAGAAGAAATCTATGTCTATTGCCTAAGTCTCTACTGGCTGTTTGAATTATAAATGTTGGCCCCTTGGTGTTGGCTCCCCCCCCCCCCCATTATACATTGATTGATGTCCACCCCCCCTCCATGTTAACCCGCTTTGACCGGGTGAACAGTGGTATATAAATGCAGCTAAATAAAATAAATAAATAAATGACTATTGCACCTCACACATGACTGGTTGGCATAAAAGATGACAATGTGCAATAAAACAGTCTCCATGAGCAGACTATGTACAATGAACATTGCATGACCCTGACCACATTGCAACATCATCAACATCCTCAAACATTGTACCTTAACTGTTGTGCCCCTGCTGTCACATGCTTGTATGCATATGCATGAATGGGACAAAACATAATAACTGTTCCTCTCATCAGAGGACCAAAGACATTACACAGACAGGGTCATAGATGCACCTCAAAGCCTGTTGTAAGGGGAGAGGAGGTGTCAAGGGAATCAGTCATGTAAGGTTGACAGTGCCTATGTGTTCACAAACATACAACAGGTATCCCATGTTGAGGGAGCAAAGCATTATTTCAAATGGTGGGAGTGTGCCATATGTTGCACGTGAGGTAGCATCCTGCATGCTGTGCAGTCATGAGCTGTCATTGGTAATGTAGGACACTCACTTGGTCATGTTAGTGCTCTGAGGTGATCTAACAATGTGTTGGGGAGGGGGGAAGATGGTGCATACTGTATATTGCATTATATGCATTACATCTGATATCTCTGTGGGGACTAGTTAAAATTGTTTTGGTTTAGCATGTGCCATGACATTGTGAGGCTATGAATGAGGTATCACTCATCTAGCAGCAATTAGCAGTGAGCACACACGATTCATCAGAAAAGTTATTGATAATCATCACTAGAGGATAGCAACTTTGGGCCGGAAGGACTGGGATTTCTAGTCCCACAGGTGCTCCTTGTGGTCTTGGGCAAGCCACTTAACCCTCCATAGCCCATGTTCCCTGTAAAATAGTTATCTCCAAGTTATAATGCCCTGTTCAATGTAATTTCAGTTGTTCAATGTAAACCGCACTGATGCAGAATAGCGCAGTATATAAGAGAATGTAAATAAATAAATCACAGTGACACAGTGTTCTGTCACACAAGGGATAGACTAGTGTGTACCCAGATTTATAAGACAATATTGATGTAGTGGGTTTGGAGAAGAGGGTGATGGCCAACATCAGTGAGTGTGTGTGCGTCTGTGTGGACCAACACATGTATGTACGCTCACAGGTGTTGGTGTTGAGGGATGTAGAGGTTCATATATTATCTCACCTAAACTATTAGAAAACTGCACTGGGGATGTGAGCTGACAACAGCAGTCAACAATAGTAGCTGTGTGATTTATGTTTATGTGACACATGGCTGATGTGCAAGGAACGTCTGTACAGACACAGTGGGGGTGGCCACACCTGATTACCATCATCATTCTTAATATGTGAGAGAGGCTGATGCTGTTTGTGCAACCAAAGTTATCGCTACACATTGGTGACAGATGTTTGGATAAATGTCCCTAATCAACTATGTCTGGATCTGACAGCAACCCTGTTGGACATACTGCCTACACAGGCAGATTATATGTGTTTGTATCTCATCACCAGAGACATGTGCATGTGGTTCTACATCACACTGCAATGGGACAATGGGAGTGTCATAACTATCTCACAAGAATATGCTGATACCAGGCTGACAATGGTTTAGTATGCATCTGAAGAGGTGTGTGGCTGTAGCAGGGCAAGTATCATATCATTATCATGTGACATACCTGATTTGTAGCCTCTGTCAATGGACATGTCAGAGATGACATGGTAATCTACATATGTACACACTGGAAGGGGGAGGGGATAGTTGTTTGCGGCCAAACTCCCAGATGGCTAAATAGTTTCAATGAACACACGAACATCCGCCTAAAATGTGGAAGTCCTCAGACACTAGCCCATTATCTGATTTGCAAAGTGAATGGGATAAACAGCTGTGGCAGCACATACATACTGTCTTCAATGTTGTCTGTTGTCACAAATTACCTCAAAATGGAGGTGAGGGAAACAATTTCAATAACAGACCTTCAAATCTTGGGTTGCAGAGACAGTTGATGGGCTGATGACAGCATGTTCACCTCCAAGTAAGCATGTAAGCTCCAAGTAAGCATGTAAGCATGTTCACCTCCAAGTAAGCTAGTGCAAAGCATTGGGGTGGCCAGCATGAAGTGGTGGATACACTCCTTAAGGTGGGTATGTGTTGTGTTGACTTGGACAAAGAAGAACCAACAAGGCATGCGCAAACCTTTATGTAGCAAATATTTGCACCATCACAGTCTCTATACACCATCACATGGTATGTTCCTAGGTCAGCGTGTTGTCATAAGTACCTAGAATTTTCCCCAGAAGACACAGGTTCCACAATGCTTGTATTGGGGCAAGCAGTGGATATTCTGGGTCCACTTTAATATTGTTTTATGAATCTTTCCTCCAGGAACTTGTCAAAACCGTTTGTTAAAACCTACTGCTCTAACAGTTTTTATTACATCCTCCGGTAGCAAATCCCAGAGTTTGATGGCACGTTGAGTCAAAAAAATATTTTCTCTTATTAGTCTTAAATAGGTTAACCTCTAACTTCACTGCATGCCCCCTAGTCTTTCTATATTTTGATGGCATAAACAATCGATCTACGTTTACCCATTCCACTCCATTCATTAATTTATAGACATCTATCATATCTCCCCTCAGCCATCTCTCTTCAAGATTCAAGAGCCCTAACATTTTTAGCCTCTCTTCATAGGGGTTTCCTTCCATCCCCTTTACCATTTTGGTGTCTCTTCTCTGTACATTTTCTAATAACCCTATATCCTTTTTAAGATACGGCGAGCAGGATTGCACACAATAGTCAAGGTGCCGTCGCACCATGGAATGATACAGAGGCATTCTAATATACTTTGTTATCCTTTGTTAGCTATGTCAATGCACCAGATCCATCCCAATTCAGTAGGCCTAAATTGAATTGTGGGTAAGACAGGCATTGAAGATGTGCATGTGAGGGTATTGGTGTGTTGGACTATCCACATACAGGCCTGCCAGCTATCCAAAGTAAGAGAACAGTCTGGACAAGGTACACACACAGCCATATCAGGGATGTTTTTGAGGACATTCAACACACCCGCCAACACAATGATTGTAGCAAATATTTGTAGATAATGTGTTGCACATGACAATGTGTGTTGCCCATCATCAGTGCATGTGACCGGATATACCCAATATAGGCCACTGGCAACACTAGTGGAGAGTACATGGTGTATCCACCCACAAGAAGATACAACAGGGGGATAGTGACATGACCTGTACTGAGTATGTATGTATATTGCTCTCATGATGTACACTTGACCATATTGTGCTGTGCTTACAGACAGCATACGTCATACATGGCTGACATGTGTAACACATACACTCATCATCCTCGGTGCGGCCTGTCTCATCCTGTACTTGCTGCACATATTCAGGCTGCAGGTGCCAGAGTTCCTGCGCCTTCTTGCGGAGGTTATCAATCTGTTGACAAAACAGCCATCGTTGTTTCAACATGTCTTATTGGCGATGATATCAGTCATAAATGTAACAAAGCTTGCAGCCCTTGGTGACACACAATTTGCTGATGCTGACCCAAATGTCACCTCTGAATATGTATGGGCATGGCACACGGCCAACATATGTTAAGTGTCCTATTTGCAATGTCAGCTGCTTATGAGATGTGTGTTAGCAGTGCTAATATGAGGTTATGTTTTCCAGTTGTCAGATGATGTTGACATTGCCATGGTGAGGTACATGTGCACAATGGACCACAGGATACAGGGGTGTGAGACACTGGCATGAGAGCAGAAAAGGGTTGGGCATGTACACAGCATGGCCATGATGCATGATCAGTACCAGGGAACAGTGTCATGATAATGCATGTCCTACAGTCATGTAACACTGGTGGTGTCAATGGCAGATGTGCTTTTGGAGGACCACTCCTTGCCATCCTGCATGGATATCAGCACAATATGCAATGCATGGATCCAAAGGAGCATCCAGCCTGATAATGTAACTGTCATGTTGCTGGACGGCATTGGCCAAGGAGTGGGACAAGGGGAGGTGGGTGTGTATGCATGGAGGAGCATGGCCATATCCCTGTGTATTTATGTGGTGTGTCCTCTGGACATACTTCATATCAGACAGATAGATTACCATGCCATCGCATACACATATCAATTGCCATGTCATTGCAAAAACATGCATGGCTCAAATATTCTGAAATGAGATGACAGGCATACCAGTTGTGAGTACAGTGTGTGATAGCACACATGGCATGGTGTGTTTTTCAGGTTTGAGGAATGGGCATTGTTATTTGGGGGAAAATTTTATATGGAGCAATGTTGATGTTTCTAACACCTGATGGTGTGCAACACCTGGCCCATGCACTACACAATGCTACACTAGACACAGACACTCATGTTCCAGTTGTTATTGACTGCGTCGATAGAACATACACACTGTACTGACAGTTTGCATTGGCAAACATGGTGGGACACGGAGATGATAGGATTGGTGCACAGCATAGTCCAACACTATCGCATGGATCTGAGATTCACCAAAGTTCAACTGGGACAGCATAGTAACCACATACAAAAGGGTATGTGTAGGGGTGAAGTGTGCCCATTACAAGATGGTGTCTCCACAACCATGTCAGGAATGGTTGAGGTAAGATTGCATGGGGATATGTGTCCTGAACCTTATTTTATTACTACACCTTCCACACCCTGCCACCACCCTGCCAAATATTGTCAATAAGCACCCCCTGCCCCCCACATCGACCTCACACTTCTGCCACATATCGCATGTGTTTCTTGGAGACAGTCATGGTAAGGACATTAGTTGGGCCCAGGGCCGGATTTACCTATACGCCATGTACGCCATGGCGTAGGGCCCACAGCTGGCAAGGGCAGGGCTGGATTTACCTATACGCCATGTACGCCATGGCGTAGGGCCCACAGCTGGCAAGGGCCCACAAAAATAGAAGTTAGCTTTTTTTTAAAAATAAAATTTAAAAAAAACCTGCTGGCTGCCGCCGCGGGGCCCCCTCTGCTGCCACGGCAGCATGGACTGACCCGCGGGGGCCCCCTCTGCAAGGTCGATCCGTCCCTCCCTCCGTCCCTCCCTCCGTGCAGGCTGTGAGAGGCGCGAAGGGAGCGTGTCTCCCTCGCGTCTCTGTTAACACCTCACTCACAACATAACACTCATGCTTTAAGCAATCACACTCATGCATGTAGACACTTCACGTCTATTCACACCATGTAATATTTATTACTCCATGTCAACTTGTATATACTTACCATGTATTCTCTATCTACTCCGACCAAACTCAGCGTGTATATAGTTACTCTGTATTTGTATCGTTTAAAGATATTGCAACATGTAAATAGTTTCCCTATTTGGTCCAAGTTCTAACTCCTGTTATAATGTAAACTCAAACAGTCTTGACTGCACTGAGCTCTTGTTGTTGAATGTAAACCGCACTGATAACAAATAGCGCGGTATATAAGAATTGTTAAATAAATAAAAATAAATAAATACACACAGCAGTGGCAGAGTGATATTACGGTTGTCTTCCATGACATCTGACAAAAGGGCTACGTGCAGCTACTGCCACTGTTACTGGAATATCATCCCATGCATGCAATTTCTTCTGCATAGGCAGCTGCCTTGCCACTATACAGATTCTGGACTGCACTCACAGACAACAACAGGGCACCTCCTTACCACTATATGAGCGCACACTCACAAAATGCATTAACACCTTGCACCAGCAGCCCTATGGCCTCCCATTGCAGGACACTATCCTGTTGCTACTTGTGTATCACTACTATCACTGTCTGAGGCTCCCCTGTATTTACATCACATTGCGGATATCTAAATAGGCTCACTCTCCTCAAAATGTAGCCTTGTTCCTGCCCACTCCCCGCCCATTGACCCTAACTCTCTGCCCCGTGCACGCCTTCTCTCCACCCAAAAGGCACTTTATGCGGCTGGTGCCATTAGTGGCCGCTAAAGTGCCTTTGTGCACGTGGTAAGTGTGGACATGCACAGTTAGCACCTGCTAACAGAACACTTGCTGCTTTACTGCCATTTAGTAAACATGCCCTTATGTGTTCTTGGAGTTGGTGTTGTACTGTTTTCTCAATCATTTTAGTTATGAAAGGCAGGCATGATATCAGCCTGTAGGAGTTAGGGTCCTTAGTGTCATGGTTTCTTCCTCTGAGTATCGGTCTTATGGTTGCTTTCTTTAGGCTAGGAGGTAGGTATCCTTGTGTTAGCGTTATTTGTGTGATATTCAGTAGGGCGGGCATTAGATGTTTCCTTGTCATCTTGATCCATGAGACCGGGTATGGATCCAAGGGGGAGGTGGATGTGTTGAGGTTTAGTATAATCTTTTCAAGTTTTTCATCAGTGGGGATGTGGAAAGATTCCCACTGTGTACTGCCTTTATTAGGGTTGGTTATTTCATTGAGTTGTTTCTTCTTCTGAATTGATTTGTTGATGAATTTTAGTTCTAAATAGTCTGCCATCTCTGGAGGGTATAAAATGTTGTTTTTGTTTATCCCTGTGGGGTTCTTTTATTAGGGTGTGAATGATCTCAAGCAATTCCCTAGGTTTATTAAGTGAACCCATTACGAGGTTTGTATAGTATTCTTTTTTATATTTGTTTATTAGGTTGTGGTATTTGGTTTGCATGTCTTTGTATTGAACTTGATTTTCCTGGCTTTTCTTGTTTCGCCATTTCCTCTCAAGCTTCCTTAGGGTCCTCTTCATGTCGTTAGTCTCTTTGGAGTACCATGGAGCACTGTGACTTCTGTTTTTATGTATGCTTTTGTTTGGGACCTGCGCTGCTTTTTGTATTGTGTGATTCCAGTTGGCAATGATTGCTTCTGTTAGGTTTTGATCAAGTTGTGGAAGGACTTTCCATAGGAATTCTTCTGCGAATTGTTTGAATTTTCTTTTGTTTTCTGGGGTAGCTTCTTTTGATGTTATTACCGTAGGTGTTCTTATGTGGAAGTTAATCATGTAGTGGTCTGGCCAGGAGATTGGCATTGCGGTATGGTGGGTTTTGTGGCTTTGGTCCAGCAGCTGGTTTTATTTATTTAATTATTTGAAACGTTTTTCTATACTGCCCCTTCCAGAGATCAGGGGTGATTTACATTGAACAAGGTTTTTACATGAAACATTGTAACAATATTCAAATAATTAACAATTTACATTGAACTATATACATATTGTACTACATAGATTTGCCTTAGCCAGTGTAAAATATTGTTTACAATGTATTTTTGTTTGTGAAGATACAGTGGAGCGGGAGCAGAGCCTAAGAAAGGGGTGGGGTTGAGGGGGTGAGAGGAGGGATTCAATGTCTGGAGTGGAATTAGGGGCTAGTGTGTTGATGGGGTTTTGGTTGTTATAGTATTCAGAGAAAAGATATGTTTTTAAGTCTTTACAGAAAGTCTGAAGGTCTTTCATTGTTCTTAATGTATCTGTGAGGGCGTTCCATATCATGGGTGCTGTGTATGTTAAGGCCCTGTTGCTGATGATTTGTTTGGTCTTGTGAAATGAGGATTTTACTCATAGGGAGTTAAGTTTTGTTCTTCTACTAGCTCTGGTGCCTGATTGGAGATGGATCAATGTATTAAGATAGGAAAGGGCAATATTATTGATTAGTTTGAAAATTATCATTATGGTTTTATATTTTACTCTGCTAGCAATGGGGAACCAGTGGAGTTGGTACATGATCGGGGTGATGTGGTCAGAGAGTCTTGCCTTACATACGACTCTGGCCGTGACATTTTGTGCCATTTGAAGTATGTTCAGACTCTTTTTTGGTAATCCGAGGAGCAGACTGTTGCAATAGTCAAAGTGAGGTGTTATGAGGGCCTGCACAACTGTTCTGAAGTCATTCAGGTCTGAGTGGTCTGACTTGCTGGATAATCCTTAGTTTGTAAAATATGGTCCTATTTATGTGTCTTAGGTGGGGAACCATACTGAGGGTTTTGTCTAAGATGATGCCTAGGTATCTTACTTCTGGTTTTACTGTGAGGAGTGTGTTATTTATGCTAAGTGTAGGTGGGGGGTAGGGTTGCCAACTGGCTGGTTTTCAGCCGGCCTGGCCAGTTTTTATATGGCCAGGCTGGCTGCCGGCAGACTGTTAAAATCGGCACTTGAAAAGCTGTTTTTTTTGTGGCTGGTGGGCAGAACTGCCATCATAGGTAGGTTTCTATTCTTCCATCCTATGAGGAGCTGCTATTCTGCCTGGCTGAGACAAGTCAACTGAATGAGCCAATGAGACAACAGAGGGAGGGACTAGGGAGTAGTGGGAACTGAGTAAGTCAGCCGAAGGAGCCAATAAGACAACAGAGGGAGGGACTAGGGAGTAGTGGAGGGAGCTTCCAGCACAAAGTTTTTCATCAACTAGTGGAAAGAGAGAGCCAGCCAGTCACAGCCAGAGCCAGAGCCAGCCAAGTGACGGTGAGTGGGTCTTAACAGTGATACTGAGTGCCAGGGTCTTAAAACAAGATTTTTTTTATTGGGGATGATTATGGTGCTGTTGTGCTGTGCTGCACTGCCTGAACTCTGGTCCTTGATTCACTTAAATAAATGTCCATGTCGTCACTTATTTTTAACTTCAAACTATTCAGATGCTCACTACTGCCAAGGACAGTTCATATCAATATATATGCTTGCAGCCAATCAATGTAAATTCACTTAAACCCTCAGCATTATGTATTTTATTAAACGCAAATCAAGCACACACTTAGGTTTTTTTTGTAACTCCTTGTCAGCATTTCAGTCTTCAAAACTTGGTGCCTCGGCGTCCCTGCATCACCGTGGGTCCTGGGACTGACTAGCAGTTTACTCACACCATGTAAGGGAAGCCCACCACTTTAGGTTTCATAGTTACTGCCCAAGGAGTTAACTGAATGAATGAAATCCAAGCTTTAGACTGCAATGCATTACTCCAGTGGCAGTCTTCATCCTGCAGTGCACTGAGCATATTAGTGGTGAAGGACTGGAGTAGTTTCTTGTGTTGATTCCTTCAATATATAGGATTATTTAGTTTAAGCAGCTCTCCTATTTGGGTAATATTATTCCATTTGGTCCACCTTGGGGGTCAGGAAGTTCATAAATAAACCCACAGCACACAGTGAGGTATACTGAACTGCAACTTTACTGAAATATCATTGAGCTTCAACATTCACAGTATTTCCCAAGAAGACACTCAAACACAGTATTCACCTTTAGAGTTTCTCCCCTCCATCTGAGAGTGCGGTAAGCATCATCATCGCTGGGTGCAGTGGAAAGAGGGCTGAGCTTGTATGACACTGAAGAAAAAGGTTTGAGATTTAATTTTTGTTAAAGTTCTTATGACAGAGTAATCCTGTAGTTAATATATGTATGTTTGTTTCCCCTCTTCTCCTCTTCCTTCCATCCTTCCCCCACCCCCCTTTGATTTTTAGATATTTTATATTGCTTTTTGGAAAAGTCTCTTTTGAGAACTATTTTTGGCATTTTTATGGGTATGTTCATTTAGTTCATAGACTGATATTTTTTTATTGTTGTATTAGCTCATTTCCACATCTGTGTAGTGAGTAATGGTTATGTGCAAGGTGAGGAGGTTGCAATAGTCTGGACGGGAGGTGACAAGGGGATAAGTGTCTTAGTAGTCTGTTCAAAGAGGAAGGGGTGAATTTTTCAGATGTTGTAGAGAAAGAAATGACAGGTTTTAGCTGTCAGTTGGATGTGTGTGAAGAAGGAGAGGGAGGAGTCAAAGATGACCCCAAGGTTGCAAGCTGAGGAAACAGGGAGTATTAACCGCAGAGATAGAGGAAGGGGGGAGTTGGGTTTAGGGGGAAGATAAAAAGCTCGGTTTTGGCCATGTTCAATTTCAAATGGCAGTGGGACATCCAGGCATCAATGTCAGATAGGCAGGCAGAGATCTGACCCTGGATGCCAGAGAAACTTCAGGTGTAGAGAGGTAGATTTGATAGTTAAACCCCATGGGAGGAGACGAGTGTGCCAACGGTCTGGGTAAAGAAAGAACGGTTTAACACATAAACCAGTCAATGCTCCAAAAGAACAGAATGTTGTTGATGATGGTATATAACTTTTTAAATAAAGATAAAACATTGTTCTGGAGGGATTCCTAGAGCAGTTAGATAGTAAAACATTTTTCTTTACACATTTACTACTTCAGTCACAAAAGATGGCTTCAATGGGTGATCGTGTTCAACAGACTGCAACAAGCAACTCAAGTGACCATGAAATCGAGAATGATGACAATTCAGTGAAAGCACGAGCCAAAGCACCAAGAAAGGAAGACAGAATAAAAAACTGTATTTCAGAGGGAATGGCTGAAGAACTCAGACTACTGTGCCTGGTTAGCTACACACGATGATACAAACTATGCACGATGCGTTTATTGTAGTGTTGTGATTAGTGTTAAATTTGATGATGTTAAAGCTCTGAAACGTCATTGTGAATCACAGAAGCATTAGTCGTTGGTCAAGGCTCATAGACAATCTAAAGTAATTGAACATTTTTTTGTTAACACACGTGATACCCCATTATTTGACAAAGTAGCATCAGTAGAGTTATCAAAGACATATCATGGTATAAAACAATATTACAGTTATTTGTCCATGGACTGTGGAAACAAAATGAACAATTTTCTATATTCTGATTCTGAAATCGCCTCAAAGATCCAACTTGGAAGAACAAAGACGGAATCCTTAGTAAAAAATGTTTTTGCACCATATTCCATTGAAATAGCTGTCAACAAAATAAGACATGGAGACAATGGTTCCCCTCTTCCATATTCTGTTTCCACAGATGCCTCCAATAAAGGAAACAGAAAGAATTTTCCTTTAGCAGTGAGAATATATGATGTAAAAGAAGGTGTGCAAGACTATCTCTTAGATTTTTATGAGGAACCCGATGAAACATCTGAGTCAGAAGCAAAGTCTCTCATTATGGCTATTGAGTCTCTAGGACTGAATCTCCAGCATATGGTCGCATATGGGGCTGACAATGCATCGCTGAATTATGGAACACACTTCTCTGTCTTTCAAAATCTCTCAAATATAAAAGGAGAAATTATCAAGACAAATTGTAACTGCCACATCTTGCACAGCACTGCAAAATACAGCTTTAAGAAATTAGCTATGATGTAGAGACATTAGTCATCAAGGTCTTTAACCATTTTTCTACAAGTGCACAGAGGCTAATGGTCTTAAAGGAATGTTTTGATTTTGTACAAGAAGACTTCCGCCAAATCTTGCGTCACATCCCTATAAGATGGCTCAGTTTATTTGCAGCAGTTGATTGACTTTTACTGAACTGGGATGCTATAAAAGTCTATTTCCTGCAAATAGGTCCTGAAGATAGTGATAAGATAATTTGGTCATTCATATCGGACCAAGAAGATGGAATAAGTAAAACCCCAACGATGACAGAATGTTATATATTCTTTTACCACTCACTTCTGTCAGTATTCCAAATGGCCATACTGGCTTTAGAAAAGAGCAATATTCAAGCCACTAATGTTTTTAACATTGTGGATAGATTAAGGATTGAGCTGCAGAATAGGCACAAAGATGAATTCTTTGGCTTCAAGGCTGCACAAGCAATGCATCACCTCGAAAAAGGCAATCTGAAAAATTTAGAACAGAAGTTTAAGAAGTTTATTCAAGGGCTTTGGCATACCTTGAAAAATGGTTTGATTTTGATAAATCACCTTTTAGGAAGTTTGCCAGCCTTTCGCTTGAGAAGGACTTGCCCTCCATGGAAGATCTGTACAGTTTAAGTGAAGTATTTGGCATTGAAGAACAACTCCACATGGATAATTGATATAGTGAACTATTGCTTTTACGCATTGCAGCTCCAGCATTAAATGAAAGCCTAGAAGAATTAACAAGTGCTAATAAATGGAGCACATGTCTACAAAACATAGATGTGCCAAATTTGAAGAGGATTGTGCAACATGTGTTTGCAGTTCCATGCAGCAATGCCTATGTGGAAAGAGTGTTCAGTGTCATGACTAATCTCTGGATTGATGACCGCAACAGATTAGGTGTTGATACTATAAAAGCTGAATTGTGTATTCGGCATAACATAAACTTGCCATGTTTACAGTTCTTCGAAAGCATCAAAATGAATAAAGCTCTCCTTCGTGCAGCTAGATCAGCCACTAAGTATTCATTCAAGTGAATTGAAAGTTATAAGGTTTTCCCTTTCTTTTACATCAAATATTCTCACTGCTAGAGGGGAAATCTTCCAAATATTATACCTTTTGATATTTTGGATAAAGGGAAAGCGTGATGCTTACCAAGCATAGCTTCTGACACCAACCCAAAACCCTGTGACTGTTCTGAGCCCTACTGAGCTACAGAGCAAGGAGGCTGCCACCTATACAACTGCCAGTGCTACTGGAGGCTCAGCCTGATGTCCCCAGGGCCTACTAAGATGAAAACTCTACAAGAATAATTGTGAATGAAGATGTTCTGATCACCTGGGACAATCCCATTCTGAATGACGAAAAGCAGGAAGCGAAGAAAATGAGGTGAAATCCAAATAATCCAACTAGAAAATCTATTGTTTTCTTTATAAAGAATTGTTGGAATCTTTATTGATGCTTTCCTATAGAGGGGAACCAAGGAACATTTAATGCACAAAGTACCTGGTTTTGAAATATCTACAGAGAAAAAAATCACAGCAGATGAGGGCCATAAGGGCCATCTAGCCTATCCATTTTCATTCCTGGTGCACAATTGATTTGTGACTTTATAGGCACTTCTTCATCTTTTGTTCTATTACAATGTTTTTACTGAAACTATTACATCTTTTGTTCTATTACAATGTTTTTACTGAAAGAGGTATGAATCTTGTAGATTATGTTTGCCTTGGAGGCATTTCAATGTCTCTTCTCTGCTCTAGAGAATATATATTTAAGTAATATCTTATGTGTGTTCACCTTGCACCATTTTGGTAGCCTATCAGATATGGCCTCCAGAAACGAATAAAGTATTCTCTGAGAGGCATCACAGATTACCTGTATGGAGAAATTGTGAGCTCTTTTCTTCTACTCAAGCCTGCCCTATTAGGCTTCACTACCTTTGGATCATCAGATATGATCACCCCTTGCTTCCTAATTGATGCTACATTGTTGATTATGTGGTTCATCGAATTCAAATACTACATTTTATTTATTTATTTATTTATTTAAAAGGATTTCTATACCGCCTTCTCCTTCAATACATTGTACTTTCTCTGTCAAAGCATGGCAGTGTGTTTCTGTTGTATCTGTGTAAGAAATTAATACAAAAACGATTCAAAAATCTATTTGGAATTCAATATTAATACAGTGAATGTAGAGTGGGAGGAGTAGGAGTGTGACAAAGGGGTGTAGCAAGAAGAGACATGGAGCACAGGTGTTGAGCTTTTCTCTTTCAAAGCGTTAGCCTACACTAGTCCTCAGTGATTTTTGTGTGTGTGGCTGGGGGTGGGGCATGGGTGGGAATAGGGTCAGGGAATGGGCAGAGCATGGCGAGACACAGGTGTCGGGTTTTTTTCGGTGAAAAAGTTGGCAACCCTAGTGGGGGGTTGAGGTTTGTGTGTCTTGTTGTGAATAGACCTTCAGTTTTCTTGAGGTTGATACTCAAGTTGTTTGATTGGAGCCAGTTTTCAGCTTCAGATAGGCAGGTTTGTAAATTGTCATAGTTGGGGTTGTGGATGTCTAGTGGAGAGTATACCATAATATTGTCTGCATATATATGGTATCTTATATTGTGTTTTTTGAATATGTAACATATTGGCTAGATGAATAAGTTGAACTGTAGAGCAGATAAGGTGGAGCCTTGTGGGATACCTTGATTTTGGGAGAAGGTTGAAGAGGTTTTGTGATCTATTTGCACATATTGGTAACGATTTGAACCACCTGAGGATTTGTCTGCTTATGCCTAGGTGATTGAGTCTTGAGATTACAGTATTATGACTTACGTTGTCAAAAGCAGCTGAAATATCCAGAAAAATGAGAATGAATGCTTGTTTGGAGTTGTCCATTCCCTGAATGAGTGAGTCATATAGAACCAATAACAGAGTTTCAACCCTGTGAAAGGGGCGAAATCTGTATTGTTGATCATCTAACGGGGCATGTGAGTCAATAAAGTCTTGTAACTGTCGTTGGACTGCTTTCTCAATGACTTTGGCTATGAATGGAATGCAGGCAATAGGTCAATAGGAAGAAGGTTCATCTTTATTGAGATTTTTATTCTTTAAAATGGGACAAATTGAGAACATTTTGAGCTGGTTGGGCATGATTCTCTGTAGGAGGGCTTGACTGACAATGTTTAAAAGGTATGGGGCTATTTCCTTTTTTATTGCTTTGATCCATGCAGTAGGGCAGGGGTCTTGTGGGGATGTTGTATTGAGTTTTGTGATTATGTCTGTTATTTGGCGTAAGTCAATGGTGCTAAATGACTGTCATTTGGTAGGATTAACTGCATTTATTGGGGAATCAAGTGGAACTGCTGTACACTTGGGTATTAGCTTGTGGGTGTAGTAATCCGCTAGGACATGTGGTTGGATGGGCATTTTATTTGAGCTATCGTATGGGGGTTTTGTTATTGATTTAAAAATTGTGAACAATTCTCTTGGGCGGTTGAATGCTTTGCTTAGAACTTTTGTGTGGTAGTTTCTTTTTGCCTTATTTATTTTTTATTTGTAAATATCAAGTGTTGAGTTGTATAGGGTTTTTAGTTTTGCGTTTTTTTTCTGTTCGCCATTTGAATTCTATTTTTCTGAGTTCTTTTTTTATCCTAGTTAAGATGGGGGTATACCATTTTTCAGATTGTCTGCACTGAGGTTTTTGTGGCTTTGGTGAAGCTTATGCTGCAGTCACGATTGATGTGCTCCATTTTGTTATTATTTCTTCAATGAAGAAACTTAACGATACTATTTCTAGCAATTATAATGTATCCAATGGAAGAATCGATAAATTAATGATTGAATAATGTTTGGGAACAAGAATATAATTGGATTTCTCTATTTATTATTGGAGCAACATATATTCGATACTCAACAGATTATTTCTTCAAGGTCATTGGATGTTAAATGAGAATGAGGTATTGTAGAATTTATAAAGTGTTCTTGGTCAAAGGGTCTATATTGTTTGCTTTGCTGAATACTTATTAAAGGTGAGGGGATTGTGGGTTTAACCGGTAATGAAAGAGTTAAGGCAAAGTGAATTAGAAAGTGGTCTAACCAGGGTATTTGGGATGTTTGAGGAGTAGTGTGGGCTGGTTAATCTGATAAGTGCTTTGGGATGAATACCAGATCAAGCGTGTTGCCTTTATTGTGGGTGGGGCATTGTATTATTTGTTGAAAGCCTTTTTTATCCATAGCTTCAATGAATGCATTTGACTGTGCGTCAGTGAGGGATGGGAGGTTAAAATCCCCTAGTATTAGGTAGGGTTTCGTAATGGTGGAGGCCCAGACTGATTTAAGGATTTTATTAAGGTTTTAGTTACAGGAAAAGGGAGTTCTGTATAGTAGGCATATTGCTAGGTTTTTCTTTTCTATTTTAAGTATGTCTAATCCTTCACGGTTAGTGCATATGCTAGGGGACATATTTAGTTCTTCTTTGGTGATTGCAAGTACTCCTCCTCCTCTTTTTTGATCCCTGGAGCAATTAAAGACTTTATATCTCTGTACTTTTAGTTGGTTCAGGGGGATATTGTCTGTATCGGTGAGCCAAGTTTCCGTAATACACAGTACATCTGGTTTCTTGTCTGCTATCAGGTCCTGGATGAGCGGGATTTTGTTTCTTATGGATCTGACGTTAATTAGTATGAAGTTTAAATGGCTAACATAAGAACATAAGATATGCCATACTGGGTCAGACCAAGGTCCATCAAGCCCAGTATCCTGTTTCCAACAGTGGCCAATCTAGGTCATACGTACCTAGCAGTTTCCCAAAAAGACACAGGTTCCACAATGCTTGTACTGGGTCAAGCATTGATATCCTGGGTACCTTCTTAATAATGGTTTATGGACCTTTCCTCCAGGAACTTGTCCAACCCATTTTTAAACCCAGCTACACTAACAGCCTTTACTACATCCTCCGGTAACAAATTCCAGAATTTGATTACACGTTGAGTGAAAAAATATTTTCTTTTATTATTCTTAAGTAGTTTACCCTGTAGCTTCATTGCATGTCCCCTAGTCTTTCTATATTTTGATAACGTAAACAATTGATCTATGTTTAACCGTTCCACTCCGTTCATTAATTTATAGACTTCTATCATATCTTCTCTCAGCCATCTCTTTTCCAGGTTAAAGAGCCCTAACCTTTTTAGCCTTTCTTCATAGGAGTATCCTTCCATCCCCTTTACCATTTTGGTGGCTCTTCTCTGAACCTTTTGAAATAACGCTATATCCTTTTTAAGATACAGTGACCAGAATTGCACACAATATTCAAGGTGCGGTCTCACCATGGAACGATATAGAGGCATTATAATATCTTTTGCTTTATTTTCCATTCCTTTCCTTATGATACCTAGCATACTATTTGCTCTCTTGGCCGCCGCTGCACACTGGGCCAATGGTTTTAACATGTTATCCACAATGACACCTAAATCTTTTTCCTTCCATCGTGTAACCATAGTTTGGGTTGTTCTTCCCTGGGTGCATAACTTTGCACTTGTCCACATTAAATTTCATCAGCCATTTTAATGCCCAGTCTTCCAATTTATCAAGATCCTCTTGCAATTTTCCACAATCCTCTTGGGTTTTAACAACTTTAAATAGATTTTTGTCATCTGCAAATTTAATAACCTCACTCGTTATTCCCCTTTCCAGGTCATTTATGAATATGTCAAAAAGCAGCGGACCCAGCACAGATCCCTGGGGTACACCACTATTCACCTTTCTCGATTGGAAAAATTGGCCATTTAGCTCTACCCTCTGCTTTCTATCTTTTAACCAGTTCCTGATCCACAATAGTACACTGCCTCCTATCCCATGACTCTTTAGTTTTGCCAAAAGTCTCTGATGAGGGACCTTGTCAAAGGCTTTCTGAAAGTCCAAATACACTATATCAACCGACTCACCTTTGTCCATCTGTTTATTCACACCTTCAAAAAAACATAATAGATTAGTAAGACAAGATCTTCCTTGTCTAAAGCCATGTTGGCTGTCTCCCATTAGGGCATGACTATCTACATGCTGAGTAATTTTGTTCTTTTAGATGGTTTCTACCATTTTTCCCGGTACTGACGTCAGGCTCACCGGTCTGTAGTTTCCCGGGTCACCCCTGGAACCCTTTTTAAAAATTGGTGTTACATTTGCGATCCTCCAATTTTCACAGATTACTAATAGCAGGTCTGCAATCTCATATTTCAGTTCTTTCAATACCCTTGGATGTACACCATCCGGCCCAGGTGATTTGCTACTCTTGAGTTTATCTAATAGTTGTAATACATCTTCCCGATGTATCCATATTTCCTTCAATTCTTCCGCACCTTTAAATACCACTTCAGTCATGGGTAGCATCCATACATCTTCCTCAGTAAAGACCGAAGCAAAGAATTCATTTAGTCTCTCCGCTATCGCCTTGTCGCCTCTTAGTGCCCCTTTAACCCCTCTATGATCTAATGAACCAACTGACTCTCTCACAGTTTTTTTGCTATGAATGTACTTGAAAAAGTCTTTATTTCGCGTTTTTGCTTCCGCAGCAAGCTTCTTCTCAAATTCTCCCTTTGCCTGCCTTATCAATGCCTTGTATTTGACTTGCAAGTGCTTGTGCTGTTTCCAGGTTTCGTCGTTTGGCTCTTTTTTCCATTTTCTGAAAGTTGCTTTTTTGGCAACAACAGCCTCTCTGACCTCACCTTTAAACCATGCTGGCAGTTTTATGGACTTCCTTCCACTGTTCTTAAAGCGTGGAATACAGCTGGTCTGGGCTTCCAAGATAGTATTTTTCAACAACACCGAAGCTTGATGTAAGTCTTTAACCTTTGCAACTGCTCCTTGTAGTTTTTTCTTAACTATTTTCCTCATTTTATCATAGTCTCCCTTTCGAAAGTTAAAAGGTAGTACTGTGGATTTCCTTACTTTTCCTCCTACACTAATTAAATCAAACGTGACCATGCTAAGATCTCTATTGCCAAGTGGCCCCAACACCCTTATCTCTTGCACTAGATCTGGTGTTCCACTAAGGTCTAGGTCCAATATGGCTTCCCCTCTGGTCAGTTCATGAACCAGCTGCTCCAAGAAGAAGTCATTTATTTCATCTAGGAACTTTATCTCCCTACCATGTCCTACCGTGACACTGACCCAGTCGATACCGGGGTAATTGAAATCACCCATTATTATTACTGCGCTGTAACTTTTGTTAGCTTTCTTGATTTCTTTGAGCATTTCATCATCCATTTGTTCATTCTGGTCAGGCGGTCAATAGTACACCCCCACTGCCATCACTTTCCCCTTTTTACATGGAATTTCAATCCATAGAGATTGTACAGCAAATTTTGTTTCCTGCAAAACTTTAATCCTTTCTGACTCAATGCTGTTTCTAACATAGAGCGCAACCCCTCCACCAATTTGATCAGCTCTATCATTATGATATAGTTTGTACCCAGGTATCACAGTGTCCCACTGGTTGTCCTTCTTCCACCATGTCTCTGATATTTCAATCATATCTAACCTCTCATTTAGTGCTATATATTCTAACTGTCCCATCTTAATTTTTAGACTTCAAGCATTTTAGAGACTGTATTTTATTCATATTAATCTGGCTATTGGTAGACATGGGTAATTTGGGATCTTTAAGCTCTGTCTCCTCCATCCTCGAGGGCATTTGGGCTACTTTACTCTTTTTTGGAACCTCTCTGCTTTTGGTAGTATCCTTCAAGGATACATTCTTCCAAACCATGTACTCTTGGGCGACTGTCGGATTTCCCTATTAACTAGTTTAAAAGCTGCTCTATCTCCTTTTTAAAGTTTAATGTCAGCAGCCTGGTTCCATCCCGGTTAAGGTGAAGCCCATCCCTTTGGAAGAGCCCCTCCTTTCCCCAGAATGTTCCCCACTTCCTAATAAATCCAAAACCCTCATCTCTGTGCCATTGTCTCATCCACGCATTGAGACTCCAGAGCTCTGCTTGCCTTTGGGTCCGGCGCATGGAATGGGAAGCATTTCAGAGAACGCTACCCTGGACGTTCTGGATTTCAACTCCCTACCTAAAAGCCTAAATTTAGCCGCCAGAACCTCCCTACCACATTTTCCTATGTCATTGGTACCGACATGTACCAAGACAGCAGAATCCTCCCCAGCACTATCTAAGACCTTATCTAGATGGCACGTGAGGTCCGCTACCTTCACACCAGGCAGGCATGTTACCAGGCGATCCTCATGTCCACCAGCCACCCAGCTATCTACATGCCTAATGATCGAATCACCAACTATAACGGCTGTCCTAACCCTTCCCTCATGGGTACATGGCCCTGGAGAAACCTCCTCGGTGCGAGAGGGTTTTACATCACCTGGAGGACAGGTCCTAGTTACAGGATCACTTCCTGCCACACCAGGGTGATGCCCTCCTGTCACGTGACCTCTCTCCTCCATGGCAACAGGGATGCTGCCAGACTGGAGGTGGGACTTCAGGACTATATTCATCCCACAAACAATTCATCCCACAAACAATTATCCATAGATATCAACTCCAACCCTAAAAATAATCCCTCACATAACCTACTCCATACCACCATTTCCCCTCCCTCATGTCCCTCTTGGAGAGTACACTTTCCTAGACACCCACACCCACACCCTGCTCACTCTAAGTCTCGGCATTACACTAGAAAATGACCCCCATGCTACTCTGATAAGAAATCTGCATGTAACTTATCCAACCTCATCCATATCCCTCTCCTCCCCCTCTCCGCTCTCCCGTTTTCATGTGCCCTATGGAACGCATGCTGAGTCATCAAAAAAACCCCTTTTATTCATGACCTTTTCATCTCCAATGCCCTGCACCTTCTTGCCTTGACGGAGACCTATCTTCCCCCAGATGACACTGCATCCGTTGCCTCTCTCTGCTACGGGGGCTACCAGTTCTCCCATATACCCCGACTTACTGGTCGCGGTGGTGGTGTTGGCCTCCTACTCTCTCCCTCCTGCCAATTCCAACCCCTTCTGCCACCCCATGGAGACTCCTTTGAAGTCCACTCCATTCACCTCCTCTCACCACTTCCCCTCCGAATAGCTGTTATCTATCGTCCACTGGAGAAATCCAAATCAACCTTCCTCACCAACTTCGACTCCTGGCTTTCTGCCTTTATGGATCCCTCCTCCCCCACTCTTATTCTTGGCGATTTCAAGATTCACATCGACAACCTCTCTGACCCCCATGCCTCAAAGTTCCTTGCTCTTACCTCCTCGTTCGACCTCCAACTTTGCTCCACTGCCCCCATACATCTACACGGCCACTGCCTTGACCTAATACTATTCTCCAACTCCTCTCCTTCAAACCTCCGCAAATCAATCCTTCCCTTATCTGACCATCACCTCTTAACATTTACTCTTCAACTTCCACTGTCCCAACCTCGTCCTGTCTCCTCCGTACTATTTAGAAACCTTCATAATATTGATCCCCTGACTCTCTCCTCCACCATCTCTCCATCTCTTTCCGCCATTTTATCCTCCAAGTCCGTCGACGAGGCATTATCTTCATACAATGCTACATTATCCTCAGCCCTTGACACTCTTGCCCCTCCCACCCCACGTCCTGTCATACGATCTACTCCCCAACCCTGGCTTTCACCCACAATCCATTACCTACGCATCTGCTCCCATTCTGCCGAACGTGATTGGTCCAAATCCCGCTCCCCGGAAGACCTTCTACATTTCAAATTCATGCTTGGTTCCTTCCAGTCAGCCTTAGCACTTGCCAAACAAGATTACTACATCAAGCTGAACAACTCCCTTGCCTCTGATCCTCGCCGTCTCTTTAATACCCTCAACTCCCTCCTCAAGGTCCCCCCGCCCCTGATCCCGCCCTCCCTTTCGGCCCAAACCCTAGCCGACTACTTCCACGACAAAATTCACAAGATTATCCTCCAATTCCCTACCCCCCCCATCTACCTCCCCTCCTCCCCTATTCTCCTCCCCCACCCATACTCCATCTGCCACCCTCTCCTCCTTCCCTCCAATCTCTGAAGAAGAAACTACACTCCTTCTGTCCTCCTCCAAACCCACCACCTGTTAATCAGACCCTATCCCAATCCATCTCCTATGTTTCATCCCCCTCACCATTGCCCCCTCCATCACTCATATCCTCAACCTCTCACTCTCCACTGCAACTGTCCCTGTTGACTTCAAACATGCTGTTGTCACACCCCTCCTCAAGAAACACTCTCTTGATCCCACATGCCCTTCTAACTATCGACCCATCTCCCTCCTTCCCTTCATATCCAAACTACTAGAATGAGCAGTCCACCGGCGCTTTCTTGACTTCCTCACCTCCCAAGCCCTCCTCGACCCACTTCAATCCGGCTTCCGTCCTCTTCACTCCACTGAAACGGCACACAAAAAAGTCTCAAATGACCTGTTCCTGGCTAAATCCAAGTGCCTCTATTCTATCCTCATTCTTCTTGACCTTTCTGCTGCCTTTGACACCGTTGACCACGACCTTCTCCTCATCACCCTCTCCTCACTTGGCTTCAAGGACTCCGTACTTTCCTGGTTCTCCTCCTACCTCTCCCATCGCTCATTCAGCGTATGCTCTGGTGGCTCCTCCTCCTCCCCTACCCTGCTCCATGTAGGTGTACCACAGGGATCTGTCTTAGGCCCCCTCCTCTTCCCTCTCTATACCCAAAACCTGGGTGCCCTTATCTCCTCCCATGGCTTTCAGTACCATCTCTATGCCGATGACTCACAAATCTACCTCTCTACACTTAAGATTTCCCCGGCAACCCAGTCCAAGATCTCTGCCTATCTTTCAGACATCGCTGCCTGGATGTCTCATCAATGACTGAAATTGAACATGTCCAAGACTGAACTCCTTGTCTTTCCACCTAACTCCTCTCCCCACTTCCTCCTCTCTTAATCCATGTTGATGGATCTACTATCCCTCCTGTTCCCTCGGCCCGTAATCTAGAAGTTATCTTTGACACCTCTCTCTCCTTCTCTGCTCATATCCAGCTTGTAGCTAAGACCTGCCGCTTCTTTCTCTACAACATCAGCAAAATCCGCCCCTTCCTCTCTGAACACACTACCAAAACACTTATCCACTCCTTAATCTCCTCCCACCTCGATTACTGCAACCTACTCCTTACTGGTCTTCCCGTGAGCCACCTCCTTCAATCTATACAAAATCATGCTGCTCGACTAATCTTCTGCCAGCCTCGCCATGCCCATGTTACTCCTCTTTTCAGTTTGCTTCACTGACTCCCTGTCCAATTCCGCATCCAGTTCAAGCTTCTCCTGCTGACCTATAAATGCACTCACTCTATGGCCCCTCATTACCTCCTATCTCTTATCTCTCCCTATGTACCCTCTCAAAATCTGCGTTCCGCTAACAAATTTCTTCTATCAATGCCCTTCACCCACACCGCAGACTCCCGACTGCATTCCTTTCACCTTGCTGCACCTCACGCCTGGCACAACCTGCCTGCGTCTGAGAGCCAGGCACCCTCCCTGGCCCTCTTCAAGTCCAGGCTAAAGACCCACCTCTTCACCGTTGCATTCAGATCCTGACTCCTTCCTCATCCCACCCTAACCCCCATCAACGTTTTGACCAACTTCAGACTAAACTGCACCACACCGTACCTTGCGTAGAACCGATTAACACTCTACACTGTTTTTAACTAATGTACTACTCTAACTAGATTGCAAGCTCTGATGAGTACGACTCTGACGGGCAGAGACTGTCTCATGTACGCTGACTACCTCTTGTAGGTTAGGTTAGCTGTGCAGCGCTGCGTGCGTGGTGCTCTAGTAGTGCTAAATAGTAGTAGTAGTAGTAGTACAATATCCCTGTAGGTCTCGTCTATGTACCTCTCTGTCTTTCTTATGTTTTCCAAGTCTGCTACTCTAGCCTCTAGAGAATGGGCTCGTTCCCTGAGAGCAAAGAGCTCCTTGCACCTAGTGCACACGTAAGACCTCTGAGCAACTGGGAGAAAATCATACATGTGACACTCAATGCAAAAGACTGGAAAGCCCCCATCTTGCTGCTGGACTGCTGTCTGCATCTTAGTTTTAAGCTTGTGTTTAGATCTTTCAGTTCTTTACTTACTAAGGGTTGCTATGGATATTTATACTAATAAAACTGTACCTAATACGTTTAATATACCTTGTTCACCTGAATTAATCTCAGGTCCTTAGTGTATGACTGATTTGGATAACAAGCTTCACCTGAGAGCACCTCCTTTCCTTTAAGATGTGTAAGTACCTATAAAGCTACGATTATCCCAGGGGGTGGGTGTTAGAGTGCTGTGTCGATGTGTGTTTGTGAAGGTGTTAGAGTGCTGTAGGTGTTAGAGTGCTGTGTCGATGTGTGTTTGTGAAGGTGTTAATTTGTATTAGTTTATGATGGTGTCTCTTTTGGTTGAGGGTATACCTGTGGAAAGTGTTTCCAAAAATCAATGGGAGTCTGTTTTGTCTGGGGTGGTGATAATGGATGGGGATAGGAAAGGATTGGAGGGGCTCATCTGATGGGGATAGTGCTTGAAGTGTCCGAGAGACTATAAGTAGGATGAGTATGGCGTGAGTGAGCATTAATCTGGGTTCCATTTCGATTAGCGGCCTAGCTGTAGCAATGCAGGATGAATGTTTATTCAATTACTTTGCTAAAGACAGATATATATCAGTCTGCTATAAGGATAATGCAAAAATTGCATTATCCTTGTACCAGTATGCAGGTAAGTAGTTAATTACAGGTATTTACAATGCAGTCACTTTGTAGTAACGAACAATAATTGGGACGGTATAGCATGAAGTGATTAAGCAGATTTGTAGTTACAGACCAGAGTCCACATTAAATTATACTGAATGGGATGGTTAGACAAATTTATAGATGCAGTCCAATGTCCACATACAGTCAGCTCTGTGTAAAAGTGAAATGGTGGGTTGTACTGAATGGTGTTAGGCACATTTGTAGATACAGTGCAGTGAATTCCTTACAGACAACTTTGAGGATTTGGTAAAGATTAGATATGTCACATCATTAATCTGCATGGAGTCTGTTGGAAGGGATAAAGGGAGATAGTCTTTGGGGGTGGTAATGCACGTTGGCAGTGTAAATGTTTTCGCTGAAAGCCCAGTAGAATGAGACTAGGCAGGCTTAAATGGTGGCCGGTGAATAACGGTATTTAAGAAGAGAGTATGTTCCTTAGTTCCGTAAGCAAAGGTGGGTAAGTGGACTTGGTCGGGAAGCTTGGATAGAGTGGCAGTGATCAGTAAGTAGTGTCTTAATTGATTTTCAGTTGTTTTCTTTCCAGTGAATGTTACGAGTGTGTGTAGATGTTACTTACTGCAGAGCAAGGCATCCTCTGTGTATTCTGTGTTGTCTTTGTCTCTCGGTGTAGCTATATCAGTGATCCTAGGTAAGCTTTCATTGACCTGCCTCCATTCCCCACTTAAGGGCCACACCAAAGGACCCTCTGGTGAGGCCCTTAGGCGTGCTCCTGCCAGGCGCAGGTGCGCCCAATGGCACCTTCAATTAAATTGCAGCTGGCTTCCTCTGATTGGGCCAGAGCCCTGGAGCGGGAGGAGACCGTCTTCCAGCTCTCCGGCTCTAACCCCAAACAGGGGGAGTTTAATGGTGGAGATGGCTGCTTGGTCCTGTGCCCGATGGCGCCTTTAATTTGAATTGCAGTTGGCTTCCTCTGATTGGGCAGGAGCCCCAGAGCGGAGAGGAGACTGGCTTCCAGCTCCCCAGCTCTAACCCTGATCAGGGGGAGCTCGATGGTGGTGGTGGTGGCTGCTTGGGTACAAAAATGAGATCTAAGGTTCTTCCTTTACTCTGGGTTAGTGTGTTTGAAATATGTGTATAGTGTAGGTCAACCATGGTGTTCAAGAAGTAAATAGTTTCTTTTGTGCGTAAAGAGGAGAGGTTTAGGTCTCCCAATATGATGAGCATCCTCTGTGTTGAGGTATTTGTATATGCAGTTTCTAAGATTGTTGAGAGTTCCTCATCTTTGGTATTTGGTGCATGGTATATGAGGCTGATTGATGGGTTCCTGTTAGTGATCGTTATAATGTTGCATTCATCCAAGCTATATGAGGAGATTGTGATACATTTTAAATGGTTTCGTGCAATAATGAGGACCTTCCTCCTCTTTTTGAATTCCTAGGGCAGCTATGTACCGTGTATAGTAGGGAGGTGATTTGATTGAGGATGACATTGTCTGTATCACATAGCCATGTTTCGGAGATACACATGGAGACCAATTCCAATCGGGACATCTCCCAGCCTTCCAGATGTCCAAAATATGGATGGCATGAATGTGTATCTGATTCTGCACCCATGAGAGCCAGACATTCCCGGCGGTGCAGAATCGGGCACTTAGACAATCTAGACAGGCCCTGCTTCTGCAGGGTGGGACATCTATCCACTTCCCCTGCTAGCCCTCCCTATGCTCCTTCTGTAGCCCTGCTGCCATGGCGTCCCATTGCCATTGCATCGGGATGCCAACAGGAACACAGAAAGACCCGATATACCCCAAAATTTCATCTACGATGCCCGACCCTCGGCGGGGTCTACCAGGGCTGAGATCGGGTGGAAGGGTGTCACCTGATGCGTCTCCTTTCTTTGGGGGGTCCTTCCTGGTCGGATCACCACCATCTATGGGACATTTCCACCTTCGAGACGGAATAAGTGCCACGTCCATCTGCTCCCAGCTGAACGTACAGGGCTGTGACCGGAATAGGCCCTTTACGTCCAGGTTGTGCGGCTCACCCCTGCTCTGCCCACTCTCTGCCCTGTTGCTGCCTCCTCCCACCCCCAACCCCAGTTTCCCACACAAAGGCCCTGTACATGCAGGAGCTTTAGGGGCAGAATAGGCTCACAGAGAATAACAAGGGTTATACATCCCCGCTATTCGCTGTGCAGAATTACCCCCATTATGTCTAGCTTTTGGTCATTTATATTATCTATGATTGTTTGGATTTTGTTTCTTATGGAGCGTACATGAATTAATGCACATGAGAGCGTTGTGTGTTGTTGAGTACCTCCCTGTGCTGTTTGCTATACTCTTTCAGGGATTATATGAATTAACCTGGGAGTCCTCTTGTAGATCTGGTTATGATTGTAGTGTCTTTGTGGTCTATTGTTCACTGCACCTATTATCGGTATGTGGTATGTGGTAACATGTGCGGTAATATGTTGGTGTTGCTGCATTCGTCAGTTGTAAGAGTGTTATGAGGCACATGGTTAGAAGCAATGTTACCATTTTATTGTATGTTTTACTGCAGTTGTGGTGCTTCTTATTCTGCCACTGTCTAAGTGCAGAGTTATGTTTCCCGGCTATTTGAAGGGGCTGCCTTGCCACTGACCTTGCTGGTACCCTGTTGTTTTACTCCAGTACTCTGTCCACTCCTTCGGTCCACTCCAAGGGCCACACCTAAGAGCCCTTTGGCATGGCCCTTAGGCACAGGTGCACCTGAAGCGCAGTTGTTTTAAAGGTCTCTCCATACAAAGATTCAGCTTGTCCAAGCCTTGGTATTTTCAATAGTATCATATGGCTGTGAAAGTTGAACAGTGAAAAAGTACACAGGAAGAAATTCGATGCTTATGAATTATGGTACTGGCGAAGAATACTATGTATACCATGTACTGCCCTAAGAAGAAACCAGTCAGTACTAGAGGAGATCAAACCTAAGATTTCTTTAGAAGCTCAGATGACAAAACTTTGGCTTTCTTATTTTGGACACATCATACTAAGAGAGAGATCATTAGAGAAAGACATCATTCTTGGCAAGGTTAAAGGCAGGGCCGGCCCTAGGTCTTGATACTGTAGGTGAACTTCAAGCTTTACACCCCCTCTGGCTGTAAAAATATATTAAATAGCTTTGAATGGCTTGCTTTTGCTGCCTTTCAGAAATTGCACCCTAGGTGACTGTCTAGTTTGCCTAGTGGTTGGACCGGACCTGGTTGGAGGTCAACGCAAAAGAAGAAGGCCAGCAATGCAATGGATCGATACAATAACAGCAGCTATGGATGTCACTCTATTAACAATGAGCTGCCTGACTGAAGACTGAACACAATTTAGGGCAACTATCCAGAGGGTCGCCATGAGTCGACACCAACTTGACGGCATTTAACAACAACCCTCTATCTTTATCTGCAAACCATGCAGGCCTTGGCATGCAGATGTCATAGTGAAGGAAGTGAACTGGTCTTGCAGGTAAATACAAATTTGCTAGATTTGGTCCATCGGAATTTTTCAAGTTCCCTAGATTAAACTGTAGCAATATATCTGTAACTAATTCCAAGGAGCCTAAAACAGTTGTTGAGAAGCTGATGGGCAAGTGGAATTCCTGGCCTATCTCCTACCAAAGTTGACTGGGGCAGATATGGGCTTCTGTCCAGAAAATCTCGTTATCCTGTAGGATGTGGGCAGTACACTACATGCTGTTGTGCTGGACCAGCCCAACCACCAGGCAAACTAGGCAGTTGCCTAGGGTGGCAACTTCTAGGGGAGATCAAAGAGCAGACCCTTCAAAGATAAACAATAGATTCTGACATCCAGGGATGTATAAGGCTTAAGATTTACCTAGGGTGCCAACTCTGGCGCCGGCCTTACTGTTTTTCATAGGACTTATCACTCTCTCTTATATTATACTAAATTTGCCACAACTAGCCCCTTGTCTTGGAGAGGATGTGGACAGATTAGCACACACTTGCATGCTTGGTGGTCCTGTGAGCATTCACTTTATCATTCTGGGAGAAGGTCAAGGATCAGATGGCTCAGATGCTCGGTGTGCATGTAGGATTCACCTCAACTCTGTGTCTGCTTGGTTATTGGCCTGATTGTGAAATCATGTTGGATTAGTGCAGACTGGTGGAACATCTTATAAACATGGAAATGAGCACCAAAAGCAATCCTTTGGAAACCGTTTCATACAGCGATTGCTCTACCCTCATTGTTCAAATCACTAGTCCGGTGCCAACAATAGAGGCTAACGCTGTGTTTAGCCTGTGGGTGAGAAAGAGGATTAATTAGGGTCGGACCAACTATTGGGCAAATGAGGTGGTCGCCTAGGGTGGAAACTTTTGGTGGGCAGCAAAGAGCAGGTAGTCAAAGCTAAACAATTGATTTTGACAGACAAGGAAGTGTAAGGCTTAAGGACTGCTTAGGGCACCAACACCTTGAAGAAACTCTGGGGCCAGCCCTGGGATCAGTGGTGAGGAGGGGAAACTGATTTGTGGGACTGGTGTGGAGGGAGAGAGGGATCTCATGGATAGGAGGAGTGCAAAGCTGCAGTAAACAGGCAAAATAGGTAGTGATGATCCAGGAAGGGGGAAGAGAGGCCCTCAACCTGGCTTCTTTCTCCTCTGGTTGCGTCTGGTGCAGTTTGCTGGTTTCTCACTATTTTAAGGGGTGCGGCAAATTCTGCAACAAGGTGTAGTGTTGCCACAGTTGCTGGATCCCATGGAATCAGGACTATTCCTGTGCAAGACAGCACCCTGGAAAAGGCTTGCTTTTAGCACCCCATCTCCTCCTCTGGCACTTATCCTCTCTGTGAGGGAGGTGCTGTGGTGCCGTCTGCCACAACATATGCATTTGCGTTTTCCCCGCTGACAAATTGAGTCTCATGGTTGCTCCCTTGTAGAGGATGGCTGGACCACTCTTGGTCTGCCTGGGTATATGTTGGGTGAATATAAGGAAATTAAAGAAATTGGCCAAGTGGTGTTCAATTTGACCCTCTTCACTCATTTGTTATCCCCAGTTAAGGGCCAGCCATCCACTAGGCAGGCTAGGTGACTGCCTAAGGTGGCAGAGCTCTGTGGGCAGCATGGCACACATGGCCTACCACCTCCTTCCCCCCTATGCTGAGCTGTGCCATGCCACTGACTCCATACCCCCAGGGCAGCAGCAGTCCATGGCAGGCCATGTGCTTTGGTACACATGGTCTATTGCTTCTGACTCCCCGAAGTTGTGTTGGAGGAGTCAGAAGTGGCAGACCATGTGTGCCGAAGCATATGGCCTGCCGCTGTTGCTGAGCTGTCCCCCGACCCTACCACTAGAATCAGCAGCAGTGGGGGGTGGCAGCACAGCTCAGCATACATAGGGGGAAGGGCGGAGCAAAACAGCACATGGGGGAGTGCGGCATGGCCAGGATTTCTGCCTAGGGTGGCAGAAACTCTTGGGCCAGCTCTGCCCCGCTTCACATTGGTTTGCTACCCTGGACAGTCATCTGTCTTACTTTTGCATGGAATCACAGGAAACCAAAGACTATGCCTGTAATGTCATAGATCAATAAGAATAACCCAACAAATGTGACTCTCTTATTGACAATAGGGCATGCAGTAACTCTCAGTAACCCTCTTTCTATAGAACCCGTTCAATTCTTGTGGTTCTCCATTAGAAATTAATGCATTGAAGGATAGAAACTGAAGGTAAAAATATAATATTAGATGACTCGGCATCTGATACAGTTCCTTTATTGGTTATAAATTCAGGATCAAATAGAAAAGAATGAATAATCACAGAATTCCCAAAATCAAAGCATGCAGCATAGTGTTTTCTGCCTTACAGATGTTAGCAATCTCTCTAGAATCGAACAAAACAGCCTCCAGCTCTCTTCCTACTATAGTCTATGCGATTGGCTAATACCTCCTATCTAGAAAGCTTGTGCAGTCATTAATCCAGCAGTGCTGCATCCAAAAACAAGGCTTTTCAATAGAAACACAGTAGATTATTTATTTACAGTATAGAAAATGCAGTGACAATAATAGAAGCCAGCAAGTTGTCAACTTGGTAAGAGTGATATGCTAAACTTTTTAAAAAAACAACAAAAAGATGTTACTGCAACTACTACAAGGTGTGTGCAGCACTGTGCATATAGATGTCACAGTCCCTGCTCATCAGAGCTTTCAGTCTAATCAAGACAAAACACAGAACCTGATGCAGGAGGGGGCTCGGCCGGGGCATCTGGAAGCCCCCAAATAGGATGGCCCCACTAGTACCTGATTCTGCACTGTGGAAACTAGATGTTCCCGCGGGTGCAGGATCAGGCACTGAGACAGTCCTGCATGCCCCTGCATCTCAGCAGAAGACATCCTCGCTGCTTCACGGCCAGCATGCCGCAATGCGGACCCCTGGTTCCCTGCTGCCCAACCCTTGATGGGGGCAGCCAGGACCCGGATCAGACAGCGGGGACTCACCATTCATGGCTCCATTGCTCCTGGGGGGGCTGCCTGGCTAATACGAATGGACGCCCCGTGCTTATTCCACCTCCAAAGCAGAATAAGCTGGGCATCCTCCTGGTGCTCCCCAGACGTACAGGGCTGTGACCTGAATTGGCCCTATCTCCAGGAACAAGCAGGAATAAGTCCTCACATATGGGTACGTCGGTACCGACGGAGCCCGTGCGGGAAAGCTCCCCAGCTTCTTAGAATAGAAGCTTTTGGGACCTCCCACTGCACATGCGCACTGCCTTCCCGCCTTCCTGAACAGCTCTCCTCAGTTTCTCTTTTTCCGCGGAGCCAGCAGGTCGTGTTCCTGTCACCGCTGAAGAAATTGTTATTTTATTTGTTTCTTTAGACCGCGTACCTGCCTTCCCCATACCGATACCGGTATCGCCGGTCTTTTCTTTCTTTCTTTAAAAAATTATAATTCTTTTTTCTTATTTTTTAGCTTTTTGGTCACTTCAGAGAGGCCTCTCGGCCTACTCAATTTCTCCTCATGGAGAAGCCAGCCCCTGGATTTAAGAAGTGTACCAAATGTAATGCTGTTATTTCAGTCACAGACACCCATGACTGGTGTCTGAAATGTTTGGGGCCTGACCATTCCATACCGGACTGCCCATCTTGCTCCCACATGTCTAAACGTGGGCTGCAGAACCGGGCCAACAAATTCCATGTGCTGTTTGCTTCAGAGAATACAGCATCACAGTCATCCAGGTCTTCTTCTCCGGATGGATCTCAGGTAACCAAACCTTCTGTGGGCAAGTCCTCAAAGAGCAAATCTCCTTCAAAGCATCGAGAGGCTCTTAGCTTAGAACTTGAGGACCCTGCCCCAGCCAAACAACCCCGGCGGGAAGTCCAACTTCCAAAAACGCCAATTCAGGGGTCTCAGGTTGATATCGATGCTACGGCCTCGACAGATCACCTGTTAGCCTGCTCTGGGGTACCGGGTCACTCCGGTACCGACATCCAGGCAGCTATGGCGTCCATGGGCGATACTGTACAGTCCATGCAGCAAGCCGTCATGGCTTTCATTAAAGCTGCAACGCCATCGGTTCCGCTTTCAGCGGTTCCGGGCCCGATACCGGTATCGTCCGCCATGCCGGTATCGAGGCCGTCCACCTCTAAACGCAAGTCGGTACCGTATGGGCTTTCGCTCCATACCGGTTCCATACCCGATACGCCCGATATCGATACCGATCGGTACGCGTATCGTGCGTTAGAGGAAAGCACCGATTCCTCTGAGGATTTTCACTCCTCTGATGATTCTGCTGAGTTTTCACTCAACTTACCTGAGGAGCCCTCTTCTCCTAAAAGGAGAATGTCCCCTCCAGAGGATTTGTCCTTCCAGGACTTTGTTTTAGATATGGCTACAGCCCTTTCTATTACCACATCCTCTGAAAAGGAACCCAGATCCAAAAAACTGGATATTTTGGGATACTCAAAGGCCCCTAAGGAGGCAGTTACCCTGCCTATCCATGAAATCCTTCAAGAACAACTGATGGATTTCTGGGAAAATCCTTTGACTTTGTCTCCTTATTCCCGTAGGTTGGACACCATGTATAGGGTCCCTCCTTCTCCTGGTTTCCAAAAGACTCAATTGCCCCACCACTCTATTGTGGTGAAGTCTGCAATGAAGAAGATTAGGAGTACCAAAAGGCACTCTTCCACCCCTCCAGGACGGGAATGTAAGACTTTGGACTCTTTTGGTAGGAAAATTTTCCAGGCTAGTATGCTTATAGCCAGGATTAATTCCTACAGTCTCTATATGGGCATGTTCCTGGAGGAACTTGCAAAAAAGGTGCGGCATTTTGCCCCCTTTATCCCTGAGGATAAAAAGCAGGGATTCCTTTCCCTAGTGAAACAACTCTTAGAGGTTTCTAAGTTCTCTAATAGGGCAGCATATGATTCCTTTGAGGGAGCCAGTAGGGCTTCGGGCATTGCTATTGCAGCCCGACGTCTTGCTTGGCTCCAGGCCTCTGATCTGGAACCTTGGGTTCTAGATGGCTTACGGAATCTGCCCTGTACAGGTGAGAACTTATTTGGGGAAGAGTGGCAAATCAAAGCCACCCAGATGGATGCTGAAAATGCCACCTTGGAAAGACTTTCAAAGTCCACTTCAATTCCTACTAAGAAAAAGTCTTTTAAAAGGCCTTACTATAAGAAGGCCAGAGTTGCTTCAAATACTGGCCAGCAGTCTTCTCAACCTCGCTATACTGCTAAGCGTCAGCAATCCAAACAAGCACGAGCTAAGCCTGCAGCAGCTACTGTAGCTCAGCAGGCTCCAACCCCTCAGGGGTTTTGACTTGCTCCTAGGGAACTTGCCACTTCTGGTTCTAACACAACCAGAACCTCTCACCATACCCGGAAGGTTGGTTCACTTTGCTCCCAGATGGGAACAAATCACAACAGAACAATGGACCCTCTCTATCATTCGAGAGGGTTACAAACTTCATTTCTCCAGCCTTCCTCCCCATCATATGGTGAGACCATTCAATTCTCCCCCATCTCTCCTAACCCTGTTGGGTCAAGAGGTTTCCTCTCTTCTTGCCCAAGGGGCCATAGAAGAGGTTCCTCTTCCTCAACAAGGGTCCGGTTTCTACTCCCCTTATTTTCTCATTCCAAAGAAGACAGGGGGATTCAGACCAATCCTAGATCTGAGAGAATTGAACAAATTTCTCTTCAAGGAGAAATTCAAAATGCTGTCTCTCGGCATTCTCCTTCCTTACCTCCAGGGTCAGGACTGGCTTTGTTCTCTAGACCTACAGGATGCGTATACACATATACTCATCCATCCATCCCACAGAAAGTATCTTCGCTTTCTGTTTCAGGGAAAACATTTCCAATACAGAGTACTCCCCTTCGGTCTAGCCTCTGCTCCAAGAGTATTTACAAAATGCATGGCAGTCGTAGCCGCATTTCTAAGAGGCATGGGAATCTTTGTCTTCCCATATCTGGACGACTGGCTCATCCGAGCTCCAACTCAGTCACAGGCCCAGATTTCCCTGGACCACACAAGGAGCCTTTTGCAGTATCTGGGACTGGTAGTAAACCTTCCCAAGTCCCAACTCATCCCTACTCAATCTCTAGAATTCATAGGGGCCCAGTTGGACACCATCACTGCAAGGGCCTACCTTCCACATGTTCGAGGCCAGCGCCTCCTGAGTTTGGCCTCCCAAGCTCAGTCCAGCACTCACTTGACAGCCAGGGAAATGCTACGCCTACTGGGTCATATGGCCTCCACAGTGCATGTGGTGCCCTATGCTCGTCTTCATATGAGAGCAGCTCAATGGACCCTGGCCACTCAGTGGACTCAGGCGTCAGGAGCGCTCTCAGACCAAATACAAACCTCCGATCGTCTGTTTTGGTCCCTCCACTGGTGGACTTCCACCAAGAATCTGTTGTTGGGGGCTCCATTTCAACCATTGCTACCCCAAGCAACCCTCACAACAGATGCCTCCCAAACAGGGTGGGGAGCCCATCTGCAAACTCTCTCCACTCAGGGCACTTGGTCTCTACAGGAGACCACCCTTCATATCAATCTTCTGGAACTGCGAGCAATTTACCTTGCCCTCAAGGTCTTCCACTCCCTCCTAGCCAACCTCACTGTCCTAGTTCAGACGGACAATCAGGTGGCCATGTTTTACATAAACAAACAAGGAGGGACGGGCTCTCTGTCGCTTTGCAACGAAGCTCTAAGACTATGGGCCTTCGCCAGAGAGCATCAGATTCACCTGCTAGCAGTGTATCTCCCAGGAGTTCAAAACTCTCGGGCAGACAGGCTCAGTCGAGTTCTGCTGCCACACGAATGGTCCCTACATTTGGACCAAATAAACCGAATCTTTCAGGAATGGGGGACCCCGGACATAGACCTCTTTGCAAGTCCGTGGAATGCCAAACTTCCCCGGTTCTGTTCCAGAACTCCGTGTCAGGGAGCTCAGGCTACGGACGCCTTTCTCCTGAATTGGAATCAGGCATTCCTATATGCCTTTCCACCCATTCCTTTGATTCCCAAGACTCTGTTCAAACTCCAGAGGGATCATGGAACTATGATCCTCATAGCTCCACGCTGGCCACGCCAAGTGTGGTTCCCTCTACTTCTACAGCTCTCCCAGGGATCCTACTTGGATCTGGGAGCTGCGCCAGACCTCCTGTCTCAGGAGGAGGGGACTTTGTGGCACCCAAACCCCAAATCCCTTCACCTCAGTGCTTGGTTACTGAAGGCTTAAGCCTTCAAGACTTTCATCTTTCCCAACCAGTGAAAGATATCCTTTCTGCCTCTAGGAAACCCTCTACCAGGCGTTCCTATGCTTTCAAATGGAAACGTTTTTCCATTTGGTGTGCTCAGCAGGGTCTTGACCCTCTGGCACTTCCTTTGAATTCTCTTCTTGATTATCTCCTGCATCTATCCAATGCCGGCCTCAAGACGAATTCGGTAAGAGTCCATTTAAGTGCTATTGCAGCATCCTTGAAACATATAAATGGACAACCTATCTCCTCTCATCCTCTTGTTGCAAGATTCATGAGAGGCCTGACTCTCACTAAACCTCCCATCAGACCACCCCCGGTCGCATGGGATTTGAATCTAGTGCTCGGTCAACTTATGAAGCCACCTTTTGAGCCAATGTTTTCCACCTCCTTGAAATTTCTTTCCTGGAAGGTCATCTTCCTCATTGCAGTCACTTCGGCTCGCCGCATCAGTGAGCTGCAGGCTTTAGTGGCTAATCCACCTTACACAAGATTTCATCATGATAAGGTGGTCCTTAGGACGAATCCCCACTTTATGCCTAAAGTGGTCTCGCCTTTTCATCTTAATCAAGAGGTATATCTACCTGTCTTTTTTCCAGCTCCTCATGCATCCAATGCAGAGAGGAACCTTCATACTCTGGATTGTAAAAGAGCTCTCGCTTTTTACCTTAATAGGACTCAGCCACATCGAAAGTCTTCTCAACTTTTTGTGGCCTTTGATCCTTCCCATTTGGGACTTCCAGTCTCCAAGCGTACACTTTCCAATTGGATTGCTCAGTGTATTTCTTTTGCTTACCAGAGCAAAAACATTTCTCTGGAAGGCCATGTCACTGCTCACAATGTGAGGGCCATGGCAACTTCTATGGCTCATCTGCACTCTGTTTCCATAGATCAGATCTGTCGAGCCGCTACCTGGGCCTCGGTTCATACCTTCACAGCCCATTACTGTTTGGACAAGGACTCCCGCCGGGATGCCTTGTTTGGCCAGGCTGTCCTCAAGCACCTGTTCCATTCCTAAACAACTCCTGCCCACCTTCCCAGAATGGATGCCTGAGATCCATCCGAAGATGGCGAACCTTTACAGGGGATCCCATGCATCTAAGCTAGGGAGTCCCCATATGTGAGGACTTATTCCTGCTTGTTCCTGGAGATAGCACAGTTACTTACCTGTAACAGGTGATCTCTGGGAACAGCAGGAATTAGTCCTCACAACCCACCCACCTCCCCTAGGAGTTGTATCTTTTATCTATCTATCTTCCTGTCCTCTCTCTGTTGACTCAGCTATAAACTCGAAACTGAGGAGAGCTGTTCAGGAAGGCGGGAAGGCAGTGCGCATGTGCAGTGGGAGGTCCCAAAAGCTTCTATTCTAAGAAGCTGGGGAGCTTTCCCGCACGGGCTCCGTCGGTACCGACGTACCCATATGTGAGGACTAATTCCTGCTGTTCCCAGAGATCACCTGTTACAGGTAAGTAACTGTGCTGTATGTCCAGTCCCACCCACACTCCACCCCCTCTCTGCACCTGTGCTGCCCCATCCTGCTCTCCCCCCCACCCCCCACAGTGGCTCTGTGCCTGCGGAAAGAGAGTCTTTCAGCATTCGGGCAGGATGTTTAGCACGGCTGCACGTCCCACAGGGACACACAGCCCCGTTATTCGCCTTACAGAATCAGGCACATATTAAAACTGGCTACTAGAGTATGGTAAGATATACATAAGTATTGGACAAGAGAGTGAGGAGCATCAGGGTCCAAAAGATGCTGTGGTACACAGGCCTTCAGAACCGAACAGGTTCATTCTTCGGAGTCGGTCTTTTAAACATGACTAGAGCCTGAAGCAAGTTGCCCCCAGTGCTGCAAGAGGAGCATGTCACTTACTCCTCCGCTAACGGATATGGCACTTTCCTCTGTATTCTGCTGGAGATACTTGACTTTGCCCCTGCTGCCGATGCCATTGCCGGTTGCCTTCTAATGCCAGTCTGCCACTAAGTTGGCACATCTTTTGAGGGGCGACCCAAAGGCGGGAGGTCCTTAGGGAGGAGATTGGGTTCAATTGGGCCGTTGCAGTGTTGCTTTGGGGGGAGTATCTGCTTTCTTGGGTAGTTAGTTATGGTTATATTGATCAAAGCACTCTGAGGGGCAGTAAAACAAGTCTTGTAATAAACATAAATATAAAATTAGTTAAGCTATAGGGTGTGTTTGGCTTTAGATTTGGTAATTTATTTTGATTGCGTGCAAGTGCGTTGTCGCATGGATGAGTGGTGTTTGGTTCCCATTCTGCTTTCTGGCAATGAAGCAGGGCCAGTGCTATCCAGCAGGTGAATAGGTGACCACCTAGAGCAGCAATGTTTCCAGGACAGCCCATTTCCATCGCTGCCCCCCTCTACGGGACTTGCAGCGACAACAATGAAACTAAAACACACCACTTACCCAAACTCAGCAACGCTGTGCTGCTTCTGCCCCCTCTGATGCAGACTTCCTGTTTGCATGGGGCAAAAGTGGTTGGTCAAAGCACAGAGAGCATCGATGAGTATGGGCAAGCACTGGATTTTAATACCATTGCTGCCGTTGCTGGTCCTGGAGGGGGATGGCAGCAGGGAGGGGGAGGGGGAGGGAGTAGGGGGATGGCAGCAGGGAGGGGGAGGGGAGGGAGCAGGGGGATGGCAGCAGCGAGGGGGAGGGGAGGGGAGGGAGCAGGGAATGGCAGCAGGGAGGGGGAGGGGAGGGAGCAGGGGAAGGCAGCAGGGGCAGCGAGGAAAGGGAGGTAGCAGGGGGATGGCAGGAATGAGCATTCACCTAGGGCATCTCCTGTCCTTGCACTGACCCAACAGTAAAGCTGGTGCAAAATACCTAGTTTGTCTCTAAAACTGGGCTGTAAGGTCTGTGAATATGGAAGTGCACACATCCTTTGCAACAACGCAGGCTACTGAAATTACTCCTCTGTGAAAGTCGGATTTAAATATCCAGTTTCATAGATGAGGACTAATTTTAACATGAATGAGAGGATCATAATAAGTTCGTCAAATTTTTGTATTATACTTTGGCCTGCCCTAGCAATTCTATCCAACAAAAACTTATTGGAGATAGTTTAAACTTCTTCTACTGACCTACAAGTGCATTCACTCGGCTGCTCCTCCTTCCCTCTCCTCTCTGATCTCTCCCTAGACCTTTCCTTGAGAACTCGGCTCATCAGGCTGATCCTTCTCTTCTACTGGCAACTCCAGACTTGCTGCACTGTATGCTTGTAAGAGACTCCCTGAATTAGTGCGTCAGGCTCCATCTCTGGTCCTATTTATGTCCAGGCTAAAAGTCCACCTTTTCGAGGCTGCTTTTGGATCCTCAACCTTTACTTCCCTGTTATCACCCACATGTGTAGAAACAATCTGTTGTCCCCCGTTTGCTGTGTTTGTCTTGCTTAGCTTGTAAGCTCTATGGAGCAGGGACGGTCTCTCATGCGTATAAACACAGCACTGCATGTGCCTTTTAGAGCTTTACAAATGATAACTAGTAGTAGTAATTTTAGAAAAGTAGGCTCTGTGCCAAAAAGGTTGTACAGAAGTAGGCAAATATTCTATAAAGGCTCAGGTCCTGATGTTCAAAAGGAATTTGCATGGTTTACAGCCAAGAAAACTCTGGAAATGCCTTAAACGGGGATATTCAACAGCATCTACATGGTTAGTGGTCCATGGCTAAAACTAAGCCAGCATTTGGCTCGTCTAGTTCTAGTCGCTGACCACTAACCTTGTAGCAGTCCAATAACGCTGCTACACAGTTAGCTCTGTGGCGTTGACCCTTTGGAGCACAAGCCAGATATTAAATACGTCGCCGCAGCATTGAATATCCAGGGTTAAGGGTGAGCAGGCTGGGCTATGTGCTCTAGCGGTGCATAGCCCACCCAGAAGAGAATCGGCCCTCAGTGCTCAGTGCTGAGCATTTTATAAAATAGATATAGCGCCGACAGAAGATGCACACAAGACAGGGCATTTGATAAATGTGCATACACAAATAATGAATCAGTTAACATGAGTGGGGGGGGGAGGGGGACACATACATCTATATGTACGTGTGTACCACGATTTTATAAACTGCAGGAACATGTATGTGTTTATAGCTACACTGGTGCACGTATATGGGTGAAGAAAGCCCCCAGGTAAGTGAAAGCCCCCAGGTAAGTGATACATTAAATACCTTTATGGAAATGGGTAACAGGGGTAACATATGGAAAGCAGTGTGTATTAATGCCCGTAGCATGGGAAATAAAATCTCTGAAGTTGAAGCTTTGGTGGGAGTGGCTGACTTAGATTTAGTGGCAGTTACAGAAACATGGTTCACAGAAAACCATGACTGGGATGTAACTATACCTGGCTATACTTTATTCAGAAAGGACAGGGTAGGAAGAAGGGGAGGAGGAGTAGCACTATATGTAAAAACTACTATTAAAGCTTTGGAATTACAGAGCTTAAAAGGGAGAGAGGAGGCATTGTGGGTTAAACTAGAAAGAGGGAAAGAGAAATCTATTTGCATTGGTGTGATATACAGACCTCCCTCACAAGAGGAAGAGGTGGACAGAGAGTTAATTGAAGACATACGCAGCATTGCTAGGAAAGGGGAAGTGCTACTGCTAGGAGATTTCAATATGCCAGATGTTGATTGGCACATTCCTGCTGCAGTATCATCTAGGAGTAAGGAGATCCTGGATTCTCTACAGGGAGAACTATTCAGGCAATTGGTAACAGACCCCACACGTGAAGGGGCCATACTGGACTTGGTGCTTACCAATGGTGAAAGTGTTTCTGATGTTGTAGTGGGAGATCATTTTGCATCCAGTGATCACCAGATGGTGTGGTTCAGTATTAGGACTAGGGCTGTTAGAATCCATTCCAAGGTGAAGATCTTAGACTTTAGGAAGACTAACTTTGCGAAGATGGGCCAATACCTAAGGGAGTCGTTAGTGGGATGGGAACAGCTGGGGGATGTAGAACAACTGTGGGCAAAACTGAAAGGGGGTATTTTAAAGGCAACCAACCTTTTTGTTAAAATGGTAAATAAAGGCAAAAGGAACAGGAGACCGCTATGGTTTTCGAAGGAAGTAGCTGAAAAAGTGAAGAAAAAGAGGGAGGCCTTCATGAAATGCAAGAGATCACAGAGAGAGGAAGACAGGCACTGTATTTGGAAAAACTTAGGGGTCTGTTTACTAAAAGGCCGGTGGTGTGCGGTCCGCGGTACCGAGCGGGTGCCGTATAAGGAGTGGGCGTTCTGTCGTGAAGAACAGAAGCTGTGATTGACAGATGCGCTAAGGTGCGCGGCGCCCGTGTGGTTAGTGCCCTGTGACATTACGGAGTTTGATCTGTGCACATGGATCACACTGCTCACGGTTTTTGGGCTTCCACTATTGTGCTGCACATTGCTGACGGAAACGGTTTCTTTTCCCTGCACAGCGCCTCTAACGCGAGTGTTTCACTGGCGGTAAATTTCTTTGCAGATTCGGGCACGCTCCTGTGCGGCGAGTCTCTCCCCTCCCACATTCCGCCCACTGACCCCGTCTCTCCGCCCCTAGGGGGCCTTCCTCCGCCCTCATTTCGCCTTTGCACGCCTCTTTCGCACATTACCGCCCCGCAAACGTGCGCATTGTCGGCGCACGCTTGCGGGACCCGTTAATGTGCCGCGCACTCGTACGGGGCGCTTAAGAGCACTTAAATACCTCTTTTAGAGCGCTCATGTGCGCCCCGTACAAGTGCGCCGTTTAGTAAACAGACCCCTTAGAGAAGCTAGCAAAGTAGTCAAGAAGGCAAAGATTCAAAAGGAGGAGGAAATAGCCAATGCAATAAAATGGGGGGATAAGACATTTTTCAGATATATTAGTGAGAAGAGGAAGGGCAAAAGTGGTATTGTCAGACTCAAGAGTACAGGGGGGGAATATGTAGAAGCTGATAAGGATAAAGCGGAATTGCTTAACAAATATTTTTGTTCTGTGTTCACAGATGAAAAACCAGGAGCAGGACCTCAGAAAACACCCACAAATAAGAACAGAAGCGAGGGACATCTTGAACAATTTTCAGAAGACTGTGTTCGTGAGAAACTAGCTCAACTTAAAGTAGACAAAGCGATGGGACCGGATGGGATACACCCTAGAATACTGAGGGAACTTGGGGACGTTCTAGCAACTCCACTGACTGACCTTTTCAATGCCTCGTTGGAGTCGGGAGTGGTACCAAAGGACTGGAGAGAGGCTCATGTGGTGCCTTTACACAAAAGCGGAAGTAAGGATGTGGTTGAAAACTACAGGCCGGTTAGTTTAACTTCAGTGGTGAGTAAATTAATGGAAATGCTGTTGAAAGAGAAAATAGTGAGGTTTCTGGAGTCCAGCGGATTACAGGATCCGAGGCAGCATGGATTCACCAGAGGCAGGTCTTGTCAGACAAATCTGATTGATTTCTTTGACTGGGTGACCAGGGAGTTGGACCGAGGGAGAGCTCTAGATGTGGTGTATTTAGATTTCAGTAAAGCCTTTGACACTGTTCCTCACAGGCGACTTATAAACAAACTGAGCACCCTAGGGATGGACCCTAAAGTTACTGCTTGGGTTAGAAATTGGTTGGGTGGGAGGCGACAAAGAGTACAAGTAAATGGAGCTCACTCTGAGGAGAAGGATGTTACCAGTGGTGTGCCCCAGGGATCTGTCCTTGGTCCGATTCTTTTTAACATCTTTGTTAGTGATATAGCGGAAGGGCTGTCGGGTAAGGTTTGCCTCTTTGCAGATGATACCAAAATCTGCAATAAAGTAGACACCCAGGAAGGTGTAGATAACATGAGGAGGGATCTAGCTAAGCTTGAAGAATGGTCTAGAATTTGGCAGCTGGGATTTAATGTTAAAAAATGTAAGGTCATGCATTTGGGCTGCAGCAATCCAAGGGAGCAATACAGCATAGGAGGTGAAGTACTTTTGTCCACTAAAGAAGAGCGGGACCTAGGCGTAGTTGTGTCCGATGATCTTAAAGTAGCTAAACAGGTAGAAAAGGCGACGGCAAAAGCTAGAAGGATGCTTGGGTGCATACGGAGAGGAATGGCTAGCAGAAAAAAGGAGGTGATAATGCCTCTGTATAAGTCTTTGGTGCGACCTCATTTGGAGTATGGTGTTCAATTCTGGAGACCGCACCTTCAAAAGAATGTGAACAGGATGGAGTCGGTGCAGAGGGTTGCTACTAAGATGATTAGTAGTCTTCATTATAAAGCATATGAGGACAGACTTAAGGATCTTAATATGTACACCTTAGAGGAAAGGCGGGATAGAGGTGATATGATTGAGATGTTTAAATACCTCTGTGGCATAAATGTTCAGGGAGAGAGCCTCTTTCAATTGAAAGCAAGTTCTGCGACGAGGGGACATGGGATGAGGGTGAAGGGAGATAGATTCAGGAGTGATATGCGGAAATATTTCTTTACGGAAAGAGTAGTGGATCCGTGGAATAGTCTCCCAGTGGAGGTGGTAGAGATGAGGAAAGTAACTGAATTCAAAAAAGCATGGGACAAACACAGGGGATCTCTAAAGGTAAAAAGTGGACTGTTGTAGTTGTTATGGAAGGACAGACTAGATGGGCCTTGTGGTCTTTTTCTGTCATCATGTTTCTATGTTTCTATATGGTGAATTTTCTAAACATGCATGCATACTTTATCTCAGGGAAGGTAGAATTGCTGGTCACAAGCAAATACATGATAGATGTACATTTGAACAGAATACTCTGAAGACACCTCCTCTTCTTATGAAGAAAAGTCTGCACATTGCCGTATACAGGTGTAAGTAAGGTCTCTTATAAAATTGCCAGTGACGTGTATTGTGTGGGTTACACATGTAACTGGTCTTTTTATGGCTGTGACTAATGCCTAAAGTTTATAAAATTACCTCCAAAGAGGGCAACTTTCAAAGTATGTCAGTGCATAAAGCAGGGTTTTATGTGTGGAACAGGGATCTCTGAAAATTATTCATCTTCTCTGCAAGTAAAAATATGTGCACAACCCCACTATGGGGGTCATTCTGACCCCTGAATAATGGGGTTGGACATCCGGGTTGGATGTCCAACCCCTGTTTAGTCCCTGCACTGTAATCTGTGCCACCTGCTCTCCGCACGCACAGAGGGTTTGTGTGGGGAGTGCTGGATGGGGTGGGAGGGGGATGGCTGGAGGTGGAAATTGGGCGGAGCATGGACGGGTCAACGCACCTGTACAGATAGGGCCTATTGAGCAGCGGTGGAAAGATGGATGTGGGACTTATTGCACATTGGAGGTAGATATCTTGTGCTGCTGTATATATATATATATATATATATATATATGCTGATATATCAGGTGCATGCCAGGCTGTCTTAAGTGCCCGATTCTGCAACCATGAGAATGGCTAGATCCCACAGTTGAAGAATCAGGTACAATTTGGGGCAGTCCAAATTTTGGACGTCCGCATGGTCCGGATGTGCCCCGATCGGAATCAGCCTCCCCGTGAATAAATTTATCTAAAACTCAGGGAGGCATTCCTGGAGGTACGATTGAGATAGGGAGTAGACCTAAGAACAAAATTTTGGATCTTCAAAAGTAAACATGCAAGTCTGGCTTAGAAAAGCATCTGTACAAATGAGAGGTGCAGATTTGTGTGCAAGCTTTTATCAAATCGATTTTAAAAAGCTCCTACAGCCTTTATTTTAGGAGCATTTTTTTGAAAGTTGCCCTCGCTGCAGCTCACCACAATCACTTATTTATTTATTTATTTATTACAGTTTCTTATATACCGCGCTATTCGGCATCAGCGCGGTTTACATTGTAACATAACTACCATACGACAAGGTGTCTGGTTTTACATTGAACAGGGAAAAGAAACTTGGATAACTGGGTTAACTATATACATGAGCTATTTACACTGCAGGATAGGTAAATTCAGATCATAAGTAAGGGGGCATCTCTAGAGGGGTGATTTCTTGAGAGGGATATCTAGGCTCAAAGGTTGTCTGGGAAGTATTGGATAAAGAGGTAGGTTTGGAGTGCCTTCCTGAATTGATATAGATCGGTTATGGCTCTAATATCAGGGGGTAGAGCATTCCAGCATCTGGGGATATAGAAACTACACGCTCTGTTTGTGGTTGTCTTGTCAAGTTGGTGTATTTTCTGCCAATAATTTGGCTTCCACTCATTATCTATAAGACTCAGTCATGGCTACCTGTAGTCTCCAGCATATCCTAAATTTTCTCTGAGCTATACTCTGCATAGATGGTGCTCCCCATGTCACACCTCAGCTCCCCATACTCAATTGTCTTCTTTCCATTCTGCTCAACGGTGAGCTCCACCGGCACAGTGACGGTATACTCCTTCTTCATCACTGTAACAGTCATCTTGGAGTGGGGTGGGACCTTGGTTGGCATCGTGAGCTCTACTTTATCTCTTTTGGTGATGGTCTCTGATTTCCCCTTTTCAACAGTAAAGGAAGTTGAAATCTTGGTGCTTACAGTTGCAATTAACTTTATTCCAAACTCTACCCCAGCTTCGATGCTGGTAGTGTTGCTGAATTTAAAATCATAAGTGACAGACGACTCATACTCTTTGGAACGAGTGCTGGTGAACTCCTGCTCAAAATCAGATTTGTTTACCCCAATAATCTCATCAATTGTGGAGCAAATCTCATTTTCTTTCTTCATCTTATCCCAAAGCACCTTGGATGTCACAATAGGACATCCAGCCTTCAGAGGTCGTATATGAGATACTTTATCATGAAATCTAATGCTGCCATAGTCTGAAAGTCTTTCTCCAGCCCTTGCCAGTACTCGCCATCCTCCTCTGTTTGGATGCTCATAGAGGATCCAGACACCTCCCTCAACAGTATGAGAAGATGCCATGTCATTGAAATTATCAAAAGTCAGGTTAGTCTCCTCTGTAAATGTTTTCTTCCTGTCTTGGAAGTTTGGATGCTCATAGAGTGTGATTTTAGAGTTTTTCAGATCATCGGTGATCAGCCTCAGAGAAGATGCCTAGTCGTGTGTTTCAGTATTTGAGTATTGACCTTCTTCATACTCTTTCAGCCATCCTTCAAAATTTGGATGTTCATAGAGAATCCACGGCTGCCCAATGACTTTCACGGATGAGATGCAGTCACCAAAGCTGAAATCTCTTAGATCTCTAGCATCGGACGTGAATTCCTTGCTCAGCCCTTTGAAATCAGGGTGCTCATAAACGACAATCTTGTTCACCTTGGTTGAGGTGGCACTCATTGTGATAAGCTTTCGAGATCTGAAAAAATGTGCTGAAGAATTTTTAATCCAAGGAGAACGGGTAATGCTGCAAGACAGGAAACACATTCAAAATTATTTTTTAATTTATTTAAAAAGGCTTATAGTTCCCAAATCCACAAACATACTTGTCCAATATGGATTGCAATAAAACATACAAAATATAAAACATATAATTAGGGCTTCCAGTGCTAGGTGTTCATCTTTTGGGATTTTAGGGGTTTATTTTTAAAGCAATTAGGTGTTATCCCAGGGCTGGAAAAATATTGTTTTTTTCAGTGGTTTTGCGACATAGTAACATAGTATATGGCGGCAGATAAAGACCAGCCTGGTCTATCTAGTCTGCCCATCAAGGCGGCAAAAGTAGGTGCACCCACCGCTCCGTGCAGGTCACCCCTCCCCATGCTTCTGTTTAGGGGTGTATCTACCGCTCCGTGCAGGTCACCTATGATATCAGAGACAGTTAACAATATTTTGATTTTAACTTGTTTCTATAAAGGGATCCACTGTGTCTGTCCCATACCCTTTTGAATTCTGTCACTGTATTTGCCCCAACCTCTTCGATCAAGAGGGCATTCCAAGCATGTATCACCATTCCAAGCATGTATCACCCTTTCAATGAAAAGGTTTTCCTGATGTTGCTTTTCAGTGGACCCCCTTGCAGCTTCATGTTATGCCATCTAGTTTTACAGCTTCCCTGTCTTTGAAAAAGGTTTGTTTGTTCAATTATACTCCTTAAGAATTTAAAGGTCTCTATAATATCTCCCCTGTCCCTCCTCTCTTGTACATACTTAAGTCTTGGAGTCTTTTTTCATACATCTTCTGACTCAGGTTCCAAATCATTTTGGTTGCCTTCCTTTGAACCGTTTCCAGTCTTTTTATATCCTTTGCGAGATATGGTCTCCAAAACTGAACACATTATTCCAAGTGAGGCCTCACCTACGATTTGTACGGTGGCATTAGTACCTCCTCCTTTCTGCTCTGTATGCAACCCAGCATCCTTCTGGATTTGGCCACCGCCTTGTCACACTGTTACGCCACTCTGCGATCCTCAGAAACAGTGACTCCAAGGTTCTTCTCCTGGTCCATGAACACTAACCTCTCACCCCGTATTGCATAAAACTCCCTTGGGTTTCTGCTTTCCAAGTGCATGACACTGCACTTTTTCATATTAAATCTTAACTGCCAAGAATGAGACCATTCAGGAGCTTTTTAGGTGGATTCCATTTAATTATATAAAACACAAATTTCCAGTGACAGCCCTTTCTCGCAGCCCCAATATTGTCCCTCCTCCAAGCTCCAGTCACAACATCTGCCTTCCATTATTCACAAAAATAAAAAAAAAACTGGATTATGAAATATCCCTAATTAGATTTTGATAGGCCGAACAGTGTAGGATGTGCAGAATAGAATAGACCCCTAAGAGAACACAGGGTCTCGCTCACATACCCAGAACATAGATATGGAGTGCTGAATGAGTGATTGCAAACTTAAAATAAAAATATGTAGCCAAATTAAACTGAAACCCCCAAAAAACATACTGCATGCAGTGCAATACCCAGAGCTGGTCCGTCCATTGTGTGAGAATGTTGTTCAGGTAGCCCTGTGCCAATAACATCTCGCATATGCTATTCGACATGGCAGTGTCAGCTTTAGAAGAAGCCGGAGAGGCCCCAGCTCACCTCTGACAGCCACCGGTTTTCTTCACTTGGGCACTGTGTTGTAGTATAGACTGCTGGTGTGCTGGAGATCAAAGGGAATTTCCTCTTTCCTGGCACTCAGCGCACCAGCGGCCTATACTAAACACAGCTGCCGAAGTTCTTGCCAACGCACATCACGTTCTTGCCAACGCACATCACGCCATCATCTCTTCCCTGCTCCGGCCATTGTTGTATCCTTTTTTCCCTTCCCCTCCCCCTACCTACAGTATCCCCCTCCCTATCCTCCTCTTCCCCACCCCAGCGTTTGAGACGTCATATTACCTCTTCCACAATTCAACGTTTTCTTTCAGCTGAATCCATTTTCCCTGATAATTTCTCATCTCTCTCCACAGACCAACAAGCTGATGTTTGGACCTCCACACTCTCTTACTTTTAACACTATCGCTCCTCTCCGTCCTGCTTCTACCTACTCCTCCTCGCACCACCCCTGGTATCATCCAGGCCTCTACTTACATCGCACTCATCTCCCCCGCGCAGCACGGCTATGGCGTAAACACCCTTCCGATGCCTCCCTCTCTGCCTTCCGCTCTTCCCAAAAACTCTACCGCTCCCTGATAACCTCGGCTAAACAATCTTACTATTCCAATCTTATTCCTTCCTCCTCTAACTCTTCTCGTCAGCTCTACCAGGTTCTGAATTCTCTGTCTTCCTCATTATCATCTCCCTCATCTTTTTCCTCCTCTCCCCCAACTCTCCCTTCCTCCGCTCCCAGTCCCACAACTCTAGCTACCTTTTTCTTTAATAAGATTGAGACCCTTCGTTCCACATTTGATCCCTGCCCACCTCCTCTCTCCCCTCCCCCTGCCTCTCCCGCTGTAGTCGTTTTCGGTTCGCCACAACTCACCCATACGTTCCCCCACACCTGGCATGAATTTCGGCCCATTACCACAACTGAGATCACCAAAGCACTCACAGCCTCCCATAAAACAACTTGCCCACTTGACCCATTGCCCTCTTCTTGGCTCCACGACCCTTCGCTCACACTTATCCCTTTTGCCCTCACTATTATAAATTCCAGCCTCGCTTCCGGCTGTTTTCCTACTGCTTGGAAACACGCACTCGCCCGTCCTCTTCTTAAGAAATCCACCCTCGATCCTTCTATTCCATCAAATTGGCGTCCTGTTTCCAATCTCACCTACCTTTCTAAGATCCTTGAGAAACTTGTCTTCCACCAATTCACTGCACACCTTGATTCTACTATCTCCTTGCACCCCCGGCAATCGGGTTTTAGGGCCGGCCACAGCACAGAAACTATTCTCGTAGCAATTCTCAACGAACTTCACCGGGCTCACGAAAAGGGTGATTTTTCCATCGCCATCTCCCTGGATCTCTCTGCAGCATTTGATGTTGTAGATCACCGCACTCTCCTTTCACGATTATCCGACTTTGGGATTCACGGTACAGTCCACCGGTGGTTCCAATCCTTTCTCTTCTCCCGCACCTTTACCATTCAATCTGGTACGACCTCCTCTGCCGCTTTTCCTTTACAATGCGGTGTCCCTCAGGGCTCCATTCTAGCACCCCTCCTCTTCAATGTTTTTCTCGCCCCCCTCGCCCTACTAATGCAACAATCTGGCCTATCCACCTATTTCTTTGCTGATGATATCCTCCTGATTCACCATACATCATCTCTAGCTCCCGACCTCTCCCCCCTCAACAATTGTCTCACTTCCATTGCCACCTGGTTCCGCGAAAATTTCCTTATCGCTAACCCCTCTAAATCAGCAGCTATCTGGTTCACCTTTGGGGCTCCTATACCCACCCTGTCACCATTTATTTATTTATTTATTTTATTTATTTGTCCTAGATTTGTATACCACTACTTCCAGCGATCAGCAGCGGTTTACTTGCGTAGCAAGGGTGTCTGAACAGTACAATTTAAGTATACAATCTGATTTCCGGTAGTAGCACACATCAATACAATATGGTACAATGATATACATTTGATCAATCTGTGGTCCAGCAGTTTAAAAGATAGCAGAGCCGTGGGAACAGAGAAATGGGGGTGGGGGGTCTGGAAGGGAGCATACACTGAAGGCTGGAAGGGAGCTGACACTTGGGGATGGGGCTGGTAGGTGGCTGGACAATAGCAGGGGGGGCTTGGGGGTTGGAAGGGAGTGACAAAGGGGAAGGAGGTGGCTGGAGGGAAGGTGGGGGCTGGTAGGGAGGTGACATCTGTGGGTGGCACTGGAAGGTGGATGGACAGGGGAAAGGGTGAGTGGAAGGGAACTGACATGAGAGGGGGCACTGGCACTGGAAGTTCACTGATACCTGGGATGGTATTTGGACGAAGGGGCTGGATGGGAATAGACACCAGTAGCGATGCTGGGAATGCAAGGTGAGTTGACACTGGAAGGTACTGGGAGGGGAGGCTATAAATGGGGCTGATACTGGGGAGGGTTACAGGGGACAAGAAAAAGGCTGGTGGAAAAAAACGAAGAAGGCAAAAGGACAGACAAGATGGACTATAGATCATAGAATGAGAGCTAAGAGAAGACAGAGGAAAACAGAAACCTCAGATCCCAGCATGATTAAAAATTGTCAGATAACAAAGGTAGAAAAAATAATTGGACTTTGCGGTATCTTTATATTTCACACAGTAAGAAGAATGGCATCTCTTATCTGGTGTGGTATTGCATATGGAGTCTGGCTTCTTGGGGTTTCGGTTTAATTTTGTCTACATATTTTTATTTTACTTTAGGTTGTAGTCCCTTATTCTGTACTTGGTCAGGGTCTGTGTTCTGAGTGTGCGACCAAGGCCAGGTGTTCTGTTAACATGGAGTTTGTACGCAGTGATTTTCACTGTAGTAATTTGACTTGTTCAGCTTTTCAAATAGGTGTATGAATGTTTTGGGGCCCATTGAAATATTTATAGTGCCGCTTTTTCCTGGCTAGGCCCCTTATTGTATGAGTTTTGGAAGTGTATGCTGGCATGGTATGGTAAATTCGGCCTTGTGGATCTTCAGTGACTTTTGCAGTTTTTTATATTAGTTCACAATATGCCTGGCACTTGAGAATGTTTATGCTGTTGTTAGTGAGATGACCAGAAGCAGATTTTGTTTTGGACTATCACAGTCTATTTGTATGATGCTAAGTATTTACTGCTAAAGTATTTTTATTTTGGCTATGCATTTGTTGTTTCGCTGCAATTTTCTTAGAACACTGGATTTGAAGGAGAAATAATAATATCGCTTGAAAAGAGTTCACAAAGCAGTTTAGGGAAAAAGGAGGGTAGGGTGCAGCCAACATTAATAATAATGAGGGAGAGGTGCTGATTTATAGGTTGCAAGGGGGGGGGGGGGCATTAGAAACCCTAGCACCGGTCCTGACCAGAAGTAGATTGCTAGGCCTTTTCTTCAGATGCAGTGGAGGGTAAAGTGACTTGCAAAAGTTCACAAGAGGTGCCAGTGGGACGTGAACCCTTGATTTTCTGGGTAGAAAGTAGTTGTGCTAGCCACTAGGCTATGCCTCAGCTAGCTGGAGGTAGTAACACTCATGGTAATTGTAAGATGCACCATTAATGCTTGGCATATACCTGCATGTTGACGGCAAGGGATTTACCATGCCGATTCTCCACCTGTAAACTGCCCATTTTCCATTTGAATGCACAACATGCAGTTAGCATGGGAATTGGTCTACAGTGTCACAGCCATGTGCTAAGTTACTACAGGCCACAGTGCACAGTTAGCACACCCCAAATAGGGTTGCCAACTGGCCGGTTTTCAGCCGGCCTGGCCGGTTTTTCCATGGCCATGCCGGCTGCCGGCACAGATGTAAAACCGGCCATTGAAAAGCCGGTTTTTTGCTCTGGCCGCAAGATCGGGAGCGGCCAGAGCAAAAAACCGGCTTTTGTGCCGAAGTCTGCGGCGCGAACGCGATTCCCCATAGCAGTGCAGCCGCTGCTTCTGCTTTGTACAGAGCAGCGGCTGCAATACACTTACATTGAAAACTAAAGATAAACTGTGTGAGGAGCCCTCCGGTCATCGCAGAGCCCGAGGAAGTGATGTCATGGGGGCGGGCTCCTCACAGGTTGTCTTTCCTTTTCAAATTAACTTTAGCTGCAATAAAGTTGGCTCTGCGATGACCGGAGGGCTCCTTACACAGTTTGTCTTTACTTTTCAAAGTAAGTGTATTGCAGCCGCTGCTCTGTACAAAGCAGAAGAAGCAGCGGCTTGGGCAGAGGGGGGGGGGGGGTGATGGTGTGAGTGAACCAGCAAGGGGGGGGGGTTGTTAGTGAACCAGCAAGGGGGGGGGGGGTGGTGTGAGTGAACCAGCAAGGGGGGTGTGTGGTGGTGTGAGTGAACCAGCAAGGGGGGTGGGTGGTGGTGTGAGTGAACCAGCAAGGGGGGGTGGTGGTGTGAGTGAACCAGCAAGGGGGGGGGCGTGGTGGTGTGAGTGAACCAGCAGGGGAGGGGGGGGTGATGGTGTGAGTGAACCAGCAAGGGGGGGTGGTGGTGTAGTGTGAGTGAACCAGCAGTGGAGGGGGGGGGTTGGTGTGAGTGAACCAGCAGGGGAGGGGGGTGATTGAGTGACCCAGCAGGAGGGGTGAGTAAGTGACAGGGGGGTGGGTGAGTGAACCAGCAGTGGAGGGGGGGTGTGAGTGAACCAGCAGGGGAGGGGGTGAGTGAGTGACAGGGGGGTGGGTGAGTGAACCAGCAGGGAGGGGAGGGGAGGGGAGGGGTGGTGTGAGTGAACCAGCAGGGGAGGGGGGTGAGTGAGTGAACCAGCAGGAGATGGGGTGAGTGAGTCAGCAGGGGGGTGAGTGAGTGAACCAGCACTGAGGGGAGGGGGGTGAGTGAACCAGCACTGAGGGGGGGTGTGACTGAATCCTCGGTAATTTTTATGGGTGGGGCTGGGGGCGGGGCAGGGGTGGGACTATCGGCGGAGAATGGGTGGAGCATGGCGAGCCACAGGTGTCGGGTTTTTCTCGGTGAAAAAGTTGGCAACCCTAACCCCAAAGCCCACGCTAACCTCATAGCACACTTTAGTAAAAGAGCCCCAAAGTATGCTGAACACATTCTGGCACAGTTAGAACTACCAATCCTACATATAGATTGACCTCATTTCTTGGGGTTTAGGTTCACTTACAGAGCTGATGTGGCCAATTGTGCAAGCAGTGCACTTGCACAGGGCAGCGGCTCTGAGGAGGCAGCGAGGGCTTACAGTGCTGAGTTGGGCAGGCAAGATTGCACGGCACCATCTCCAGAAAAATGATGTGGCTGTGAACGCAGTCATGATCCTGGCTGCTGCGGTTGAATCAGAAGGGGCAGGCAGCGGCAGTAGCAACAGAAACATGCCGTGGCCTGCCCTTCTGATTCAACCACAGCAGCCAGTGTTGATTATGGCATTCAGTTCTGATGCCAATGAACTGCACATGGAAGCGAATGATAATAGCAGCCCGGGCTGCTGACTACAGAATTATTTTTGCCCGAGAAAGAAAGGGGGATTATTACAGAAGGGGAAAAAGAGAGGGGCCAGGGAGAGATAGGAGTGACACTGGACTTGGGGAAGAGAGATAGGGTGTATCTTTTGCTGTGGGCTAGAGGGGATAGAAAGAGAGAGAGGAGAAGCTGGACTTACAGAGGAGAGAGAGAGGATTGAGATGCTGATCTGCACTCCAACAACTGCCCTCCTACACTACAAACTGCTGAACTCAAATATCCTCTCAGAACTATCCACTCCCCATAAACTGTCCCAGTGCCAAAACCTACATCTTGCTACTCCCCCCTCGTCGCATAAACTGCTCCACTCCCCAAAAATAGCCCCTGCGACAACCCCATTACCCCACAAACGGTCCAGCCACCCAAATACTACTGCCCTGCAATTTCCCCACCACATTGCTTCCTCATCCAAAAACTACCCCCTGCAACTGCCCCACCCCCAAAAATTACCCCACCCCCAAAAACTATCCTTCTCACAACAGCCTAAATCTCAACACCATAACTGCTTCCAGTCTCCAAAACTACATCCCCTATAATGCCTCATCACCCATTCTTAGCATATATAATTCATTTTCTTTGCTGTTATTTATACTGTGAAAGTTACTGAACAAACATACATATGCATAACTCATTTGTTTGCTAAATTGCCATTTATACTCTGAGTAATCATATCTATGCATTTCTCATTTGACCACTATACTAACCTCCATCTACTCAACATATTAGCATAAGACACTCTCCAAACAGCATTTTAACACTCAATTTTTAGCCATTACCTCTGCTTACAATGGCAAACTAAAGCTTAATCTCCTCCTCAGCATACTACTCCTGCTGGCACCAATAGCTACTTCATTACAACATCAACATAATCACTACCAAATACCTATTTTACCCTACCGCCAAAGAAAAACTCAATTATTCCCCTTCCACACCTCCTTTGCTGCTCACCAAAAGCATCCCTCTCATAGACCAATACACTTAACCCCCATCTGCACTCACCCCAATCCCCCTTCCAAACAAAACAACTCGCCCAATAAAAATTACTCTCATTAACGCTAGATCCATCAGAAACACTTAAAAGACTTTTACATACAGACATTACATTGACATGTGTATTTTACATACAGACATTTACGCCTCTTCCTGAGCTAGGAGTAAATGTCTATGAATCTCAAAGTAACTGCCCGTGCTGAAAGATTTGTGCTTGTAGTTTGTAGACACATAGCTGTGTGTGTGTCCTTATAATATAGATTAGAAACAGGCACCTACTTTCCTTCTTAACCTAAGCGACCCATTATAGATTTACCCTCACAGTATCAGATTTCCAAAATCTTCATATGCCTGGTGTTGACCTTAAGTGATCAGTTTGGATCTGTGTTGGAGGTCTGAGGTGCTGAGCTTATGCTGCCAAAGGTCAGTAGAGGAGGATTTCAACTGATACAAGAATAAGAGGACTACTGTCATACTCACAAGTGTATACTGTGCAGGTCATTCACAAGAACACAAATGGCAAGACACACACACACAGATACGCAGACTGACCTTGAAAGAGCATTAATATTCCCACGTGCCGCTATGCGCTTACGCAGATACTGCAGGCACTCACTCACAGCAGACAAAACATTTTGGTCTCGTTCTTGAGCGAGTACTTCCCAGTAAGAAAATGTAATATAGCTCACTCAGTATAACATACACATTCAGTATTTTCTCAGTTGGGAGATTGGAGATGAGGAGATTTTTTGTGAAAATTTAGAGAAGAAACAACCAAGAAGCTAAGTATGTTATTCGTTGATGTAATTCTAAAGAAGAGAAGGTCATTGATGTCAACGGGCACGTCATTGGGATGAGGAAAACGTCCATAAGATCAGTGCTATGGTTTGTCTGAGACCTTGAGAATAATAAGAAGTGAAACAACATGAGAATGTGTATGTTATACTGAGTGAGCTATATTACATTATCTTACTCACTGACAGCAGACAACCGTTCTGGACAAAGATGTGTGCAAACAGTGTTGCTCACGCTCAGGTATATCTATCTACCAGCAGAAAACACGGTACACTGTCATATGCATGCAAATATTTATAGACACAGAGAGAAAGATAGCCATGCACCCATGCTGCCACAAATTCCACACAACACACTCAGGGCTGCTCGTTCCAGTAACCCTGTTTTAAAATCTTTTCTGTACACATACAAGCAGAGCAACAACCCTTACACCATTACTGCAAACACACAATCACACAAGCACATACAAGCATAGCAACAACCCTTACACCATTACTGCAAACACACAATCACACAAGCACATACAAGCATAGCAACAACCCCTATACCAGTACTACATACACACAATCACATAAGCAAGGTTGGAAAACTAGTCAGCAATTCTGAGCACCAAAGAATTTTCAGATATGAAGAAATCTTTGTTTTGTTTTCTTTTGCTTTTTTTGTTGCTTATTTTGGGCCCCTTTTACGAAAGCCCAGTGACCAGTTAATGTGCATTTTAACGTGTGATAACTAGGAACCAGGAACAGTAACATGGGGAAATGCCAGTCACCAACCCTTTAAAACACACAGTAACCAGCCACCATGCGATGGGGCGGGGAATGGGCGGAATATGGGCGTTGAGAGCACATGACCACTAGTGCCAGGGAAATTGCCGCGTGCTCAGTGGCAACGTGGCTGTAAAAGCGAGTTCACCTAATGACATCTCTATGGGGATTGTTCAGTGAACGTGCCTTACTGGAGCGCACATTAACATTCACAGCCGAAGATTAACTGCTGCAGACATGCTGCTCACACCCCCAGCAGCCAATGAGGAAGCTTTGCACTTCATGTGCTTTTGTTTGCATGTTAAATAGAAAACCTTAATGGGTTTTAGTTAAAGGAGCCCTTTGATTTTTATTTCTTTGTACTTATTTAATTTATATTTATATTTTGTTTTTTTTCTCTTTTTATATTTTACATTGCTACTACCTTTGTTCTCCCCTTCTACTGGCTTTTTTTCCATTTTCCCCCTTTGTTCAAACTGTTTTTCTCTTTCCCTCACTTCACCCCTTTCTCTATGGTTTCTTCCTCATTCCAGTTCTCTGATTGTCCCCTTCTCAGCCTCTTCCACCCCCCCGCTGTTCATCTCCCTCTCACTGAAGTCCCTTTTCTTCCTCCCTGCAACGAGCAATTCCCGTCTTCCAGCTGCTCGTCCCACCTCCCATTTCTTCCCATCAGCATCTTTCTAGTTTCTTCTTGACCTAAACCCAATTAGGCTCAAACAGCAGTGGCAGCAGCTTTCATTTGTCGGCCACACCATTTCTTCTGCCTATGCTGGTGCCAGACAATAACTCTGAGGCAGTCAAACAACCATGATCGCCTTTGATTTAATTAGTGGAGGAGGGATAGTAAAGAAATCCACAGTACTGCCCTTTAACTTTCGAAAGGGAGACTATGATAGAATGAGGAAAACAGTTAAGAAAAAACTAAAAGGAGCAGTTGCAAAGGTTAAAGACGTACATCAAGCTTGGGTGTTGTTGAAAAATACTATCTTGGAAGCCCAGACCAGCTGTATTCCACGCTTTAAGAAAAGTGGAAGGAAGTCCAAAAAATTGCCAGCATGGTTTAAAGCTGAGGTCAGAGAGGCTGTTGTTGCCAAAAAGCATCTTTCAAGAAATGGAAAAAAAGAGCCAAATGATGAAACCTGGAAACAGCACAAGCACTGGCAAGTCAAATGCAAGGCATTGATAAGGCAGGCAAAGAGAGAATTTGAGAAGAAGCTTGCTGCGGAAGCAAAAACGCGAAATAAAGACCTTTTCAAGTACATTCGTAGCAAAAAACCCGTGAGAGAGTCAGTTGGTCCATTAGATGATAAAGGGGTTAAAGGAGCACTAAGAGGCGACAAGGCGATAGCGGAGAGACTGAATGAATTCTTTGCTTCGGTCTTTACTGAGGAAGATGTAGGGATGTTACCCACGACTGAAGTGGTATTTAAAGGTGTGGAAGAATTGAAGGAAATATCGATACATCGGGAAGATGTCTTACAACTATTAGATAAACTGAAGAGTAGCAAATCACCTGGGCCGGATGGTATACATCCAAGGGTGTTGAAAGAACTGAAATTTGAGATTGCAGACCTGCTATCAGTAATCTGTGAACTATCATTAAAATCATCTCTAATACCTGAGGATTGGAGGATCGCCATGTAACACCAATTTTTAAAAAGGGTTCGAGGGGTGATCCGGGAAACTACAGACCGGTGAGCCTGACATCAGTACCGGGGAAAAAATGGTAGAAACCATCATAAAGAATAAAATTACTCAGCATATAGATAGTCATGACCTAATGGGAGACAGCCAACATGGCTTTAGACAAGGAAGATCTTGTCTTACTAATCTGTTATGTTTTTTTGAAGGAGTGAATAAACAGGTGGACAAAGGTGAGTCGGTTGATATTGTGTATCTGGACTTTCAGAAAGCCTTTGACAAGGTCCCTCATGAGAGACTTTTGGCAAAACTAAAGAGTCATGGGATAGGAGGCAGTGTACTACTGTGGATCAGGAACTGGTTAAAAGATAGAAAGCAGAGGGTAGGGCTAAATGGCCAATTTTCCCAATGGAGAAAGGTGAATAGTGGTGTACCCCAGGGATCTGTGCTGGGTCCGCTGCTTTTTGACATATTCATAAATGACCTGGAAAGTGGAATAACGAGTGAGGTTATCAAAGTTGCTGATGACACAAAACTATTTAAAGTTGTTAAAACCCAGGAGGATTGTGGAAAATTGCAAGAGGATCTTGATAAATTGGAAGACTGGGCATCAAAATGGCAGATGAAATTTAATGTGGAGAAGTGCAAGGTTATGCACCTAGGGAAGAACAACCCAAACTATGGTTACACGATGCAAGGTTCCACATTAGGAACCACCACCCAAGAAAAAGATTTAGGCGTCCTTGTGGAAACCATGTTAAAACCCTCGGCCCAGTGTGCAGCGGCGGCCAAGAGAGCAAATAGAATGCTAGGTATGATAAGGAAAGGAATGGAAAATAAAACAAAAGATATTATAATGCCTCTATATCGTTCCATGGTGAGACCGCACCTTGAATATTGTGTGCAATTCTGGTCGCCATATCTTAAAAAGGATATAGCAATTTTAGAAAAGGTTCAGAGAAGAGCCACCAAAATGGTAAAGGGGATGGAAGGCTACTCCTATGAAGAAAGGCTAAAAAGGTTGGGGCTCTTTAACCTGGAAAAGAGACGGCTGAGGGGAGATATGATAGAAGTCTATAAATTAATGAACGGAGTGGAACGGGTAAACGTAGTTCGATTGTTTACCTTATCAGAATATAGAAAGACTAGGGGACATGCAATGAAGCTACAGGGTAAACTATTTAAGACTAATAAAAGAAAATATTTTTTCACTCAACGTGTAATCAAACTCTGGAATTTGTTACCGGAGGATGTAGTAAAGGCTGTTAGTGTAGCTGGGTTTAAAAAAGGTTTGGACAAGTTCCTGGAGGAAAGGTCCATAAACCATTATTAAGAAGGGACCCAGGATATCAATGCTTGAACCAATACAAGCATTGTGGAACCTGTGTCCCTTGGGGAAACTGCTAGGTACGTATGACCTAGATTGGCCACTGTTGGAAACAGAATACTGGGCTTGATGGACCTTGGTCTGACCCAGTATGGCATATCTTATGTTCTTATGTTCTTATAAAGCCCATGCGGTCAGCAACACAAACACAACTGTATAGAAACACTGCTGTAATAACCAGTGTCAGCTACTCACCCCTCTGTTTACTATAAATGGAATGCTGCAGAATGTTTCTGTGCTTCAGTCTTTCTGGGTATCGCACTCTATATAAATCTCTGTCTTGTGGGAGGGGAAGAGAAAAGAGAAGGATATGCAAATACTCACCCACACACATTTCAAAGAAAAAGAAGAAAAAGCTCTTGCAGAACTGAAATAACTCTCCGTGACCTTGCAGAAATATGAGCCAAACTTTCTGTAGGTGATACCTCTTCACTAGACTAACTCAACATACCTGTACCAACATTTGAGATCTATGCCCCCTTCATTTCGTCAGGCCCAGATTGATGAAGGGAGTATAGCTCACCTTGAACGCTGATAGCTTGGCATCTCTGTTATGTATTTTAAATCCTTGTGTGACTTATTTGGAAAACTGAGACCTGGTGAGTTAACTCACATGATTGAAACATTGCTCTAGAACAGGGGTGACAAAATCAAAAATCACCAAACAAACCCCCAGAAAAATATATCCAAAATTTTTTTCTTTTTGTCGGATGTTTACAGGAAAGGAACATATATCAGTATTATGTCCACCACTCAGTTACATCCATTTTATTTTAATAAATTTCATATAAAACCATGAAAAACTCTACTTAGCTGGATTAGCAAGCTGCAGACTACTCAGGCACGCTCAAGCACTCAAGCACTCAAGTGCTTGAGCGTGCCTGAGTAGTCTGCGGCTTGCTAATCCCGCTAAGTAGAGTTTTTCATGGTTTTATATGAAATTTATTAAAATAAAATGGATGTAACTGAGTGGTGGACATAATACTGATATGTGTTCCTTTCCTGTAAACATCCGACAAAAAGAAAGATTTTTTGGATATATTTTTTTAGGGGTTTGTTTGGTGATTTTTGATTTTGTCAGTACGATTTATCACTGAAAATTGGGGTTTTCTTGTATACTAGAACAGGGGTGGGCAATTCCGGTCCTGGAGGGCCGCAGACCAGTCAGGTTTTCATGATGTCCCTAGTGAATATTCATAAGATCTATTTGCATCCACTGCCTTCCATTGTATGGAAATGGGCCCATGAATATTCATTAGGGACATCATGAAAACCTAACTGGTCTGCAGCCCTCCAGGACTGGAATTTATTTATTTATTAATGCTTTTATTTAAAAGCTTTTCTATACCGCGCTCTTTACAATCAGTGCGGTTTACAATTAACATTTCCTTGTACAATGCAGAAAGGGCCTGCATTGTACTTACATTGAACAGGTGATGTAACTTGGATTTATAACTGGGGCCACTATGTACAGGCTGAGCCCTTTGTCGCTACAACATTCAACGGTATGGCTAGGACTCGTAACTATGTACAAAACTTGTCGATTGTTTACAGTTATTTACAGTCTTACTTTATTTACATTTGTTAGCAGTTCGTTGGCCTATCAGGTAGCTGAGTTAGGGCTCCCAGTAGTCTCAGTCTGCATAGGGTGTATTGAGGATGCTGTCGGGGTGGGCTGGGGTTGAGGTTGCATCATTGGGCTGTGAGTAATGTCAAAGAAACAGATGATGCTTTAAGGCCTTCCTGAATTGGGTGAGGTCCGTGATCGCTCTGATGTTGGGGGGAAGGTTATTCCAACATGTTGGGGCATAGAACGCGAAGGCTCTGTTCCTTGTTGCCTGAGAACATTTTGTTGTTTCCTTGGGGATTACAAGTGTGTTGGTAGCAAAGGTCCTTCTTAATCTGTTATGGGGGGTGGGGTTCAGGAGGTCTGTGAGGGAGGCGGAGGATAACTTGCCCACCCCTGCTCTAGAATGACAATTCAAGTCATGACAATGGGATTAGGTGTAGTCTTGTTTGTCAGGAATGTAGGGCCCGATATTCGGCAGCAGCGGCTGGTGCAATTACAGTGTCTAGTAGTGAGGAGGAGCAGTGGGCAGATGATGGCCACAGAGTAGGGGTTAGAGGTGGAGGAGATGGATGAACAGATGGTGGATATGGGATGGGGGATAGAGGACAGATGCTGGACATGCCAGAAGTATCCAGGGGGATGGAGGGTAGATGCTGGACATGGAATCGGGGTGGAGAAAATATGCCCGCCCTGAAGTTGGTGGACATGGGATAGGGGTAGACAACTGATGCTGAATATGAGCTGGGGAGCATAGGGGAATAGAGAGCAGATACTGGGGCATTGGGAAGAGATCTGGGAGAAAGGGCAGATGCTGGACATCGGGCATGGAGGGCAGATTGTGGACGTGGGCTGAGAGGGGCAGTGGACAGCTGGTGTTCTGAGGAAAGGGGACTGAAATGATTAAGTGGTATAAAGAAAACTATTAAATAAATAAATATTGGACACAGGAGGAGGAAGAGAGAAAGGGGGGAAATGGTGGACATGGTGGGGCAGAAAAAGGAGATGAGGCACAGGATGGCAGAAAGAGAGGTGAGAGACACTGAGTAGGGGAGGAAAGAGGGGGACAGATGAAGGGCCAAGTTAACCATCAGGCAAACTTGCCAACTGATGCAGAAAACTAGCACAGCCTTTACGTGAAGATAACATAGCTTTTAGACACAATTATCACCACAGCCAAATGGCAAAAAGAGATGGACGCGCGCGTAAACAGCAAAGGAAAAGCTAGCACACACATAATGCCAAGAATATTTAAATTATAGGCAAATGAGCTGAATGAATTAAAATAGAATGCTAATATTGTCTGCACCCCAATGCAGAGAAATGAATAGAGGATTTCATAACCAGCCTTAGTGCCAATATCTTTGCGACTGGTTTTGAGGTGGGTTAAATGTCTTGTGCATGCCCCTGGCAGTCTTTTGATTGCATCGGGGGCTTTCCCCAAAGCCTGGATCATCTGAGAGGAAATGTCAAACTTCCCTTCAGATGCTTCAGGCAACGGGGAAAGCCCCTGCTGCTATCAAAATACTGTAGGGGGGCTGGTGCCCATGACAGAAAGCAGATCCCTGGTGGTCCAGCAGCACCCGCCCACCCAACTAAAAATAATCCTTGTAGCCCAGCAGCCCTGATCTCCCCCCCCCCCCCACTCAACCAAAAATAACTCTGGTGGTCTAGTGTGAGTCACTTTTGTAAAGGTACTGGGAGGGTGATGATGGGTCAGGCCACTAGGCCACCAGGGTTAATTTTAGTTGGGTGGGTGGGTAAGGGGATCAGAACTCCTGGGCCACCAGGCGTTTACTTTCTGTCAGGGGCACCGACCCCTTGACAGTATTTTGATGGCATCAGGAGCTTTTCCTCAGATGATCCAAGCATTAGGGAAAGCCTCTGATGCCTTCAAAATAGTGTCGGGGCTCATATGAAAATTAGCCACCCTGTGCCCTTTTTTCCGAGAGAGCATGCCAAATTTGTGCCGACTTCATTGCATATGTGTTTGGCTTGCTCTCTCAGTTTAACACTGCCATTCGTGCCACAGTTTAATGCATGGCTGACACATAGCTGATTTGCATATGAGCCCTTTCTGCATGCCGGCTCTGAAGTTGCACGCTATCGGTGCACTGCAAAGAAGAGTACAGAGTTGGTAGCGTGCAACTTTGGTTCCGGCTTTCTCCATCAGCCTATAGATGGCAATGTCTGAGGGGCAGCAAAGAGCAGAACATTGAAAGCTAAATAATAGATTGAGACATCTGGGGGAGGTGGCTATAGGCTTAAGATTTTCTTAGGGTGCCAGCAAAAGCAGGGCATTGACAACTAAACAATTGATTCTGACAGCAGGGGATGGGGGAGGGGAGGGGGTGAAATAAGGCTTAAGGTTTGCTTAGGTTGCCAACATTTTGAACCAACTCGGATCCGGCCCTGGACACATGCTGGACGTGGGGGGAGGAGGAGAGAAAGGCGAGAGTTAAAGACTGGGGAGTAAGAGGCTCCGGAAGGAGAGAGAGATGGTGAATCAGGGGCGTGTGTTGAATATTGGTAGATGCGTAACAAAAGGGGGACCGAGGACTGGATAGTAAGAAGGTGTAGTAAAATCTGAGTTTAGAGAGAGAGAAAAATAAATGGAAGAAATCTGAAAAGAAAAGATAAATGTAAGATAAGTATTATGTAAGGAAGTGAAAAAGACAAGAGGGGAGAAAAATGGCAGATTGGCCAGAGACTCTGGAAAACAAGTTAACAGAAGACAAAGGAAATCAGAAACCAGAGACTGAGATCAACATGATTAGAGAATAAAATGGCCAATCATTAAAGGTAGAAAAATCAATTTTATTTTAAATTTAGTGAGTGGAGTAGGTCAGTCTTTGAATTTTGCACGTTCTAGCTTTATATTGTATAGGACATGGGCACCTGCATCTCTTTCTATTCCGCTGGTGTTCTTTGTAGTTCTTGCAGGGGTGTAGCCAGGGATGGGCCTGAGTGGGCCGTGGCTCCTCCATTTTGGCATGAGAGCCACCAAATCAGCATCAGCAGAACAATCGAATGAGAGAGTAACTGGAGGCAGTGTCAACATTCACATCGCTATGTGCTCATCCATACGTATTGCCCCAGGCCCCACCAAAAAATCAGTCCTGGCTAAGCCACTGATTCAGAGTCTGGCTTCTTGGGGTTTCAGTTTAATTTTTGTCTACATATCTCTCTTTTTAGTTTGGTGACTATCTGTGTTCTGAGTGTGTGACTGAGGCAGGTATTCTGTTAGCATGGAGTTTCTGTGTCAGGATAAATAATAATCTGGCTTGCTTGGTTTTCTGAATAGGTTTATGGGTGTCTTATGGCCCACTGCGATATTTACAGTGCTCCTCCTTCTAGACAGGTCCCGTGTGTGAATTTTGGAAGTTGATGCTGTTATGATATGATAGATTTTCTCTATAGGTCTTGAGTATAATTTTTGTAAGGTTTGTATTACTTCACAATATGACTAGTACTAGTGAGAGTTTATAGTGTTGTTACTGAGATGACACCAGAATCAGAAATTATTTTTGGTATTTTGAGTTCTATGTGGAAATGTCCTATTTCTGTTGTTTACCCATTGTTGGTAGAAGGGTTTCATTGGATACTGAATATATAGTATTTCAAAAAGAAAAACCGAGAACCGCTGCACAGTTTAAAGCACCAAAATAAAATTAAATATAATAATTTTATTTTGTTATTATAAACTGCATTGTGGTTCTCGCATTTTCGCTTTGCTCCTTGGTGTGTTATCATCTTCCATCTCCATAGCCTTTGCAGAGTATATATTTACATTAAATACTGCATCGGTCCAGTGTACACTGTCATGAGTCATCTCCAGGAACAAGCAGGAATGAGTCTTCACATATGGGTACGTCGGTACCGACGGAGCCTGCGTGGGAACGCTCCCCAGCGTCCAGGAAGAAAGCCTTTGGGAGCATCGCACACGCATGCGCGCTGCCTTCCTGCCTATTCACTTCCCTCTCATCAGTTTTTTGTTTTCCGCGGAGCCAACAGGACGTATTCCTGTCACCGCAGAAAATTCTTCTTTTTTATTCTTATTTTTTGTGGTCGCGCCTGCCTTCATTTGATGCCCACCGGTACCTCCAGTGCTTTTCTTTCTTTTCTTGAGAAATCTCTTCTTTTTCTAGGAAATATTTCCTGTTTAGTGCCTGACGGTTTTTTGGCCACTAGGCCTCTATCCTTTCCATTATGGAAAAGCCAGCCACTATCCTTAAGAAATGCCCAAAGTGTGGTGGTACAAATATATTTTTAGACACTCATACTTGGTGTCTAAAATGTTTAGGTCCTGACCATTGCAGGAATTTAGATAGAAAAAGTCTTAAGAATCGAGCACAACTCAATACCCGGTCCACATCGGACTCAATGTCACCAACCAGAATATCTTCTTCCTTCCAGGATCAGGTAACCAAACAAAAGTCTGTTAAGACTAGCCAGTCCTCGAGTGGTAGATCTCCTTCTAAGTATCGAGATGCCTCTGGCGTTGCCCTCGAGGACATTTTGGCAATAAAGCCCCTGCGGGAGTCTTCGGGCTCCAAAGCATTAACGGGGCTCCAGGTTGTTCCCGAGGTTCTTACCTCCATGGACATACCTGGGCCATGCTCAGTAGTTCTGGCTACTTCGAGCGGTACCGACACCCCGGCACCGGCTATGGTGATGGATGAAACACTCCTCACCGATGAACATAGTCTAGCGCTCTCAGCTACTTCAGTACTGCTAGAGTCGCTGCAGACCGTTCCCCGAGTATCGGTATCGACTTTGGTATCAGTACTGGTATCGACATCATCACCGGTGTCGGTACCATCGATATTTTCTTCGACAGACTTGCTTCCTTCGATGCCAAGCCTAGAATCGCTCTCTAGCATGGAGGAGGTAGAACAGAATGGGTGTTATTTGGTCTGATCTTTTTGCACGCATAATTGTACGTGCAACTGTGTTTTGAGCAAGTTGCAATGGCTTTAGTGTTTTCTTGGGGAGTCCATGAAGTATGCTGTTGCTGTAGTCAAAGTGTGGGCAAATCAGTGCTTGAGCTACAGAGTGGAAGTCAGAGTGGGAGAGCAGTGGTCTCAGGTGCTGTACCATATTGGTTTTATGGTAAATTGCACGGGTTGTCATGTGGATGTGTCTGTTCAAGTCAAGCTGTTGACCTAAGTAGAATCCAAGGTATTTTTTTTTTATTTCCAGTGTTGCATTGTTTACATGTGTATTGATGCATGATTATTAGTGTGCCGAGGTATGTTGGTACAATGTTGTATATTTTATAGATGTTTGTAAGGTCTTTGAATTTGATTCTTTGAAGAATCGGGAGCTAGTGGAGGTAGAACAGAATGGGTGTTATTTGGTCGGATCTTTTTGCACACATAATTGTACGTGCAACTGTGTTTTGAGCAAGTTGCAATGGCTTTAGTGTTTTCTTGGGGAGTCCATGAAGTATGCTGTTGCTGTAGTCAAAGTGTGGGCAAATCAGTGCTTGAGCTGCAGAGTGGAAGTCAGAGTGGGAGAGCAGTGGTCTCAGGTGCTGTACCATATTGGTTTTATGGTAAATTGCATGGGTTGTCATGTGGATGTGTCTGGTCAATTCAAGCTGTTGATCTAAGTAGAATCCAAGGTATTTTTTTTTATTTCCAGTGTTGCATTGTTTACATGGAGTGAGCAGGGAGGGTTGAATGCTTTGTTCCTAGTAATGATGAGTGCTTCAGTTTTCTTCAGGTTGACTGCAAAGTTGACAGAGTTGAGCCATGCAGAGTTGAAGCAGTTGGTGATCTTCTTATAGGAGGGGTCTGAGGTGTCAAAGGTTGTGAATAACATTATATCATCTGCATAAATTCTGTAGTCAACATCATGTGATTGTATGATTTTGCAGATAGGTTGAAGATATATATTGAAAAGCAATGCAGATTATGCAGATTCTTTGGGTACGTCCTGAGGTTGGGTGAATAAGTTTGATAGATTGTTGTTGAAGTGTACTTGTTGGGAGCGGTTGAACAGGTAGTTTTGGAACCATCATAGAGTAGTGTCACCTATGCCAAGCTTCTTTAGGTGGTTGATTAGGATATTGTGATTTATAGCAGTGGCCAAAAAATTAAGGCAGAGTCCAAAATATCAGAATTTCTTTTAGAAAAGTACGTGTTATTGTCACTTTCATGGTCAAAAGCTTTAAGAACCAAAGTTATATATGTAATTTTCAGTTTTATTCAGGAAACAATATATGTGTCAATATTTGATAGGGTGTCTATGATTTTTCAGCACAGCCTGGATTCTTGTAGGCATACTGTTAACTAACGTTTTACAGTATGCCGTAGTGATTTTGTTGACCCATACATGCTTGAGTATGTCCTTTAAATCTACTTTTGAAGTTGGACATTCTGCTGCCACCTTTTTCTTCATAAGATTCCAACAGTTTTCAATTACATTGAGATCCGGAGAGTTTGATGGCTAACTTGGTAGCAGTTCGATTTTGTTGTCCACGAACCATTTTTTGACTGTTTTTGCTAAGTCCTGCTGAAATATAGTTGTGCCAGAAACATTCATGTGTATTTTAACTTTACCATTCAGCACGGATATGTATTTTGCAGCATTTACTCTTTCACTTTTCTCAAAAATGTGCAGGCCACATCATCCATTTGCCGAGATACCACCCTATACCATGACCGATGGTGGGTGTTTAACAGTCTTGATCGTGTACTTCAGATTTAATCTCTCACCTGCTGGTCGACGGACGTAGTTGTAACCATTCCCACGTACTTGTTGAAATGTACTTTCTTCTGGGAACATTACCCTCTCCCACCATTCAGCAGATTTGTCTTTCATCTTGCTACAAATATGTATGCGGGCAGCAATTTGTTTCCTGGTCATCATAGGCTTCTTGGCAGGTCTTCTGGCCACGAGTTTGAATTCATCCACAAGCCATCGTCGGACAGATCTGGCACTTATCTTTATTCCTCGATCATTAGCTAACTGAGCCACACATTGAGATGAAGTACAGTATGCGGACTAGATGTAATAATGCTTTTGAGGAATCGGTCATCTTGTCCAGTAGTCATCCGTCTGTGCCCACATTTCGAACGACATGTATGGCCACCTGATTTCAGAACATTCTGAACTGCACAGCTTGATATATGCAAATGTTTTGCAATAGCACATTGCGAATATCCTTCAGCATGGAGTGTGACAACTTGTCCCTTTACAAAGTCATTAATATCACACTTTCTACCCATCTTGATTGTATATTTTACATGTAACTTTCAATCTTTTCCTAGTTGTAGAAATTCAAAACTTCATCCAAGAAACCTACTACACAGTGTAAGTAAACTAAAATGGATGCCAGACAAATGGTGTGACTAATTGCCATGCTGATTAAATAAGTAAGCACGTGTGACATCTCCACAGTACATTATTTAACAATAAATTGTAGAAAAAGATACCTGCCTTAATTTTTTGGCCACTACTGTACAGTATCAAATGCTGAGGATATATCGAGGAAAATGAGGCTGAATGCATGTCTCATGTTGTCAATTCCTTGTATGATTGTGTCAAGTAGTGATGTAGATAGTTTCAACACCATGATGTGCTCTAAATCCGTACTAATGGGGGTCAAGTGGGGCACTTGAGTGGATGAAGACCTGAAGTTGTAGTGATACTAAATTTTCGATGATTTTGGATAGGAATGGAAGGCTACATATTGGTCTGTAAGATATGGGCCAGGATTTATTTAGGGTGTTTTGTTTCAAGATTGGGCATATGGAAGCTCTTTTTAGGTTATTTGGTAGTTAACCTTGGAATATATGGTGTGAGCTCTGATTTTGTTGATTTGATCCAGCTGACAGGGCAAAGATCTATGATGAGATAGTGGTATTCAATGATTTGATGCAGTGATCTATTTGGTCTTTGCTTGTTGGTGAGAATAAGATCCATGTTGGAGGGCCGGTTGGTTCTGGGTCATAGAAGGTTCTGTTGCGGATTGTCTTGATTTTTGTTTTTTCTATGTAGTGATCGGCAAACTGTTGAGCACTTAGGTTACTCACTGCTGGGTTTTTGTCATTCGGTTTCTTTATTAGGTTTTGGATTATGAGGAACAATTCCCTTGGCCAGATAAGGGATTTAGATAGGAGTTCTGAGTAGTATTCTTTCTTTGTGTCTAGGAGGTTCTGATGGTAAGTTTTTAATTTGTTCATGTACTTGAGTCTGTCTTCCTCAGATTTGCGGACTCTCCATTTTCTTTCAGCTTTTCTTAGGTTTTTCTTCATATGTTTCAAGGATTGGGAGTACCAAGGTTGGGAATTTCTGATTTTTTTAAATCGGTTGTTTTGACGGTTTACTGATGCTGAACCTATAGTTCTTTTCCAAGTTGATGTGAGAGTATCGATATCATCACTGGTGGATGAGAAATCTGGAATTATTTTTCTGATGAATTCATCTTTGTCAAATTTTTTAAATCTATTATATGAAGAAATTTCCTGGTTGGAGAGGTGTCTAGTTTAGTACTGAAACGTATGAGGTAGTGATCTGACCATGGGACTGGTTGAATATTTATAATGGTTATGTTTCCGTTCTGAGACTTGGTTTGGACTTTTTGTTTGTATCCAACATCTTCCATTGCTTGAAGGAAGGATATGCATTGTACATTATTTAGTGATGCAAGGTTGAAGTCACCTAAGATGATGTGTTCTTTGCCTGGTGGTGCCGCAGAGCATGCAGTTTCAATTATGTTGTCCAGTACATTGGGTTCAGCAGAAGGTGGTCTGTATATGAGAGTTATTGTAAGTTTTCTTGTGCTGATGGTTAGCATGTCTGAGGCCTCGTTACTTGAGGAGGATATTTGTTGGTCACCTAGTGAAGTTTTGCATTGGATAATTACTCCTCCGCCCTTTTTGTTAAGTCTTGCACAGTGATATATATTGTATTCTGGTGTTTTCAGTTGGTTGAGGATTACCGTGTCACTGTCGTAGAGGCATGTTTCGGTTAGACATATGAAGTCTGGTTTAGAGACCTTCAGAAGGTCATGTATGATAGTGATTTTCTTCTTTAGTGGATCTTGCATTTATTAGAAACCATTTTAATGGTTCAGGGTGTTCTTTCCTGTGTGCTTTGGGGTTTCATTGGAATGGTTGTGTTTTTATGGGTATGAGCCGAGATGATCTTGGGTATTGGAGGTAGAGAGAGGGGTGTATTGTACCAATTTTTCTTTGTTTAAAATGATAGGGTATTATTGGTATAAGCTGTCGAGGCTGGTAATATGAAAGGGAGTTGGTTTGGTTGAATGAGTTGCAGATTAGAATGGAGAGTAGGAAGGCTTCTGAGATTGTCAACATTATTATAGTTGTAATTGTTACAATGTGTTCTAGATGTCTGAGGGATACAATGTGTTCTATTGGAACAGTAGTTGCAAGGTAAAAGCAGTATTAGAGATACAAAATGATACAAAGTGATGCAATGTGATCAGTAGGGATAATAGGTCAGTACAGCAATAAGTAAGCATTGATCGAGTTGAGTTTTGGTAGGAGCGCTAAACTTTGCAGTTGTAAGTGCGTTGTGGCAAACAGCTTAAATACGGAACAGCATGGAAACTTACATGTGTCTCGGGTGCCTGATATCTGTACAGTGGCTTTTCCCACCTTGGCAATGCTGAACTTCCTTCTTTCTCTGCTCTGTGGCATTGGATCCCTCCCCCCTTTGTTGGGACAGTTCTGCAAGCCTACACTGCAATACAGCCTCACCCACAGCTAGTTGTACTGTCAGATCCCCCATGTACAGGTAGCCATAAAGTTTTAGTTGCCAGAACAGGTAGGACACCATACATGGATTGCTGTTTTGGCCGCCCTTGTATGTTCTATAGGCTAAGCAGGACCCACCAGACTAGACACAGATCCTTGTTATCTATATCCCCTTATGGCAGGGTAGATTTGGCTTGAATGTGCACTGATGTGGTTAGTAAAACCCACTCACATCAATAGCAGCAGACATTGATTGTCATAGACAACACACACCCCAGCTTATCACTTCTGTCAGCAGTTTCTTTTTCCAATCTTTGTTGTTTTGGTGTTTAATTCCAACCACAGGCATTTCTCGCTTTTTCACCATACCTGTATTTCTACATCCTTTTGAGGGCAAACAGATACTATCAGCGGGGAGTGGATGGAGTGACATTGTTACCAGCACTGAAATCACTGGGTGGCAGTTTCAGATCCCCCTTAAGCAAGAATTGGTAACCACATTCCAGAGAAATAAACCCACAGTGTGCTAAGAGGTATGGAGTGGAGGATGTATGGAGTGGAGGAGTGGCCTAGTGGTTGGGGCAAGGTACTTCGGGCCGGAAGGTCGGGGGTTCAAATCCCACTAGAGGACAGCAACCTTGGGCCGGAAGAACTGGGGTTTCTAGTCCCACAGGTGCTCCTTGTGGTCTTGGGCAAGCCACTTAACCCTCCATAGCCCATGTTCTCTGTGTGCTGTGCTTTCCTGTCTAATCAATGTGTTTATACCTCAAAAATTTCCTGTCATGATTTGACAATTTCCAATCTGTAATCAAACCGCTGCTGATCGCTGGAAGTAGCGGTATACAAATGTATACTAAATAAATAAATAAAATAAATAAATGTATGGACAGATTTTCAAAGAAACATGAGTAAAAGGTCAAAAGAATGTAGAAATACAGGTATACATCCAAGGGTGTTAGAAGTACTGAAATATGAGATTGCAGGCCTACTATTAGTAATCTGTGAGCTATCATTAAAATCATCCATAATACTGCATCAAGTGATAAGATAGCGAACTCCCCAGGAACATCCCACAATCCTGACATCACATTAATCAACTGATAGATATTTTCAAAGCCATAGTGGTGAGTAATAAAACCCGTTTCATCCAGGTGCACAAGATCATGTATTTGTTTTTTTGTGTGATAAATTTTATTAAGCAACCACAATAAATAAATAACATATAACATATCAGTCAGTAGATGTAAATGTTCCATTGACAATCAATCAAATACGTGACCCAACCCAATTTTTACATCAGTGAAATCAACAGAAGCAGGTAAATGCCCCTGCCAAAGGAAATAATGCTCTACTATACAGAATCTCAATTTAACCCCTGTATCCCCTATCCACCCCATCAACAGTATAAGATACACAAACTACATTTCGTTCCTATCCCCCTCACCCCTGCCTACCCTCAAATCCCCCACCCCTCCACCCATCCCTCCCATCCCATCTCCGCCAGAAAAAGAAACCAATCCAACTTTCAGGTGAGAGCTAGATATGGATCTAGAAAAAGGAGTGTTAAAACAATGAAAGAGACAAGAAAGTCAAAACTGACTTCCTAGGTGGGAGATCACAACTAGCTGTCTTTGTAGGAACTATAACAAGTGCAGCAATTATTCTAGGTCTTGTGATGTAGTATCCTTTTCCATACAGGGTCCTCTCAGAAGGGAACACCACAGGCCACTGCCGTAAGCTTGCCCAGGCGATAAATCTCCCAGACTTTAGCCATCCATTCATTGACAGAGGGTGCCCAGACTTGTTTCCAAAAGTGAGCTATAACCGACCACACTGCAAGAAGGAGACTCTCAGAGATAGGACCAGAGGATTCTTCCCACCTACCATAAGGCAAAGAGCCCAGTACACAAGCTTCAAGAGTGAAATCAAGAGTCACCTCCAAAGTATGGGTAATATGCACATTGTCAGACGGCTGCCTAGGGTGAGAACTTACACAATCTTGACGATGCATATATTCATATGATTCTTGCAAGGTATTGTGGGTATTGTAGTTCATTCACTCCCAAACACAGCTGATGACAATAATTTGAGTTGTGAAACCAAGTGGTAAGATCAATAAAATACTTCTTTTATTGATGGGGTTTAATTCACCCAGCACATGTATGCTTGATAGCACTATAAATGAGGTTACTTGCTTGCAATGTTTAAAATGGATAACAAAAAGTCACAAAGTAAACCAGAAACAACCTTCAGCTTGTCAGGCAATTAGCTAATGTTTTCTTAGCAAATAATTACCAAATACAAAGGCACAAAGAAAAGAATAAACTTTGCTGGTTAGGTTAACTTCTGCTTATTTTTCCACGCCGATCTCAGCAGTGATTCTCCCTTGCTCACACACACAATCAGGTGCAGCCCTAATTACTATCAATGGACCAGCTGAAAGCCTTTAGCTGGCTGGCTGCTACTGTGTGAGCCCAAATCCTGCTTTAAGAGCTGTTTGCAGTGGAAATAAAGAACAAAGTTAGGTTTCTTTGTGATGGCTGATGTGTTTGCTCATAGAAAACTAGCAATAGCATTTAGATAAAGAACAGTCCATGTAAATAGTTTCATCTGCTGTATTTCCCCCTGCATCAACAATCATAGGGTCAATATCATACATTGGCACAGATGAGTCTTTCATTAAGGCACTATCATGAGAATGCTTATTCCCTTGCTGCCATTCTCTATTATAGATAGGGTCTGGATCAGTGTTCATACCTGAGCCTCTCCTGCTATCATTATTTCTCTCTGTATAGCCTGGCCAATATGTAATCCAATTCTGATGTCCAGCCTTCCAATCTTGATCCCTGGACGCTGGATCTTCTCTCACATACCTTCTGGCCTTGGTCTGAAAGTCCCTTCCACATGCAGTCTTCTCTCTTCCAGGTAGCCACTGGTGATTCCTATCTCTGCCACTCCATTCCTCTGGCTGAATCCAGTCCAATGGACTCTGCTGGCTTTTGGAATACCTCCCAGTATGAGTACTGCCTTGGAATCTCCCAGACCTTCCAATGGCCTTTCTTCTCTTCCTTCCAGAGAGTTTCCTTCTCTCTCTATCTGCTTGGCTTGGCTTCTGTTTCTCCAGGTGATACTGGTGCTTGTAGCCATTGCTGTCTCTGTATCTCTTCCTCCCTCTGTAGCTGTAACTGAAGAATAAGCTCTATTCTTATCCTGTTCTAATGTGTGCTGCTCCCTAACACAGCGCAGCTGTGTTGAATCAGGCCCTGCCCTTTGAGATGAGTGCTTAGGGATTACCTCATAGCTCTCTTGATTGCACACACATTCTCTCACTTCAGCCCCTCTCATGGCTGCTGGAAACCTGGTGCATTCTGGGACTGGTAGTCTTTTATGTGAAAATTCTGTTTTCTCACTTCTACCAGAACTGACAGGTTGCTTGTTCAGAGTCACATCATCTTTTCTATAGCTCCTACCTGAGCTATGATAAGCTTCCTTATCACAACATGTACGGTAGACCAGAATTCCTGCAGGGAAGGACACGACTACTTCATACTGTATGTTGAAAGCCTCCTCTCTGCCCACATAGCCTCCAACAGGGTGGATCATCAATTAGAGGCGATTGCTCGATAGAGTCTCACGAGGAAAGATTTGAAGCATGTTGAATCAAAGAGAACCCGCTCCCAAAGCTTTTGGGGGCGCAACACTTCATCCCGAATGACTGAAGTATCACAGCAGTGGCGAAGTTGCATATATTGGAAGTACGAAAGCGATGTTCCCCATAAGTACTTTAGGTGGGCTTTCATAAGCATGATGGAATTCTCATAAAGTGCTTCAAGGTGCACCGACGCAATGCATACAAGGAACTCCCTCCCAAAGCCTCTCCCAAAGTTAAAGGAAGCCAAAGAAGAAAAAGGAGAGATATGGGCTGACTAAGCAAATTTAGAGCAAATGCAATGCCAAGCCTGCCAAAGGGGATTTAGGAAAAGATGTGTAAGCATGTAGCATAACGCAACGGAGTACTGGAGAAAGAGATCCGCAGCAAGTGGTTTTGGAGCCATCCAGTCTCTCTCCAGGGTAACCCACTCAACCTCCAATGCAAGATGCCAGGAAAGCATAGCCCGTAAGCAAGCACAACAATAATAGAGCTCTGGATCAGGAAAACATAGACCATCTGAAACCTTAGGGTGGATCAAAACCATCCTGCTAAGCCAAGGTCTGCTCCCTTGCCAAAGAAAGTGTGTGAGGGCATGACGTAGAATTCTAAAAAAAAATTATCTAGAGATGGCAATTGGCAGCTGAATAAATAGAAACAGAAACTTTGGTAATAGCAGCATTTTGATAGTGTTGACTCTACCCAGGAGACAGAAGCAGAATGCCAAGAATCCAAAAGGAGGGGGGTCATAATTAAGAGTAAAGTCGTGAAAGGTCTCAGTGAATGATGATATCTAAGTAACGATACTGCTGAACTACCTGAAATCCCCCCAAAGAGTCCTTAGGTTTAGTGGTTGTCCCAGATATACAAGGGAGAAGCATGGACTTCTGTTTATTAATAGTGAATCCCGATACATAAGAAAAGCGATCTAAGATGTCCGTAACTACAGGGAGAGATACAGAGGATTCTCTCAAATATATCAGAGTGTCATCGGCATATAAAGAAATTGTGTGTTTATCAGCCCCCGAGGGAATACCAATCTTTGAGACACGTTGTCTAATATGAACCACTAAGGGATCAATGGCAAGGGAAAACAGCAGGGAGGACAAAAGACACCCCTGTCTCATACCGCATCCTAGGTAAAAGGGAGAAGATAAGAAGCTATTGATCACTACAGAGGCCTGAGGACGGGCATACAAGGTGATATACTGCAATGGAAGGAGGGTCCAAATCCAAAAGAGTCAAGGACTTCAAATAAATAGGGCTATTCCACTTTATCAAAAGCTTTTTCTGCATCAAGTGATAAGACTGCATATTGGCCTTCTTTAGTCTGGGGACCGTGCATTATGTTGACAAGATGATGCACACTTTCAAAGCCATAATGTTGTTTGATAAAACTGATTTAATTCGAGTGCACAACCTTCTGAATTTTGGAGTCCAGGCAATTTGATAGTAGTTAAGTGAAAATTTTGTAATCGGTATTTAAAAGGGAAATTGGATGGGAGTTGCTACATACTAAAGGGTCCTTGTTCCCCTTAGGGATAACAGTGATGGTGGCTTGGTAAAAGGATGCATGTAAGCACGTCATTGGTAGTATATCATTAATCACGCGAACCAAAACTGAAGTAAAAATATCAGGAAGAGTTTTATAAACCTCCCAAGAAGCAAGTCAGGACCCAGAGCCTTGGAGGACTTTAGGCTGTGGATTACCTGTAGCACATCCCGAAGAGAAAGGGGGTGATCAATAGTTCCCCTAGCCTCCTGAGACAACTGTGGAAGTGCCACCTCTTGAAGCCAATTATGAATGGAAGGTGTGTCCGCGCGCAACTTGCAGGAATAGAGAGAAAGGGAACCCCCATCAAAAGGGAACCCCCCCCCCTCTTTTGCAGCATTTGTGCCAGGGGTTTAAAACTTTTCCGTCTTTCCATTGTATGTTGAGACAGGCCATGAAAGATCTGAATTTCCTGGCCTCGAAAGAGGAGAGATCACCTGCTACGAAGATTTCGCATAAGGGCCAATTTGTCTTCAAAAATAGATCAAGGATGCAACCTGGGGGCTCATCTGAGCACCTAAACTTCGATCTGCATGCTCTAATTTAACAGGCCCATGAGCTCCTGGTACACAAAAGGCATACAGCTCCTGAATGAACAAGCCAACATCCTTCTGACCCTCCGCTTGTTTGGGTATACCGGTGGCTCTTTTGGTGGTTCTCAAGATTGTCATGCTTTTCTTGTAAATCTTTGGCGAATTGGTCAAGCTTCTTCAATTTAGCCTGAAAGAGGGCTGTTGAATCAATTTGTTTGCCAATGTTAATTTCGTTCTGCGATATCCTGTCATCAAGTGATTTGAGATCCGCCCTGATGTCACTCACCACTTTAAAAAAGTCCAAACAGAAGAGCCGTAATTCTTGAAGAATTTCTGTTAGATACGCTTTTGTTGCTGGTGAAACTGATCCCTGTGTTACCACCTGCGAAGGAGCAGGAGCATCACTTGGTGCTGGAGTATGGGCCCTTGCAGAAGCAGAGTCAGGAGCAGGAGCTTATTTGGAAAGGGCAGTAGCATACATTTTAGAGCTGGACATGACAGAAAAAAGAGAGGTTGCTGCAATTCTAAGGAACTCAAAGAATTAGAATGGTCACGTACAAAAATTCTTGAATGCAGTACAGGAATTTGCCCACTGGGTGAAGGTGTAACTTCATAAGGAAGCTGTTGTTTATGCGATGGCAAGCTGTGGTGATTAATCAAGTACTTGCAAAATTCTAGGAAAGTAACTTCTCAGAGCAGATCAAGGTGAAGCAGATACGAGTCAACTCTCAGGGAAAAGTACACATTACTATCACATTACTGTACACAGATCATTAATTAGACTGAATAAGATTAAAATGACTGGGAAAGACTTTTACTGACTCTTTATGTTTATTACAGTGATGTTGTGAATGAGAGCAGATTACATAAGCTTTTTTCAGGTTCGGTTTCTCCTGTTAAGAGTTGTTGTTTTTAGTTTAATTCCTTCTTGTATTAGCTTTTTTTTTTTGCAACTTAATGAGCTTTACTTTTATGATGGGCTAGAGAGGTGATATGTAAAGAATCCCCTACTGCTCCGTCTGCCGGGAACCGTCACATGGCTTACGGCAATGGCTCGATCCTGCTGGAAGAAATTACTCTCGTATAAAAAAACACAGTCTGTCCTTGATAGAGCTGGAAATGGGTTGCTGACAGTGCTTCTCTTCTGATCTTAGTAGCGAAGAAATATCAAGCCCCACCGATTTTACCTCAAGACAGCCGCTGCCTCTATGTGGCTTACAACACTAAGGTTCAAAAGTGAGCACTGATGATATTAGGTTACTCAAGATGGCCCAGTTCCCCGCCAAAACCTCTATTTTCTGCGTTTCACTCATGCATTCTACAGTGGTGCCGCATAAAGAGCCTCACATTAACCAGCCACAGCAGAATTTTCAGCAAGCTTACCCCTCCGTAGAGTATTGTGGACACTTTTGTAATTATATATGGTGAAGTCAGGGCCGAAAGGTTGTATAATATAATGGCATTGCTCTCCGCTGATGACCCCACAAAGCAGGAAAAGGTGAGTGAACGATGATGACTGACCAACACTGCCCAGAATCTCTCTTCAAAGCTGGCTTTCATTTCCTCAACAGCAGTTTGAGTAACTGATACCATGGTGGTCTAAACTCCCCTGTGGCCAGAAACGACTGGTGCAGCACATGAGAAGAGAGCAGAGCATCGAAGGGCAGAGCATTGAAGATCTCTAGCCGACACTGCCAGTGGGTTTTAAAAGCTGCTAGAGCATGTTAATGGGGAGGTATGGCGCAAATAAGCAGGATGGGTTGTAGATTGCCAGCAAGACAATCCTCGAGTCTAACGTAAGTTGTGAGCATCTATATCGTCAGAAAGGAGATTCCTAGCTATGATGTGGAATGAAAGGTAGGGAGAGCTAAACTAAGTCACAGCCATCTTTGTTGGCCTCGCTAATACCCCCGCCCCCTCCCCCCCCCCTCCCCAAGATCATGTCTTTGCTTATCCAGTCATGCTGACAGTATTTTTGTAAATATTTTGTAATCGATGTTAAGCAGAGAGATCGGCCAATAGTTTCTGCAACACAAGGGATCCTTACCCTCTTTTGGGTGCATGGTTAATGTGACTTGATAAGAGTAAGGAGGGAGTCGACACTGAGGTAGTATTTCATTAAATACCCAGATGAGCATTGTAGCAAAGAGGTCAGGGAGATCTTTATAAAGTTCAGCTAGAAAGAGATCTGGACCTGCTGCTTTGGCATTTTTCAGTGTGCAAATAGCCCATCGAACCTCCACGAGAATTAGGGGGCACTCCAAAACAGCATAGGCCTTGGGCGACAGACAGGGGCACTCCACCTCTTGGAGCCTTTGTCAAATATGAGAACTGACTCGGACAACTGAGATATATAAAGATCCTTATAAAACTGCGCAAAGACTTGCGCCATATCGGTTGATTTTGTACCATCAAGTTCTGCGGAGAAGATTTGGCTACGATCCTGTGTTTCTGGTGTTTGCTTTTCAGCTGCCATAATAGCAGCCGCCTCGCCTTGTTGCAATGTTCATACTGTTGTTGTCACGTTCTCAGTAGTTGCGAGGCGATGTCTTCTGTTTCCAAAGCAACAAGCTCACCTCTAAGACAAACAATCATTGAAATGTTTTCTGTTTTTTAAAAGCTCTTGCTAGAGAGATCAACTGGCCTCGGAGTACCGCATTTCCCGGCTCCCACACCGTGAAGACAGACATATCCCCGGTGTCATTGAAGCTAAGATATTCCAGCCAACACTCACTGATCGTTTTTAAGAAATCCTGGTTCTTAAGTAGTATAGCCAGCACCCGCTCCCTAACCTTGAGGGTTTGGGGAGGGGTGTGCCTTGAGGTTAAGTTGTAGTTGTGAAGGTCGAATGACAAGGCAGGTATAAAGAATATTTTTTTTTATAAGGATTTATTTCTCCCGCTCCGTGGTGGAATGGAACAGGCATAAAGGAATATACTTTTGTAGCCAAAACAAGAACAAAAGGAAAACAGGCTTTTTCCAACACTGTGTTCAAAACTGTCCTTTAACACAGGAGTTCACATTCCTGTCATGTGAGCTTTACTTGGAAATCACTTAAACAAAGAGCAATCAATAAAGTTCATGCACTGTAACTAACTTATGCTTCAGCTTATTCTTGTCTCTTCATAAGCTCTTCAGGTAAGGAACTAAAACAGCATGCATTTCAGCATATTATAATGAATGACCACACAAGCTTTGCTTGACTATTCTTTGTCTATGAGACAGGTTGAGCAGTCCATTGGCTGATTCAAATCCACCATTGGTAAGGGATGAACCAATGGCACTTGTGCTTCTGGGCTCTGTACTGATTCAACTACTTTCTGTCCAGGAATAGTACGTTTGTCTAGAAAAGCTTTAAACTCTTTCAGGAGTGCTTCAGCCTGCTTACTATATGGGCTAGGTGGGGAATTAACTCCTTCCTGGGGTGAGTAATAGCTTGTGGGTTTCTCTTCAGGCAAACAAACAATGCCGTCTCTCTTACTATGCTCATTCACTGCACTGGAGTTACCCCTCCCCCACTTGTCTCTGTCAGCAAGTGCTGGGTAAGTCAGTTCATTTGCAGGTGAAGGATTTTTAGACAGCAATTCAAACTTAGAACCTCCTAAAGCCTTCTGGCATATATCTCTAGCAAATATATCTGCTACGTCCTTGTAGCTAGCTTGCTTGCTAACTCTGTCAGCAGTTTGAGGAGAAAAGCAGGGTTTATCTGAAAGAGCTTCTGGTTGCAGCCAACTGCCCTCATAAAACCTGGGTTTGCCCTGGGTTTTAAAATAAGCATTCACACAGTCTGGCTTTTCATAAAAGCTGTTATCAGAATTAAAGACGCCCTGTACCTTGTGTTGAGGAATGCCTGAAAGTTCTTTAGCAGTCTGCCATTCTTTCCACGGGTCAGCTCTCTGTTCCAAAAGCATAGGCTTTACCCCTGGGTCTCTCAGTGCTTCACCCTTCTCTGGCTCCCAGAAGGTTCTTCCATGCACTGAGTCTCCCTGGTACCTGCTTCTTGGCTTGGCAAGCGTTCTCCTGGAATTGCAGATGGGGAGCATTTCTCCTTCAAAGTCAAAGGCTCTGGCATCTAAGGCTACTTCCTGCCTTCCAAGATGCTTCCTTTGTCTCTGCACTGCTCCGTCTCTAAAGTACACAACTGCTTGGTCTGATTCCTGTATTTCCTTCCACCTCCTCGGCTGGTTCTGTCTCTCGTTCCTGTTCTCTTTCTCATTCTGTCTTCCTTCTTCCTGTTTAACAAGCTGCCTCTGCTCTGGGGAACCCGCCTCCTGATAGGGTGTGCCCAATCAGCAACTCTGCTTCTCCCCTCCCCCGAGGTGAGCTGTGTTAGCTGATTAGCCATGTGCATCTTGTGCTGAGAAGGGAATATCTTGCATTTACCTGCAGTACCCGGACCTTCCACCGGGTCACTATCTGTTTCGATGGCTTCTGGCAATGCTGCAGTGTCACAGTAGGTAAGGAAGAAGAGTTCACAAACGTGGGGTCAATTCCCCATCTACCACATTCCACTCCAAAGAAAATAGTGTATGATCGGGAGGTCCCATTGGGCCAATCACAACGTCAGAGACTAGCAGCAATAGAGAGTGGGAAATCAACCAGTGGCCAATGCGAGAATGTGTTAAGTGAGCTGAGTAAAAAAAAGGATAATCCCGTTCCCCAGGATGAAGCGTGCACCAAGCATCACAGAGGGCCCCATCAGCCATTAAAGTTGCAAGTTGAGGGCGGTTTAAGGTGGCAGCATTTCTCCATCCCATTCTAACACCGAGAAAACACAGTTAAAATCTCCATCTATAAAAAGCTCTCCTTGCACATACACTTTAAAATTCCCAGATAGAGCTTGCAGCTTACCCGCAATCTCCATTGGGGGGACCTAGATGTCAACCAGCATAATTAAGGACCCGAATAAAGATCCAACAAGTATCAGGTAGCGCACGGAAGAGTCACCATATTGGGTGTTCACTGTGAAAGAACAGGTGTGTAAGAAAATGGTGACCATCCCACACTTATGCAAGTGAAACTAGTGGCGAAAACCTGCAAATATTTCTGAGAGACAAACCGGAGATGATCCTGTGAAGCCAGATGTGTCTCTTGTAAGAAGACCACATCTGCCAATGTTCTACGTACTGTGATGAGGAGAGCTCGGCTGAGCCCATGGAAATAGAGGAAAATTGTAAATATACCTTTAAGGAGAGAGACAGGCAGGGAATTCACAGCTTTCAGAGTGCAGGTAAAGGAAGAAAACACGCAGCTACTGAAGTCAGGCCACACCCAAGCTCTGCTAACCTAAGTGCAGGCTTGGGGAGTAATGAAAAACACCTGAGTAGGAAGCAGTGTATGTTAGTTAAGAAACAGCCTTATAAACCCAGAGAGGCAGAAAGGAGAAGGCTGGGGTACAGAAAGGAGATCACCGGGGAGGAGAACAATGAAGACTTTGGTGAGGAGCTCAGCAGTGAAAGTAGCAGCCATAAAGAAAGCCAGGCTTGCAGGATGAGTGCTGTTAGTCCTGAAGCCAGCCGAGGTGTGGCCAGGAGAAGTGCTGACAAGGGTCAGGTGGCTGTTCAAACAGTTCATGGACCAGCTCAAAGAGTTCAAGCTGCCAAAAGGTGGGTGGACAAAGTCACAGCTAGAAGTGACCAGAACCCAGCTTGGTGCAAAGAACCAGGGCTGAACAAGTTAGAAGAATTGAGGCAGTTGATCCAGAGAAAGAATCCTCACATTCCAGGTACAAATATTCCTTATTGTGGAGAGCACCTGTGGAGAGAAGTTCAGGAGCTCTTACAGAGCATTAAGCCAGAAACAGTTCATGAAAGCTGTCAGACGTCAGATGTACATGCTGTAGAGCAAGAAGAAATGCAGGTAGACTGTCCTGAACAGGATTCTATAACAGGAATTAGCAATGGACTGTTCATTGTGCCAGAAGGCAGATTGAAAGCTTTCTGATAAAAAGTCTTTAACCTGAAAAGCACCGAAGAAACAGGGTGAGTTATCCTAGCCGTGTTAATGCTAGGAACCGCTTCTAATGAAAAGAATACATGCATAACTTGTGGTTGGTTTACTAAAGAAGCAGAAGATAGAAATGGACATTTAGCTTTGCTTGAAGGAAGAAGCTATGTTTGTTTACTGAATGTTTGATGAAAACAGCTACACATGTTAAAAGGCTTATGAAGCAGTTTCAGTTCCAGTTTGTGTATAATTTCCTGATGTTATTGCTTGGAGAAGAATCCTAACATTTGTGTTGAGCCTTAGTGCTTTTGGGGAAGATAAATAAATTCTTGTTTGCTGTTAAAACCATCGGTTTCACACTACTGTCTTTAAATAAGGAGAAAACAACTGCAAGTCCCAGAAGTCCAAGCTGAGGACAAGAATAGTATAATTCTTTATTTAAGGACTAACATTGGCAGCCCTGCGCCTTTAGGCCTTTGGCCCAGGCTAGGGTGACGACAAGTGGCATAGTTCTTGGATTCCACGCATGCGCTAGGATTTTCTAAGCACCCCAGGATTTGCACTAAAAACAACGCTGACTGCATAAGCCATGCAGAGGATTACAAGGAGAATCACAGCTAAGGACAAAACCTGAGTCATGGAGGACAAGCTGGGACCTTCACTTGTGAGAAGCCGGAATCTACACCTGTTATCAGGTAACCCGTAGATAAGTGGGTTAAAAAAGGATACCAGTACAGTGGTGCAGAAGTCTAATCTGTGGAAGCCAGGAAAAGAGCTGAGCTGTTGTTGTCGTACCGCACTTGGGGGTGTTTCTCTGTCTTTTCTTTCTTAAAGAGCAGCCGCAGCCATGGAGTGCAAGGATGTGCTACAATGGATGGCCGGCCAGTTTGAGAGACAGAGGGAGATGTCATACCAAGCCCAGGAGCATGCCGCAGTGGTGATGCAGGCACAACAAAAGCCACTATAGGACATGATGGAAGCATGGCTGGCAACCCAGAAGAAGACAGCAGAACCAGCACTGACACCTCCAGGTTCTATAGGAGCATTACATACCTGTGGGCTAGGACCACAGTCTAGTGGGACATTCACTTTTGTACAGTTGTCTGAGAATGATGATATTGATGATTTCCTCGAGGCATTTGATAGAGTAGCATACATCATAGGGTGGCCTAAGGAACAATGAGTTGTACGCCTGGCCACATCACTCACTGGTGAGGCATTGGCGGCGTACAGGGCCATGCCTGCGGCACTTGCTAATGATTATGATGAGCTAAAGAAAGCCATAAGGGATCGCCTAGGTTTAACACTGATGGTGTATCATCGCCTGTTAAGGAGTACCAAATTGAAACCTGGTGAGACGCCAAAAGCTCTGTGCCAGAGAGTCAAGAGCTTGGTAGTAAAGTGGCTAACACCAGAGGCTAAAACTGTAGAATCTATCATAGATAGTGTTGTGCTAGAACAATTTATGGCTGCAGTCCCGAAGGACATACAAGCCTTCCTGATTTTGCAGAACTGCCGGAACTCAAATGAAGCAACCTTATTGACCGAACGCTTTATGGAAACAGAATTGGCGGGTCAGGGAAAAGGGAGTGCTTCCAAGACGGCAGATTCTGAATTATCAGAAAGGCAGGTAAGGTCGAAAGAGGATAATATGAAAGTGTGTATGCCTATGTTTAAAAACCACGGCATAAGAAGGAAATGTTTTAAGTGTGGTAGTGAGGGACACTTGAAAAAGGACTGTAAAGTGAGAACCGCCCTGATAACTACCAATACAAAGAAGATCAGGGAAGGTTTCCTTTTATCTGTGGAAGTGCAGGGCATTGCTACCGATGCCTTATTAGGCTCAGGAGCAGATCAGAGTATGATGTCCAGAAAACTCTGGCAGGAAATTGAATCCCGCTCTAACATAGTCCAGAGCCAATCTGAGGGAAAGGTAAAAATTAGATGCATCCACGGGGCATCGTCGTTTTATCCCATACACAAGGTCTTAGTGAAAGGCTTAGGGATTAAGAAGGAAATTCCCGTAGCAATTGTGCCAAGGTTACCCCATGACCTGGTATTGGGGAGGGATTGGCTCCAATTCAAGAAGGGACTAGAAAAGGGTCTACATCCGAGGGTAGGTATGGTATCTACCAGAGGACAGTCCGAGGCCCTAGAGAGGAAAGATGAACCCCCAGACGAGGCATTAGAAGATCTACCATCTCATGAGGACCTGGTAACTCCCTCCGTAGATAAGAATAAGAAGGGAAGAGGGGAGAAACGCCGGGAAAGGCAGTGCAGGTCTCAGAGTAGGGCCGAGGTAGGGGCCAGACAAGGATTACCTTGGATCCCAGCTGAATTAGTAGAAAAATTCCCATCTTTCCCCAAGGAGCAACAAGCCGATCCCGCTGTTTCACGGGCCTTTGAGTACGCCCAGGGGGAGTCAGAAACCTTACCTAGATTCCTGTTGGATAGGGATGTGCTGTACAGGGAAAGTTTAGATCCTCGTACAGGGAGCGTCCGTAAGCAGCTGGTAGTCCCTACAATGTTTAAAACATTAGTTTTGAGATTAGCGCATGACCATCCTGTGGGAGGTCACAAAGGGGTACAAGGGACGCTGGACCAGATATTAGCCCGCTTTTACTGGCCTGGCGTTTTTAAAGAGACCTTGCGATTTTGCGAGTCTTGCCCTTCATGCCAGCGAGTCACCTCTGTTCGTCCACCAGAGGTGCCCTTGCTTCCCATACCCGTGATATCTGAGCCCATTCACAGAGTGGCCATAGATATAGTGGGACCACTGATAAGGACACCCCGAGGGTTCCAATACATGTTAGTCATAGTGGACCAAGCCACAAGGTTCCCATGGGCCATTTCCTTGCATAATATATCCGCCAAAACAGTAGCCTCAGAAGTGATAAAGTTATTCTGTGAAGTAGCATTTCCACGAGAAGTCCTGACAGACAGAGGCAGTAATTTCATGTCCCGGTATTTAGCCCAAGTATGGGATGCATTCGGAATCCGTCATGTTAAAACCGCTGCCTACCATCCGCAGTCAAATGGACTGGTGGAGAGACAAAACCAAACATTAAAGAAAATGTCGAGGAGGGGTCTAGAGGGTAACATGTCGGAGTGGGATATGATGCTTCCCTTCGTCTTGTATGCCTGTAGAGAGAGGAAACAAGTATCTTTAGGCACCTTACCTTACGAATTAATGTATGGGTGGGCACCACGAGGTGTTTTAGATATACTGCAGGAGCAGTGGTTTGAGCCTGGGGTAGAAGAAGTGGGGGTACCCCAGTTTTTGAGTGATCTTAGGGGACGGTTACACCGAACCTCCCAAGTGGTGAAGGAAAATTTAAAGGCCAGTCAGATGCGCCAGAAAAATTACTACGATTGACGTACAAAACCTCGCCAACTGGTGGTAGGGGAGAAAGTAGTAGTAATGGTGGCAGGGGCCAGTCCAAAGTTTGAAAGTCAATGGAAAGGACCCTATAAGGTGGTCGAACAGGTGGGTCCAGTGTCTTACTCAGTAGAAAACAGGAGGGGCCGCCAGCAGGTTTACCATATAAACATATTGAGGCCCTGGCATGAACGAATAGCGTTGGCTCGTTTAGCCACAGTATAGCGTAGAGCCGAGAGGTGCCAGACAAGCACTAACATCCCAGCAAGAATTACGAGCTGTGCGGGTAATATAGCGCCAGCCGTAATATCTTAAGGGGGGGGGGATATGTGATGAGGAGAGCTCGGCTGAGCCCATGGAAATAGAGGAAAATTGTAAATATACCTTTAAGGAGAGAGACATGCAGGGAATTCACAGCTTTCAGAGTGCAGGTAAAGGAAGAAAACACGCAGTTACTGAAGTCAGGCCACACACAAGCTCTGCTAACCTAAGTGCAGACTTCGGGAGTAATGAAAAACACCTGAGTAGGAAGCAGTGTACGTTAGTTAAGAAGCAGCCTTATAAACCCAGAGAGGCAGAAAGGAGAAGGCTGGGGTACAGAAAGGAGATCACCGGGGAGGAGAACGGTGAAGACTTCTGGGAGGAGCTCAGCAGTGAAAGTAGCAGCCATAAAGAAAGCCAGGCTTGCAGGAGGAGTGCTGTTAGTCCTGAAGACAGCCGAAGTGTGGCCAGGAGAAGTGCTGGCAAGGGTCAGGTGGCAGTTCAAACAGTTCATGGACCAGCTCAAAGAGTTCAAGCTGCCAAAAGGTGGGTGGACAAAGTCACAGCTAGAAGTGACCAGAACCCAGCTTGGTGCAAAGAACCAGGGCTGAACAAGTTAGAAGAACTGAGGCAGTTGATCCAGAGAAAGAATCCTCACATTCCAGGTACAAACATTCCTTATTGTGGAGAGTACCTGTGGAGAGAAGTTCAGGAGCTCTTACAGAGCATTAAGCCAGAAACAGTTCATGAAAGCTCAGAGTCAGATGTACATGCTGTAGAGCAAGAAGAAATGCAGGTAGACTGTCCTGTGCAGGATTCTATAACTGAGGAATTAGCAATGGACTGTTCATTGTGCCAGAAGGCAGATTGAAAGCTTTCTGATAAAAAGTCTTTAACCTGAAAAGCACCGAAGAAACAGGGTGAGTTATCCTAGCCGTGTTAATGCTAGGAGCCGCTTCAAATGAAAGGAATACATGCATAACTTGTGGTTGGTTTACTAAAGAAGCAGAAGATAGAAATGGACATTTAGCTTTGCTTGAAGGAAGAAGCTATGTTTGTTTACTGAATGTTTGATGAAAACAGCTACACGTGTTAAAAGGCTTATGAAGCAGTTTCAGTTCCAGTTTGTGTATAATTTCCTGATGTTATTGCTTGGAGAAGAATCCTAACGTTTGTGTTGAGCCTTAGTGCTTTTGGGGAAGATAAATAAATTCTTGTTTGCCGTTAAAGCCATCGGTTTCACACTACTGTCTTTAAATAAGGAGAAAACAGCTACAAGTCCCAGAAGTCCAAGCTGTGGACAAGAATAGTATAATTCTTTACTTAAGGACTAACAATGGCAGCTCTGCGCCTTTAGGCCTTTGGCCCAGGCTAGGGTGACGACATTACCTGATTGAATATCGGCCTCTGTTTAAGGGGATGGTGAAGCCCTCTGATATTCCAAGAGATAATCTTAGGCATCAAACCACTGGAGCAGTGCGAACTGAAATTCTCTCCTTGATGTCAGGCCAAAACACGCCACTGCTAAAGGAAAGAGAAAAATCACTGTCTCCCATAATGGTCTCCAAAACTCCCTCCTCACACCAATATAAGTTATCCCCCTTCATCCTCTATTTCCCTCCCACATTCCCCCCAAACCCCTCCCCCCTCCTCCCCCTTAACCCCGCAGTCCTATACTATAAGAACGGAAACAGTGCTAATCTGTCCATCTGCTCGCTGTATTACCACCAGTGGCCTGGTGTCCCTCCCCTTTTTTAATAAGAAATGGGAGAAGGTGACCGGAACGATTCCCAAATTGATATAAAGCATATCTGTAGTGTAAGATGGTTCTTTTTCCGTGAGCGTGGATAACTGTATTCAGTTGGCTTTGCAAGGTCATGTAGGCCTCACGCTTCTCCATCGTGTTATGATGTATTAAGTGCTTCTTAAGAACCTGTTGTTGTTTCCCCCAGTCAACCAATTTCCAATTGGTCTCTTTCCAGTAATGATTCATATATCCAATAATCACATCTCGTAAGTAGGTTTTAGCAGTTTCCCAAAAGAGGGAATTTGACCCGTTCCAATTTGCATTCCCTGGACTTTTTTCAGGAGTCCTTGAGACATCAAAAAGTAGTCTATCCTAGACCAGGACTTGTGCGCTCTGGAGAGGTGAGTGTAGTCCCTTTCCCCAGCGTGGATAACACACCATACGTCTAGTAAATCACATGTATCACATAAACTTAAAAGTGCGGCACTGGCGTGAATCATTGCCTATCTCACCACTGGATCTATTTATCTCACAGTCTTGGTTGTAACATTTATATGCATCATGAGTTTGGCTCTTTTGGTACATACCTCCCTTCTAGCAACATATCCAGTCCATATACAAAATAGACAAATGCTTAAGACTATACTATTCATAAAATTTTATGGACCTTCTTAGGGTCTAATATAAGCTTGTAATTTTTAGCAAATTGTAATTCTGTTTTATGTATATTCTTCCCTATACCTCCCCACTACCTTTCCTTGCTTCTATCTATAATTGTATATCCTGTGTTATTTATTTATTTATTTAACCTTTTTTATATACCGTCTTTCTACAAATCAAGACGGTTTACATAGAACGTTTCAAAGCAGTGTGTTTCAACTGTTGTAAACCTCTTTTTTTTTATTTTTTATAAGTTTTATTAAAAAATAAGGAAACATTACAAATTATAAACAAACCTTATCAAGAGGTTGGGAACAACCCTACCTCCATAATAAATTTCTAAGAAACAATATTTTATAGTCCACATCCAGGAGAAGTCCAAAATCAAAGATAAAGAATAAAACCCACACTGACCAAACCTGGTAACCCCAGCACGAAACAAGGGTATAAAGGTTAAAGAAACATAAATAAACTCAAGAAAACAAATAACTCAACCTTTACCCTTCAAGAATTCCAAAAGCTGCTCAACTTCAAGAAAAACATAACGAGTTCCTTGATATATAATATGGCACCTGCAAGGGAATTTCAAGTAAAACAATGCGCCCAGGGCCATAATGCGTGGGCGAATCTCCAGAAAGGCTTTTCGCCTCTGCTGAGTGGCGCTCGAGACGTCAGGAAAAATTTGTATGGCAGAGCCACAAAACGTCTCAAACTTTTTCTTGAAGTATGCGCAAAATATTCTCTGTCTGTCCAAATCAGAAGCCACCGTGACTAACAGCGTGGCTCTCGTGGGAATTTCATCGTGAGAGGATTCCAAAAATGCTGAAATATTTAAAGAAGCCGAACCCTTAGATTCTCCCTCAACTCGTCCTTCCTGAGGCTCAGCCTGAAGGGCCATGTCTCTAGAAGGAAGGTAATAAATATTAGACAGGGAAATGGCTTCTGCATCAGAAATCATCAATACTTCTTTCAAATATTTATGAAACAACATAAGAGGTGCCAAATAATGCGTTTTAGGAAAGTTCAACAGTCTGAGATTCTTGGAACGCAAAGAGTTCTCAAGAACTTCATGCTGAAAGCGTAAAGAGGTAACATCCTGAACTAAAGAAGTAACAACTGCCTGCTGAGGGGAGAAGCGAGTCTCAAAAGAGTCAACGCTTTTCTCTACAGCAGACAGTCGGGACTCCTGATCTGAAAACTTTACAACAGTTTCTTTCGAAAAAATAGAAATCTTTTGGAGAGACTAATCCAGAGCCGATTCCATTCTAGATAACATAGTCCAGACATCTTTCAAGGAAACTTCATCTGGGATTACACGAGGTTCACCCGAGCCAGCAAATGAGACCACAGATGGCAACGGAGGATGTAATGAATCAGCGACAGAGTCCATCCGTAGAAAGGAAGAGGAAAGGGTATGCGGCTCTATTTTATCAAGATTAAATTCAGTGGAAACAACTAGAGAAGAAGCCTTGTCTCGATTTACCAGGGAGGAGTTCACCGCGACCGGGGAAGAAACAGAAGACCCAGTACTTACGGTCGACTTTCCATCAAGGGAGGCATCCAATACAGTGTTCTGTGATGATGGCTTACCAACGGAAACATGTGCATCCATGGGCCCGACAATTTTTACCGCCTTTGGTTGAGCCGCCGGCAGCAAGCGTTTCTTCCGTTTCCCCATTCACGGTAACTTCCAAGCACCGAATCTGCGCCGAAGGGGCGCCAAAGGGGCAGAACCTGCCCCTTTGGTCACGCCCCTTCGGGCACGCACCATGGGCACGCGCCCGCTACGCGTCCTGCGTCGGAGGCAAGATGTTATAGCCCCAAGAAGACCAACTGCCCCAATCAGAGGAGTGGAAGCGGGAGACCAGGCCAATCAGGTAGGTGTCAGCAAAAGCCAGGAAACAATGAACTGCTCAGCGTCCCGCGTCGGAGGCAAGATGTTATAGCCCCAAGAAGACCAGCTGCCCCAATCAGAGGAGTGGAAGCGGGAGACCAGGCCAATCAGGTAGGTGTCAGCAAAAGCCAGGAAACAATGAACTGCTCTGTTGTAAACCTCTTTGATTGAAGGAAAAGGTGGTATATAAAACTGGTCAAATAAATAAATGAATAAATAAAATATGTTTTTAACATGGTGTTATTGACGCCTTGGTATTTATGTATTTATTTATCACATGGCGACTCTTCATTTTATGACTCTTTTATTCTGTGCTAATATTCATTTTGAAATAAATATCTCTATTTAGTCCCTCACAGACATGGTATCCCTCTGGTATAGGAGTTTTTGTAGTCTTTTTAGCCCTGGTTGCTTTACAATTGGATTTGCTTCTTGTGTTCATATTTCTTTTATTTCATGGTTTTAGTTTTTCTGAGCATTTTTTAACCCAGCTGGGATATTTATTTTATTTATTTTGTATTTATCAGCCTGGATAGACTTAAATTTTATTTTAATGCGCCTCTATTTTTCAGTCAGGTTGATTTGAATGGGTTTCCAGCATTTACTGTATTTTAATCTCTTTGTTGCTGTTGTTAAGTGCTGTCAAGTCGGTGTTGACTCATGGCGACCTTCTGGATAGAGGTCCTAAACTGTGTTCGGGCTTTAGTCAGGCGGCTCATTGTTAACAGAGTGGCACCCATAGCTGCTGTTATTACATTGATCCATCTCATTGCTGGCCTTCCTCTTTTGCATTGACTTTCTACCTTGCCAAGCATAATTTATTTATTTTATGATCTCTGTCTTTGCATGATGTGTCCAAAGTATGAAAGTCAAAGTCTTGTCATCTGAGCTTCTAACGAAAAGCTTAGGTTTGATCTCCTCTAGTACTGACTGGTTTCTTCTTCAGGCAGTCCATAGTATAAATAGTATCCATCACCAGCACCATAATTCAAAGGCATCAATTTTCTTCTGTCTATCTTTTTCACTGTCCAACTTTCACATCCATATGACATTATAGAAAATATATCAAGGCTTAAACAAGTCAAATCAAGCCTATGGAGAGAAACTCTCTGCTCTTGAGAATCTTGTTTAGACCCTTCATAGTGATTCTGCCAAGAGCAATTTGCCATCAGATTTCTTGACTGCTTGTTGTTTCTTTATTGATAGTTGATCCAAGAAGGTTAAAGTTGTCCACTATTTCAATTTCTTCTCCATCAACAATGAACGTATTGGTTTTGCCAGTTGTCAGGATGTTGGTCTTCTTTATATTAAGGTGCAGGCCCATTTAAGATTATGGGCCCCATTCTGAAATGTGGGTTGCAGGGCTGCACGTCCCAGTAGGACATGCAGCCCCACAAGCCATTGGGGCCCGATTCCCCCATCTGTTCTCCCTATATATCCTGTGCATAAGGATGGGGAGAGCTGGCAGGGAGCAGGTGGGGCAGGATCGGGGCAGAGTGGGGGCAGGCTAGCCCAGAAGGACATACAGGGCTGATTCAGGTTACGGCCCTGAATGCCGTGCTGGACCCATGGGGATGCACTGCTTATTTCACCTCAAAGGTGGAATAACCAGTGAAAACCCAGTTATCGGGTCCGGGAATCCCACTGGGGCCAGGGCCAGGTACCCGGGGGGTGTCCCCGCCACTAAATCTAGGCCACAGCAGGCCACCCTTGGGTTTGGCGGTGGGGGCAATGGGGCCAAGGATGCCAGAGTCAGGGGCACCTGCGGGGAGGATGTCCTTGCAAGCAGCAGGGGCATGCCAGAACATCCTTGGTCCAGATTCTGGCTACCGTGGGAACACTTTGTTCCCATGGTCCAGAATCGGGTCCAAATGGGCCAATCTTGCTTGTGCCCAAATAACTGCCAAAAAAGGGGGTATACAAATAACACCAAAAAGCATCAACCCTTTTTAAATATTCACTACTTACAATATCTATCAATTCAGTACACTACATTCATATTTCTTAGAAAAGGTAAAATGACCTCAGAGAAACCTACCCCTACATTTGGTGAAATAAATCACCATAGGGTTAGATGGTTTAATGCACATCACGGGTCAAAAACCTTTAGTTTTATTTTTAAATTATACTTTTAATGCTTACAAACAAATTATATTAAATACATCTCCAAAAAGTACTTTTCGGGATTTCAGAAACTTCATTAAATCTCATTATTCTCAATAAATTTATCAATATTATTTTAACTACTCATAAGAAATATATTCTTAAAAGCACACGTGACACATACAGCCACAGACGCCTGCAAGCTCATGCACAAATCCCAGTTATCCTGCAAAAGAGAGCATAAAAACTTCTAATATATAGCCAATACTCAACAGCAGGTGAAAACTGCATACTTATCTGGGAAATGTTGAAATGCCGAAATCACAGGATACTCTGTTAGCTGAATCACGCACTCTAAAATCGGCGCTAAAAACGCCAGTAAAGTTGTCGATATTTTCGGTAAAGCTGTCCAACAAAAGCTTTCGTTTCACCTTTCCGGCTTCTTCAGGGACTCTTTAGTCAAACTTACTACATCTCAATGCAATGTTTCCTAAAAGTAATCTACGGGCACCATAAGTGCCTCCACTGCTAAAACTAGCGCGTCTGACATCATAATTTAAAGACCAACTTCACACTCGTTGATTCGCTGTTCTTAAAATGACGTTATTTTCAACAACTTTATTACTTCATTAAGCAGCTCTATACAAAGAAAAAAGAGGAATGTGTGCAAGGAACTCAACAGCTACCCAATCAACTCAATTGGGTCTTAAACACTAGATATAAAATTTATTCCCGTAACCTTAACTCTCCACCTTCCACCCTATAATTGTCAGAAAAACAATGTCCAATCAATCTTATCATTCAATCCATTCGGATCAAGTGTGTTAAGAGAAAAGATCCATTTTTGTTCTTGCTTCAACAATAGCTTGCCTCGATCCCCCCCACAAATATTCGCAGGGACATATTCCACCACTGTACATTTAAAATCGTCAATTGTATGTTTATAACGATTGCAATGCTGAACAAGCGGCGTTTCAATCCTAGCTTTCAAAATTCTATATTTGTGCTCTGCCAGTCTCGTGCGCAAAGGACGCGTTGTCTTCCCTATATACAACTTAAGGCACGAACACCATAAAGCATATACTGATGAGTTGCAATTAGTACCTTGTTTTAAATAATATGATTTAGATGAAAATGAAACAGGTAGTTTATCTTCCATAATGCTGCAATAAATACAACGGCCACATCTATTATGGATATTATTAGACGTCAATCGAGGTTGTCTAGGTGTCACTGGACATAAATAGTCTCTCAGATTCTTGTCACGTCTATAAGCAATACGTAATGTGCTCGTAGATAACATCGGGTGTGAAGAAAAAATTTGCCATCTCTTTCTTATACACGCTGTTAAACGACTAGACAAGCTAGAGTGAGGTAGAACACATGTAATGAAAGATTTATCTGACATGGTGGATCGCCGAGAAGACCCCGACATAGAGGGTGCACTATTTGACTGTGGTAACAGAAGCCACTCCCTGTGGTTGAATTTAGCTCTTTTATAAGCCTTCTTCAAAAGGGAATCTGGGTATCCACGTCTTTTAAACTTAGAGATCATAGTTGAAGCTTGTAACTCAAATTCACTATTAGAGGAGCAAATACGCCGACATCTTAACAACTGTGAATAGGGTAAACTATTCTTCAGATGAGTAGGGTGATAACTGGAGTAATGCAACAGAGTATTCTTATCTGTAGGTTTGGTATATGAAGTTGTACTGAAATGATCAACATGCTTTGTGACCTTTACATCTAGAAATTGAATAGTAAATTTTTGAATGTTAATATTGAATTTAATCGATTCTTTACATAAATTCAAATAATCAAAAAACCTCATAAGTGTATCTTTCTGACCACTCCACAACAAAAATATATCGTCGATATATCTGTACCATCCCATTATATATGTTGCATATTCCGAATTATAAACCCATTGATTTTCAAAGTCACTCATATAAAGATTCGCCAAAGAAGAGGCGAACGTAGCCCCCATCGCAGTGCCTGATATCTGTTGGAAAAATTCTTGCTGATACACAAAATAGTTTCTCTTTAATGCTAATTCTGCCAAAGCCAACAAAAACTTTGTAGGTACTTTAAAAGGTTGTGTCCTACCTTCCCAGACTTTAGCAAAAACTTGTAATGCTTCATCCTGAGGAATTGAAGTGTACAGTGCTGCCACGTCTAGAGTTGCCATCCAACTCACTTGGTTAACATGATTAAAATTCACCAAGATATTCAAAAAATGTGTCGTGTCTTTAATGAAAGAAGAGATGAGGGGCACTTCATCCCTCAAAAATACATCAAGGTATTTACCTACCCTCTCTAGCAATGAATCATTGCTAGAAAGAATAGGACATCCTGGAAGATCATCCAGCCTTTTATGCACCTTAGGTAAGGCATAAAAGGCAGGGACTTTCGTATAAAGAGGATTTAAATACACCTTTTCTTTCTCTGTCAAAAAGCCTTCTTGAACTGCTGCTGTAGTTAAATCTACCACAATGTTCTGTAATTCCCTCTAATAGTTTCTGCTTCTATTTCCCTGCATGCATCATTGTAGTACTTCTCCTTGTCTAGTCTTGTCTTGCTGCATGTTGGAAATCTCTGTTGAGTTCTGTGATTGCCTCTCTTTCTCCTCTGGCTTTAGCTTCTTTGCATTTCTGGGCAATTTCCAGAGTTTCTTCAATAATCCATTTTGGAGGTTTTTACTTTTCACCTATTGTAGAGACTCCTCACTTTCTTCCAATACAACCTAGAAACATAGAAATATGACGACAGAAAAAGACCACATGGCCTATCTAGTCTGTCCTTCCATATCAACAACTACAACAGTCCCTTTTTTCCTTTAGAAATCCTCTGTGTTTGTCCCATGCTTTTCTGAATTCAGTTATTGTCCTCATCTCTACCACCTCCACATGGGAGACTATTCCACGGATCCACCACTCTTTCCATAAAGAAATATTTCCGCAAATCACTCCTGAATCTCTCCTCCTTCACCCTCATCCCATGTCCCCTCATAGCAGAACTTGCTTTCAATTGAAAGAGGCTCTCCCCCTGAACATTTATGCCTCGGAGGTATTTATACATCTCAATCATATCACCTCTATCCCGCCTTTCCTCTAAGGTGTACATATTAAGATCCTTAAGTCTTTCCTCATATGCTTTATAATGAAGACCACTAACCATTTTCGTAGCCATCCTCTGCACCGACTCCATCCTGTTCACATCCTTTTGAAGGTGCGGTCTCCAGAATTGCACACTATACTCCAAATGAGTTTGCACCAAAGACTTATACAGAGGCATTATCACCTCCTTTTTTCTGCTAGCCATTCCTCTCCGTATGCACCCAAGCATCCTTCTAGCTTTTGCCGTCGCCTTTTCTACCTGTTTAGCTACTTTAAGATCATCAGACACAACCACGCCCGGGTCCCGCTATTCTTTAGTGGACAAAAGTACTTCACCCTCTATACTATATTGCTCTCTTGGATTGCTGCAGCCCAAATGCATGACCTTACATTTTTTAACATTAAATCCCAGCTGCCAGATTCTAGACCATTCTTCAAGGTTAGCTAGATCCCTCCTCATGTTATCTACACCTTCCTGGGTGTCTACTCTATTGCAGATTTTGGTATCATCCGCAAAGAGGCAAACCTTACCTGAAAGCCCTTCCGCTATATCACTAACAAAGATCTTAAAAAGAATCGGACCAAGGACAGATCCCCGGGGCACACCACTGATAACATCCTTCTCCTCAGAGTGAGCTCCATTTACTTGTACTCTTTGTCGCCTCCCACCCAACCAATTTCTAACCCAAGCAGTAACTTTAGGATCCATCCATAGGGTATTCAGTTTGTTTATAAGTCGCCTGTGAGGAACAGTGTCAAAGGCTTTACTGAAATCTAAGTACACCACATCTAGGGCTCTCCCTCAGTCCAACTCCCTGGTCACCCAGTCAAAGAAATCAATCAAATTTGTCTGACAAGACCTGCCTCTGATGAATCCCTGCTGCCTCGGATCCTGTAATCCGCTGGACTCCAGAAACCTCACTATTTTCTCTTTCAGCAGCATTTCCAATAATTTAAACACCACCGAAGTTAAACTAACCGGCCTGTAGTTTTCAACCACATCCTTACTTCCGCTTTTGTGTAAAGGCACCACATGAGCCTCTCTCCAGTCCTTTGGCACCACTTCCGACTCCAACGAGGCATTGAAAAGGTCAGTCAGTGGAGCTGCTAGAACGTCCCCAAGTTCCCTCAGTATTCTCAGGTGTATCCCATCTGGTCCCATCACTTTGTCTACTTTAAGCTGAGATAGTTTCTCACGAACACAGTCTTTTGAAAATTGTTCAAGATGTCCTTTGCTTCTGTTCCTATTTGTGGGTGTTTTCTGAGGTCCTGCTCCTGGTTCTTCATCTGTGAACACAGAACAAAAATATTTGTTAAGCAATTCCGCTTTATCCTTATCAGCTTCTACATATTCCTCCCCTGCACCCTTGAGTCTGACAACACCACTCTTGCCCTTCCTCTTCTCACTAATATATCTGAAAAATGTCTTATCCCCCCATTTTATTGCATTGGCTATTTCCTCCTCCTTTTGAATCTTTGCCTTCTTGACTACTTTGCTAGCTTCTCTAAGTTTTTCCAAATACAGATGCCTGTCTTCCTCTCTCTGTGATCTCTTGTATTTCATGAAGGCCTCCCTCTTTTTCTTCACTTTTTCAGCTACTTCTTTCCAAAACCATAGTGGTGTCCTTTTCCTTTTACCTTTTTTTACCATTTTAACAAAAAGGTTGGTTGCCCTTAAAATATCCCCTTTCAGTTTTTCCCACTGTTTTTCTACATCCCTCAGCTGTTCCCATCCAACTAACGACTCCCTGAGGTATTGGCCCATCTTCGCAAAGTTAGTCTTCCTAAAGTCTAAGATCCTCGCCTTTGAATGGATTCTAACAGCCCTAGTCCTAATACTGAACCACACCATCTGGTGATCACTGGATGCAAAATGATCTCCCACTACAACATCAGAAACACTTTCACCATTGGTAAGCACCAAGTCCAGTATGGCCCCTTCACGTGTGGGGTCTGTTACCAATTGCCTGAATAGTTCTCCCTTGTAGAGAATCCAGGATCTCCTTACTTCTAGATGATACTGCAGCAGGAATGTGCCAATCAACATCTGGCATATTGAAATCTCCTATCAGTCACACTTCCCCTTTCCTGGCAATGCTGGGCATGTCTTCAATTAACTCTCTGTCCACCTCTTCCTCTTGTGAGGGAGGTCTGTATATCACACCAATGTAAATAGATTTCTCTTTCCCTCTTTCTAGTTTAACCCATAATGCCTCCCCTCTCCCTTTTAAGCTCTGTAATTCCAAAGCTTTAATAGTAGTTTTTACATATAGTGCCACTCCTCCTCCCCTACTTCCTACCCTGTCCTTTCTGAATAAAGTATAGCCAGGTATAGTTACATCCCAGTCATGGTTTTCTGTGAACCATGTTTCTGTAACTGCCACTAAATCCAAGTCAGCCACTCCCACCAAAGTGTCAACATCAGGGATCTCTATTTTCCATGCTACGGGCATTTATACACACTGCTTTCCATATGTTACCCCTGTTACCCATTTCCATAAAGTTATTTAATGTATCACCTACCTGGGGGCTTTCACTTACTTGGGGGCTTTCTTCACCCATCCCCAACGAATCTAGTTTAAAGCCCTTTTCAGTAGATTAGCCAGTCTACTACTGAAGACACGTTGACCTTTCTTGGACAGATGGATGGCATCTCTGCTCTGCAACCCTTGGAACAGCATCCCATGGTCTAGGAAACCAAAACGCTCTCGATGACACCATCCACGCAGCCATGCATTCATCTCCAGGATGCGAGCCTCTCTGCCTTGGCCTTTACCCTCAACAGGGAGGATTGAAGAGAACACCACTTGTGCACCTAACTGCTTCACCATCTGTCCCAGAGCGATGAAGTCACTTTTGATATGTTCCGAGGTATACCTGGCAGTATCATTTGTTCCAACATGGATTAGCAACATTGGGTAATAGTCAGTGGGCTTGATGAGTCTCGGCAAACTCTCCGTAACATCTTGAATTTTGGCACCAGGCAGAGAGCAAACCTCTCTGGACATCAGGTCTGGTCGGCAGATGGACGCCTCAGTACCCCTCAGAAGAGTCTCCAACCACCACTACCCTTCGTTTCCTTGTGGTCACTGATTCTGCAACTTTGGGGTACTTGAGCTCTGGTACTTCCCTTTCCAGGGATGCTTTCACCTCCTCCACTTCCAGGGCTGCATAATGGTTCTTCAATTCAAGGGCTCACATTTTCATCCACAATTATGTTTGCTATGTGTGGATCTCCATGGGATGGGACAGCCATGTGATATTGTGAAACATATTGGCTTTGTATAGCTGTCCACAGTGTGGACACACATGTTTGGTGTGACACACATGGCACATGTGTGTCCTAACATACTAATCAATAGCGGGTGAATGTCTGGAAAAGCACACAGTACTGTAGGTCAGATACCCCACGGATATCATGGGTACTAGCATGTCAACTGGACTTGGGTATTCAGAAGCATACCTGATTTTGCTGCTGTTAGCACCTGTTTGCACATTTCATGACTAATGCACCTCACACATGACTGGTTGGCATAAAAGATGACAATGTGCAATAAAACAGAGTGGAGTGGAGGAGTAGCCTAGTGGTTGGGGCAAGGTACTTCAGGCCGGAAGGTCGGGGTTCAAATCCCACTAGAGGACAGCAACCTTGGGCCGGAAGGACTGGGGTTTCTAGTCCCACAGGTGCTCCTTGTGGTCTTGGGCAAGCCACTTAACCCTCCATAGCCCATGTTCCCTGTAAAATAGTTATCTCCAAGTTATAATACCCTGTTCAATGTAATTTCAGTTTGTTCAATGTAAACCGCACTGATGCAGAATAGCACGGTATATAAGAGAATATAAATAAAATAAAAAAATAAAAAATAAAACAATCTCCATGAGCAGACTATGCACAATGAACATTGCATGACCCTGACCACATTGCAACATCATCAACATCCTCGTACATTGTACCTTAACTGTTGTGCCCCTGCTGTCACATGCTTGTATGCATATGCATGAATGGGACAAAACATAATAACTGTTCCCCTCATCAGAGGACCAAAGACATTACACAGACAGGGTCATAGATGCACCTCAAAGCCTGTTGTAAGGGGAGAGGAGGTGTCAAGGGAATCAGTCATGTAAGGTTGACAGTGCCTATGTGTTCACAAACATACAACAGGTATCCCATGTTGAGGGAGCAAAGCATTATTTCAAATGGTGGGAGTGTGCCACATGTTGCACGTGAGGTAGCATCCTGCATGCTGTGCAGTCATGAGCTGTCATTGGTAATGTAGGACACTCACTTGGTCATGTTAGTGCTCTGAGGTGGTCTAACAATGTGTTGGGGAGGGGGGGGGGAAGATGGTGCATACAGTATTTTGCATTATATGCACTACATCTGATATCTGTGTGGGGACTAGTTACAAAGTGTTTTGGTTTAGTATGTACCATAACTCGAAAGTACAATGTATCACATGTGTTGACTTTAGAATTCTCATTTACATAACACTTTGTTGTCAAAAACCTCTTAAATGCGACTGCAAGGTCTCAGACTCTATGGGCAACCATCGACCAATCTCAAAGTGTCAACTGAAAACTGCCCTTATTGCATCAATGACCTTATTTTCATGCAGTCGCTTTGGTTCAATTATATAAGGTTAAAGATAAAGTTAAACTGTGCTTAGCTTTCGACGTAGGCCCCAACGCTATCTGTCGCGCTTTCTTTGCGTTTCACCCAAGTTCGGTTTCTTCAGGGGGTAACTTTAAAAGCACTGTAATGTAAACCGTAGCCAAGTTCATTAGGTACATACTTTCCATTGTTTTTAATTCAACAAATGTAGTGCGCATTAGAAACCACAAACCTTAATTTTAGCTGTTGTTTTTTCTTAAAGACATTTTCCTGCAATTTCTATTTGAGCCCGCCGGCTTACCAAACGCCGCGCATGCGGACAAGATTTATATAGTCTCTTTGAACTAACGCCTTCCCCCGTGACATCATAAGGTGGATCCCGTCCTGATGGTTCAAGTGCATACTTCCCATTCAACACGTATATTCAATCCCTCTGGAAACACTGATCCTAACTTGTGGATCCAGCGTTGTTCATACCACAATAAAGTTTGATCTTTTGATTTCCCTTGTTTCGCTGTTTTTACCTGATCGATGCAAAAGCATCATAACTCTTCATAGGCATGATGCAATTGTAAACAGTGATCTACTATAGGCGCTTCACGTTTCTGGCATTTTAGTTTACTCTTATGTTCATTTATCCGTATTTTAAATGCTCTACTGGTTTTACCAATGCATATTAGGCCACAAGAGCATAAAATACAGTAGACCACATGTGTGGATATGCATGATGTCTGGTTTTTTTAACCAATATGTCTTACCGTGGTAATGGAATTCATTTAATTCTTTAGTGATGTAGCAGATATTACATTCTCTGCATTTTTTATGTCCAAATTGTCCAGATTCAGTTTGTACTGAAATCGGCCTTAATACTGCTGGACTTAACATCTCCTTGAGGTTTTTATGTCTCTGCCAGACGCAGCGCACGGTTTTGTCTTCAAGACCAGAGATGCTGTTCAGTACATTCAGTAGTTGGGGCAGTTTCCAGGCTGATACTGTTTGTGCAACCAAACTCATCGCTACACATTGGTGACAGATGTTTGGATAAATGTCCCTTCAACTATGTCTTGGTCTGACAGCAACCATGTTGGACATACTGCCTACACAGGCAGATATATGTGTTTGTAGCTCATCACCAGAGACATGTGCATGTGGTTCTACATCACACTGCAATGGGACCATGGGAGTGTCATAACTATCTCACAAGAATATGCTGATACCAAGCCAACAATGGTTTAGCATGCATCTCAAGAGGTGTATGGCTGTAGCAGGGCAAGTATCATATCATTATCTTGTGACATACCTGATTTGTAGCCTGTGTCAATGGACATGTTGGAGGTGACATGGTAATCTACATATGTACACACTGGAGGGGGGAGGGGAAAGTTGTTTGCGGCCAAACTCCCAGATGGCTAAATAGTTTCAATGAACACACGAACATCCGCCTAAAATGTGGAAGTCCTCAGACACTAGCCCATTATCTGATTTGCAAAGTGAATGGGATAAACAGCTGTGGCAGCACATACATACTGTCTTCAATGTAGTCTGTTGTCACAAATGACCTCAAAATGGAAGTGAGGGAAATAATTTCAATGACAGACCTTCAAATCTTGGGTTGCAGAGACAGTTGATGGGCTGATGACAGCATGTTCACCTCCAAATAAGCATGAGTATCTTTGCTAGTGCAAAACATTGGGGTGGCCAGCATGGAGTGGTGGATACACCCCTTAAGGCGGGTATGTGTGGTGGTGACTTGGACAAAGCAGAACCAACAAGGCATGCGCAAACCTTTATTTAGCAAATATTTGCACCATCACAGTCTCTATACACCATCACATGGTATGTTCCTAGGTCAGCGTGTTGCCTGCGTATGGCAGCTAAAACAATAGGCATGTGAACAACACACACATACGGTTCAGATAAGGAGCATGCCATGGGTGAAATAATCTATCTGCATCTGTCCATTCACCCAGCATGGCTAGCATAAGAACATAAGAAATGCCATACTGGGTCAGACCAAGGTCCGTCAAGCCCAGTATCCTGTTTCCAACAGTGGCTAATCTAGGTCATAAGTAACTAGCATTTTTCCCAGAAGACACAGGTTCCACAATGCTTGTATTGGGGCAAGCAGTGGATATTCTGGGTCCACTTTAATATTGTTTAATGAACCTTTCCTCCAGGAACTTGTCAAAACTGTTTGTTAAACCCGACTACTCTAACAGCTTTTATTACATCCTCTGGTAGCAAATCCCAGAGTTTGATGGCACGTTGAGTCAAAAAAATATTTTCTCTTATTAGTCTTAAATAGGTTAACCTCTAACTTTTTTTTTTTTTTTTAAATGCTTTATTTAATTTTGGAAAACAAACATGAGGTAATGGAAACAGCCAATGAATAACATGCATAGATTCAACAATAGTATCAGTATACAACAACAAGCACGCAGCCTCTTAACAATGTGATGATACCCAATGAACAGCGTGTTCTAATGGTCAAGGTACCAGATAAACCTCATATAAAAGAAGCTAACATTGAGCCATAAAAACTAAACGGAAATAACATCTTCCAGTGACGAGCAGCATCCCCATATCCCTGTCTCCAGCAACTATCAAGATACTTGGTGTCTGAGGGCATCCCATTTCCTCAAAATGGGCCGGAAGGTAGGTTTTCGCCTTACATAAGCCATCTCACAGGCGTGGTGATAGCAGACGAGGTTCCACCAGTAGACGCTGGACAGACCATCATAGTTTTTCCAGTGGCTTAATAAAGCTTTCAGAGCAAGACTTAAGAGCAGGTCAAAGAGAGTGGACATTTGTTCTTTCAGTGCAGGCACTCCTGCTAGCGATTTATAAATGACAATGCGATATGTCAGTTCCGTGTCCAGCCCCAGTAGCTGGGAGATACGTGCCCAAACAGCCTGCCAATATTCGCGGAGTACTGGACAGAAAAATATCATATGGGCAAGGGTACCTGTATCCACTCCACAATTCCAGCATCGCGCATCTGACAGCACACTCCACCTAGCTATGCGCACCGGTGTGTAGTAGGCCCGGTGGGTTAGAAAATATAACATTTGGTTGATTGAGGCCGATCTTGTGGTTCGCCGTTGTCGGTTCCAGATCTCTTCCCATACGTTTGCATCTTCGGGCTGCCCCGTTTCAGTTTGCCATACCATGTGCAGCCCAGTACATCGTTTCTTCTCCCCTTCTCTAAGTATGCCAACAAACCTGGAGATAAGCTTGGATCCTAACCGAAATTCCTGCACTTCCTGATGAAAGGGGCGACCGGCATTTAGTGCCATGGGTAGAACACCCGCTGTACTCAAACAATGGCGCAGCTGACACCACTGGTAGAAACATCTTTTGGGTAGCTGAAATTCATATTGAAGAGTTGGAAAAGGTTTGTATGCCTTATTTATTATCAGATGTCCCAGATTGTATATGCCGGCCTGGAGCCAGGGTAACCATAGCAAACTACGCCCTTCTATCTTGAACTTGGTATTGCGCCATATCCCCGTGGATTCTGAGAAGTCCAGGTCCGTTCCCATATATTGTCGGAGTATTTGGTAGGCCAGCTGCGTATCTCGCAGTATGTCGGTGGTCGGTCCGGCACTCTCGCTGTCCATACCTAGCCGCATCCACAAAGGAACCGGTTGGCTCAGGGCATTCTCTATCTGCAGCCAAACCGGAGCCTCGTCCCCAATGAAATCTTCGCTCCACTGGGCACCCTGTTTAAGGAGAGATGCTAAGTGGTACCAATAAAAATCAGGGAAGTGTATTCCACCTCTTGCTTTGGGGGATTTGAGCTTCCATGTAGCAATACGTGGAGGTTTGTTACGCCAAAGGAAGGATATCAGCCGCTTTTCCAGTCTTCCGTAGAATTTCTTTTCAAATAAAGTCGGGACCATGTTGAGTATATAACATATTTTGGGCACAATGACCATTTTGATAGTCTCCCCTCTGCCCCACCACGTTAAATTTAACGGGGACCATTTGTTGAGATATTCTTCCACTATACTTCACACTGAGCCATAGAGCTCTGTACAGTATCTAGGAGAGTGGGCCCGTATGTTACACCTAAATATTTAAAAGACTTGCTCTCTACTGTAAACGGGTATCCATGTAACTGCTCGCTAGAGACGTGCTCGTTCAGTGGGATGATGATAGTTTTGGACAGATTTAATTTATATCCGGAGATGCCTGAGTACTCAGCAATGATCGACATCACAGGTTCTAGTGATCCTGAGTGCAGTAGAAGCAAGAGGTCGTCTGCATACGCAGATAACTTGACTTGGGTAGCTCCAACGCGCACCCCTTCTATACTCGGAGATTGCCGGATTTTCATCAGAAGTGGCTCCATAGCTAAGTTAAATAACAGTGGTGAGAGGGGGCATCCCTGCCGGGTGCCTCTTGACAAGCCAAATTCAGGGGAGAGCCCGCTATTTGCCGCTATGCGTGCCGTGGGGTGGGAGTAAAGTACCCGTACATTGGCTAGGAAGCCTTCCGGTATTCCGAACCACTGCAACACTTGAAACAAGTAGGGCAATTCCACGCGATCAAACGCCTTTTCGGCATCTAATGCTAGCCCTACTATCGGTTCCTCGAGCTGAGAGGCTTGCCCAAGCACATGCGCCATAAGCCGTCCATTGTCAGTTGTGGACCTGCCGGGCATGAAGCCACATTGATCTGGCTTTATCAGGGTTTCCATTACAGCAGTAAGACGATTAGTTAGAATTTTGGCGTATATCTTGTAGTCGGCGTTAAGAAGTGAAATTGGCCGGTAGTTTTCTATCTGTTGATCATCACGGCCTGGCTTAGGATGTATTACTATAGTTGCAGCAGCTATATTACCAACCGCTGGACACTCTTTTGCCAGTTCCACATAATATGAGTGCAGTTCGGGAAGCAGTTCTCTGGAAAAGGTGGTGTAAAATTCTATCGGCAAACCATCAGGTCCGCTAGCTTTCCCTTTGGCGAGTTGTCGCATTGCCTGCTGTATTTCCGTGCATGTGATATTGCCCGACAGTTGACGCTGCTGCTCCTCAGTAAGTTTGGGGCCAACTAAATGTGCGGTAAAGTTGCGGAACCCATCTACTGTAAAAACTCCTTCTGTTTGATAGAGCTGTGAGTAGAAGGTTTCACATATTCTCAGTATATCTTCATTTTGCCGCTGCAAATTCCCTCCAACGTCCTTCAGGCCAGCGATGTGTGATTGGGCTCTTTTGGCGCGCAGTGTTTGCGCTAAGAGCGTACTTGCTCGATTATTTTCGTGATAATACATGCTCTGCTGGGCCTGAATTTGCTGGCTAGCTTCCACATTGAGAATAGAGTTGTATTGATATCTCAGCTTCTGCAGTCGAAGCAGGACAAGTGCATCTGTACGCTTGGAAAGTAGCCGTTCTCCCGCCCGAATCTCCCGTTCCAAAAGAAGCAGCTGCGCTGCCGCAGCCTTCTTCTGCTTGATACTGTATGATGTGATGCACCCCGTATCGTGGCCTTAAATGCTTCCCACCACGCCCAGGTGGGGGTGTCATGTAGCTCATTTGTCTTGAAGTAACCCTCAATCTGTGGACGTAGGGCGCCGCGGAACTCTTCACTTTGGAGCCAAGCGCGATCAAATTGCCATCGAGGCGTGGCTTTCCTAGTTTGCCCTGAACGAAGTTCTATAGTAATTGCAGCATGATCCGAGACTGTTTTCGCGACAATATCCGCTGTCAACAACTGTGATACTAAAGTCTTCGAGATCAGGAAGTAGTCAATTCGTGTCTGAGTGTTATGCGGCATTGAGTAGAAAGTATAGTCTTTCTCCACTGGGTACAGAAGCCGCCACGGATCAACTAAGCCAAGGGTTTCCATCATGCCCTTCAATTGTTTATTGGCCCGCGGTTTATGCTGTTGCTTGTAGGGTGTCCGGTCTATCAACGGGTCTTGGATAAGGTTGAAGTCTCCCCCAAGGATTACATTAGTGGCTCCACTAAGCAATACTTCTTGAGCAATCTTCTCAAAAAAAGTGTGATCATCGTGGCTGGGCCCGTAGAGAGTCATAAGCGTATAGTTAGTGCCAAAGATCTGGACGCGTGCTTTTGCCCACCTTCCCTCCGGGTCTATGACTGTGTCTTCAACTGTGGTCTTCAGCGCAGCACGGACTAATATTAGGATTCCCCCTTTCCGCTTGTATGCCGGTGCTGTTAATATGTTTTGGTAGCCACCCCCGGTTACCTTGCAAGATTCAGACAGTGTTAAATGGGTTTCCTGAATATACTACATCAGCTTTCAGCCTTTTACAATAGTTTAAAATTTTCTTTCGCTTAGCAGGGTTATTAATTCCTTGCACATTAAGGGATGCCACTCTCAGTTTCTCAATATTTGTCATGATAGCTGGCCCAGTCTCTGGGGATGCCACTCGCCACCTGCAAACACTGGAACAACAACATTATTTTAATACAAAAGACACCAAAGCTGAACGTCATGTGATCAGCTTCCAACTGTGTTATCTTTTAATGGTGGAACCTGGCTCGCCCTCCTTCCCCCCGCCACCCTTGAGTCCCACTCCCACCCGCCCAATCATGCCTTGCTATTTAACAGTGACATATTCCCCCCCAGCCTCTCGAGTTGAACAAAAAAAAAAATTCCCCGTATTGCAGAAACACAAAACAATTGCTACTTCTCTTGCAGTGAAGGGTAAGAGTCCTCGCCTGATCCAACAGCTATAGTATTAAATACCACAGTGTGTCTATGGCCTCAGGTATGGGATGGATCCGTCTCCATTTGGTTCCACTCACGGAGATATGCCCGCAGTTTCTCCCCGGTGTCAAAGGTCTTGGTGACATTCCCCAGAGTTACTCTCATTCGTGCAGGGTAATAGAGGCCATATTTTGCCTGCAATTTCTGTAGCAGTGGTCTACATTCCAACAGTTCCTTTCTCCTCTCCGTCGTTTTTTTACAAAGATCAGGGAAGAAACTGATTTTATGTCCCTCATAGCGCGCTTCAGACATCTGCCTAGCAGCTTGTAGTATTTGAAGAACTTGCGGGTACCGTAGAATTTTAATGATGAAAGGGCGCGGATATGGCTTTTTTCCCAGTGAATGTGATGGTACACGATGGGCCCTCTCTATCTCAAAGGGCTCTAGGAAGGTTATCTGCAACAAGTCAGGAATGAATTTCTGCATATATTTTACCGAGTCCTGTCCCTCCCGGCCCTCTGGAATGCCGAGTATCCGGAGGTTGTTCGGGCGACCCGGTTATTCTGCTCCTCATATTGATCCTCCAGATCTGCAACTCTTTTTTGTAATGGGCCAATCTGCGCAACAAGGGGGTCATGTCTTTCCAGCACTGACTCTACCTTATGCAGCCGTTCCCACACTTCCGACACCCGATTCTTCTGCTCGCTCATGTCTCCTTGCAACAAGGTTAGGGTTTCTCGATTTTCTGCTACCATGCTCTTGACTGTCCGAAGCTCTTGTAGCACTTCTCTAATGCCCTCCGCGGTTTCCTTTTCCGACGCCTTTTTGTGCGGGGAGGCCGCCTCTTGTTTCGTTCTCTTCACGGCGTGTCCGGCCGTCGGCGAAAAATCTAGCTTCGCCGGTTTTAAGGAGGACATTTCGCCTATCTCTTATGCCACAAATTAGCAAACACAGCTGGGTTTGTCTGGGGGAATAAGTCGAATCTTCGGACGGCGGGTGGGAGCAGTTCCTTTAGACAGCCATTCCTGAACGCGGCAAGCTCCCGGTTAACCTCTAACTTCATTGCAGGCCCCCTAGTCTTTCTATATTTTGATGGTATAAACAATCAATCTACGTTTACCCGTTCTACTCCATTCATTAATTTATAGGCATCTATCATATTTCCCCTCAGTCGTCTCTCTTCAAGGTTCAAGAGCCCTAACATTTTTAACCTCTCTTCATAGGGGTTTCCTTCCATCCCCTTTACCATTTTGGTGGCTCTTCTCTGTACATTTTCTAATAACCCTATATCCTTTTTAAGATACGGTGAGCAGGATTGCACACAATAGTCAAGGTGCGGTCGCACCATGGAATGATACAGAGGCATTCTAATATACTTTGTTATCCTTTGTTAGCTATGTCAATGCACCAGATCCATCCCAATTCAGTAGGCCTAAATTGAATAGTGGGTAAGACAGGCATTGAAGATGTGCATGTGAGGGCATTGGTGTGTTGGACTATCCACATACAGGTCTGCCAGCTATCCAAAGTGAGAGAACAGTCTGGACAAGGTACACACACAGCCATATCAGGGATGTTTTTGACGACATTCAACACACCCGCCAACACAATGATTGTAGCAAATATTTGTAGATAATGTGTTGCACATGACAATGTGTGGTGCCCATCATCAGTGTATGTGACCAGATATACCCAATACAGGCCACTGGCAACACTAGTGGAGAGCACATGGTGTATCCACCCACAAGAAGATACAACAGGGGGATAGTGACATGACCTGTACTGAGTATGTATGTATATTGCACTCATGATGTGCACTTGATCATATTGTGTTGTGCTTACAGCCAGCATACATCATACATGGCTGACATGTGTAACACATACACTCATCATCCTCAGTGTCTCATCCTGTACTTGCTGCATATATTCAGGCTGCAGGTGCCATAGTTCCTGCGCCTTCTTGAGGAGGTCATCAATCTGTTGAGAAAACAGCCATCGTTGTTTCAACATGTCTTATTGTGATGATATCAGTCAAAAATGTAACAAAACTTGCAGCCTTTGGTAACACACAATTTGTTGATGCTGACCCAAATGTCACCTCTGAATATGTATGGGCATGGCACACGGCCAACATATGTTAAGTGTCCTATTTGCAATGTCAGCTGCTTATGAAATGTGTGTTAGTAGTGCTACTATGAGGTTATGTTTTCCAGTTGTCAGATGATGTTTACATTGCTATGTTGAGGTACATGTGCACAATGGACCACAGGATACAGGGGTGTGAGACACTGGCAACAGCATGAGAGCAGAAAAGAGTTGGGCATGTACACAGCATGGCCATGATGCATGATCAGTAACAGGGAACAGTGTTGTGATATTGCATGTCCTACAGTCATGTAACACTGGTGGTGTCAATGGCAGATGTGCTTTTGGAGGACCACTCCTTGCCATCCCGCATGGATATCAGCACAATATGCAAGGCATGGATCCAAAGGAGCATCCAACCTGATAATGTAACTGTCATGTTGCTGCACGGCATTGGCCAAGGAGTGGGACAAGGGGAGGTGGGTGTGTATGCATGGAGGAGCATGTCCATATCCCTGTGTATTTATGTGGTGTGTCCTCTGGACATACTTCATATCAGACAGATAGATTACCATGCCATTGCATACACATATCAATTGCCTTGTCATTGCAAAAACATGTATGGCTCACATATTCTGAAATGACATGACAGGTATACCAGTTGTGAGTACAGTGTGTGATAGCACACATGGCATGGTGTGTTTTTCAGGTTTGAGGAATGGGCGTTGTTATTTGGGGGATAATTTTATATGGAGCAATGTTGATGTTTCTAACACCTGATGGTGTGTAACACCTGGCCCATGCACTACACAATGCCACACTAGACACAGACACTCATGTTCCAGTTGTTACTGACTGCGTGGATACAACATACACACTGTGCTGACAGTTTGCATTGGCAAACATGGTGGGACACGGAGAGAATAGGATTGGTGCACAGCATAGTCCAACACTATCACATGAATATGAGATTCACCAAAGTTCAACTGGGACAGCATAGTAACCACATAAAAAAGGTATGTGTAGCGGTGGAAGTGTGCCCATTACAAGATGGTGTCTCCAGAACCATGTCAGGAATGGTTGAGGTAAGATTTCATGGAGATATACGTGTCCTGAACCCTGTTTTATTACTACACCTTCCACACCCTGCCACCACCCCACCAAATATCGGCAATGAGCACCACTTGCCCCCCACATCGACCTCACACTTCTGCCACATATCGCATGTGTTTCTTGGAGTCAGTCATGGTAAGGACATTAGTTGGGCCAACGCCTATCTGCTGTAAGTAATATTCCAACTTCCCTTCTCTGATGTGTTAGTCTTCAGAGGTGGGAGGGAGCATTCTACCCATACAAATGCTGATTTGGGAGGATAGGCCATGGACTGGGTTAAATGCTTCCTCCGTTCAATTATGGTACGTGCATCAGAGTAGGGTCATATGTGGACAACCTACGTATGAGCATGTGTGTGAGCCTACACTGCTAGCATAGGTCAGTCCTGGAAATGGGAATAACGAGTGAGGTTATCAATATTTCAGATAACATAAAACTATTTAAAGTTGTTAAAACCCATGAGGATTGTGGAAAATTGCAAGAGGATCTTGATAAATTTGAAGACTGGGCATCCAAATGGCAGATGAAATTTAATGTGGACAAGTGCAAAGTTATGCACCTAGGAAAGAACAATCCAAACTATGGTTACATGATGCAAGGTTCCACATTAGGAACCACCACCCAGGAAAAAGATTTAGGTGTCATCATGGATAACATGTTAAAATCCTCCACCCAGTGTGCAGCAGCGGCCAAGAGAACAAATAAAATGCCAGGTATCATAAGGAAAGGAATGAAAAATTAAACAAAGGATATTATAATGTCTCTGCATTGTTCCATGGTGCAACCGCACCTTGAATATGGTGTGAAATTCTGGTCACCATATCTTAAAAAGGATATAGCGTTATTAGAAAAGGTACAGAGCCACCAAAATGGAAAAGGGTATGGAAGGATACCCCTATGAAGAGAAACTAAAAAGGTTAGGGCTCTTCAATCTGGAAAAGAGACGGCTGAGGGGAGAAATGATAGAGGTCCATAAATTAATGAATAGAGTGGAACAGGTAAACATAGATCGATTGTTTATGTCAACAGAATATAGAAAGACCAGGGGACATGCAATGAAGCTACAGGGTAACCTATTTAAGACTAATAAGAGAAAATATTTTTTCACTCAACGTGTAATCAAACTCTGGAATTTGTTATCGGAGGATGTAGTAAAAGCTGTTAGTGTAGCTAGGTTTAAAAAAGGTTTGGACAAGTTCCTGGAGGAAAGGTCCATAAACCATTATTAAAAGGGACCTGGGATATCACTGCTTGACCCAATACAAGGATTGTGGAATCTGTGTCTTTTGGGGAAACTGCTAGGTACTGTGGTGGCGAGACTGTAGTAGAGCCTGAGAAAATGGTGAAAAAACAGTCATTTACCTCTGAGCAAAGAAATAGTTCAGGGAGTTTTAGGGTTAAAACTCCAGCTAAAGAAAAAAACTGCATTCACAGAGCTGTTGATAGGGAGCCACGCCCTAGCTCCAAGGTAACCAGGGGAGGTGACAAGGATCACCCAGGGGTGGAGCTTGAGGCTATAGGACATTCACACTCATATAAGCTCAGGGAAGCAGGAGAGAAAGGGGAGACCACGAAAGAAGGAGAGACCACGAGAGAAGGAGTGACCAGGAGGGAAGGTGTATCCAAGAGAGGAGAGTCTTACAAGGAAGCAGGAAGTAAAGAAACCAGGAGGAACCCTGTGAGAGGAAGGTGTTCCAGCAGCTGTCTCAGGAGGAATCCCTATTGCACGCAGCATTCAGGAAGCTCCAGTTCTGAAAGTAGCTCAGCTTGTAGGAGAATTACAGCTGGCTTGGAGGACGGGAGAGTTTGCCCTGTGGAAAGTGCTGGTTATGAGCAAGGTACGGGAGTGTCCTTAGGAGAGCCAGTGAGAAGTATTCCCTCTTCAGCAAAGACTGGGAAAAGACTGGGTGCTAGAAGAAAGGTGAGCACATTGGAAAACTTACAAAGTTTGTTAAAAGATAAGGATCTCCTCAAGCCTTCCAGTGTCCCTCAGCATAGAGAGGAATCCCAGTGGGAAAAGGTTTTAAAGTTGTTAGAGAAACTGAAACCTGCAGTTCCAAACTCTGAGTCCTGCCAAGTGCCAGCTGACTTAGTTGAAGAGTGCATGCAAATAGACGAATGTGCTTCAGATAATATTTTCCCCAGTGTTGGAAATGGACTGCTCATTCTGTGTGTGTCAGAAGTGAGAAGCTATAAGGTATTAAAGCTATAGAGAAAGACCAAGAAGCTTATCTAAGTGCATGACGTGCTAGAGAATTATGCAAATGAAGTGCTAGCATTCTTGTGCTAGCCAGGAAGATTGAAAGGACTGATTTGAATGCTTGCAGCCTGGAAGCCAATGTTTAGTAGCTTGAAGGAAAGAAAGCAAATGTTTAGCAGCTTATAGAAAAGAAGTGTAAGTGCTGTATAAAGCTCGGTTGAAGTGGAGGTTTGTGCTGAACCAAGCCAGGAACCAGAAGCTAAAGTCTTTGATGAAGGAAAAGATTTACTGCTATGCGGAGGCGGCAGAATGGAGTGTCCCGCGGGGCCCCCTCTGCCCGGCTGAGTCCCTCCCTCCCTCCCTCTGCAACGGCTGAGCCCCTCTGTGCCGGCTTTCGGATTCGCGAAGGGAGAGTATCTCCCTCGCGTCTCTGTTAAGCCCGCAGGGGCTGATGGGAAATTCCCATCTGCCCCTGCAGGCTTAACAGAGACGCGAGGGAGACACTCTCCCTTTGCGAATCTGAAAGCCGGCACAGAGGGGCTGAGCCATCGCAGAGGGAGGGACTCAGCTGGGCAGAGGGGGCACCGTGGGACACTCCATTCTGCTGCTGCTGCGGCGGCAGCGGCAGCGGTAGCAGCCAGCTTTTTTTTTTTTTAATTTTCCTTGAGCCGATAGGGGGGGGGGGGGTTAGGACTGGTAATGGGCTATGGAGGGGGTTAGGACTTGACTTGACGTGGGCTGTGGGTTGATGGGGGGGTTAGGACTGCTAATGGGCTATGGGGGGGCTAGGACTGGAAATGGGCTGGGGGGTTAAGACTGGAGGTGGGCTGATGGGGTTAGGACTGGTAATGGCCTGTGGGCTGTTGGGGGGGTTAGGACTGGCAATGGGCTATGGGGGGATAGGACAGGAAATGGGCTGATGGGGAGGGGTTATGACTTGAGGTGGGCTGTTGTGGGGGGTTAGGACTGGTAATGGGCTATGGGGGGCTAGGACTGGAAATGGGCTGATGGTGGGGTTAAGACTGGAGGTGGGCTGATGGGGTTAGGACTGGTAATGGGCTGTGGGCTGATGGGGGGGTTAGGACTGGTAATGGTCTATGGGGAGGTTTGGACTGATAATGGGCTATGGGGGGGCTAGGACAGGAAATGGGCTGATGGGGAAGGGTTAGGACTTGAGGTGGGCTGATGGGGTTAGGACTGGTAATGGGCTGGGGGGGTTAGGACTGATAATGGGCTATGGGGGGGCTAGGACAGGAAATGGGCTGATGGGGAGGGGTTAGGACTTGAGGTGGGCTGATGGGGTTAGGACTGGTAATGGGCTGTGGGCTGATGGGGGGGGTTAGGACTGGCAATGGGCTATGGGGGGCTGACTGGAAATGGGCTGATGGGGTTAGGACTGGAAGTAGGCTGATGGGGGGTTAGGACTGGTAATGGGTTATAGGGGGTCTTAAACTAAAAATGGGGTAATGGGGGGTTAGGACTGGAAGTGGTTTGATGGGGGGGGCTAGGACTGGTATTGGGTTGGGGGTTTCTAGGACTGGAAATGGGCTGATGGGTGGCTAGGACTGGAAATGGGCTGATGCAGGGACTAGAAGGGAATGGATGCTGGGTGAGGCTGGAACTAGAAGGGAGCTGATGTTGGGGGAGGATTAGAATGGGATGGGGCTGGGAGAGTAAAATGGAGAGGGGAAAAATATTTTGTGTGGGAGGGATGAAAAATCTACAATTGGCCGGGTATTGGGAGAGTAAGTGGGGATTGAGGATGGAGGGGTAAAATTTGAGTGGATAAAATAGGAATGAGGAAAGAGCAAAAGGAGAAAGATTAGTATGTTAAAGCAGATGTAGAGAGAGAATGGAAAAAAACTAGGAGAGAAGAAAGGACAAATGGACAGCAGACGATGGACAGTTAGCAGAAGACACGAAGAAGAAACCAGAAGAAAGTGGCTGGAGCAATTGCAGCTAAAAAAAATGCACAAAAGGTAGAAAAATATCTCTTTATTTTGAATTTATTAATTGGAATATGTCAGCTCTGGGAAATGTGCATCATTAACGTCTGCGCTTTGTTTAGTACAAGAGGAAATTAATTTATAATTTTATTTCTATAGTGTTGTTGCACATTCCAAGTTTGGCTTTTGGGGTTCCCAGTTTATTTATTGTCTTCCTATTTCTAAATTGTGATTCCTTGTTTGGTGATGGTCTATGTTCTGCATGTGTAATTGAGCTGAGGTATTCTGTTTATGTAATTCCTATTTGACATTGCCACTTGTTCTCTTTCCCCAGTAGGTCATGTATTGTTATTCTCTGAAATGTATTGGTTTAATATTTGCAGTGTTTCCTTTTGATAGGTAGAGTATGGTGCTTTGTGAGTCCTGGTAGTGCTGTTAGGATACGGCGGGTTTGCTATGGGTTCTAAATGGGCAGTGTTTGTAGAAGTTCCTAATGTGTCTGGCGGTTGGCACTGGATTATAGTAATGTAGAAATCTTTTAGTCTTTCTTTATCCATACACTCATTAAGAGGCATGTTTACTAAAAGTTAGTATATGGTAACATTAAGCAAATATTTATGCAAATGAGGCCTCTTATGCAAATGAGGCCCCGCACCCAGTCTCCGCACATGGCCCCGCACCCCCCTTGGGCCGCCCCTGGCTGTGATTGCTATAACAGTTTGCTATGAAGTTTTTTTTCCTTTTTCAATGGAGAAGCATCCAATTTATGTTACTGTGTATTTGAACTGCTGAAAAGAAAAGTTCATTGGCTAAGAAGAACAAATAAATAAATTTCCTGTTTGCCTTGAAAACCCCGGCTATTTTTCATTACACAACTACACTACCCAGAAGCCTTGGCTCTGGGAACCCTGCTAATAGAAAAGGGACATTAAGAGGTACGTCCTCTGCTCCTAGGCAACGGCCTAGCCATCAGGGGCCTTGACAGTACTTGTGACCTGGATTTGCCACTGTTGGAAACAGGATACTGGGCTTGATGGACCTTGGTCTGACTCAGTATGGCATATCTTATGTTCTTAGTCCTATAACAGCAACATGTTGCAATGACAGCAGCACAAAACTGGGGGGTCAGCCATCGTGGGGCATTCAATGATGCATGTGGTCCGCAACCTTTGCACATTTCATGTCTGAGCCACACAGACAGGTCTAGGCATTACGCTAGGGGTGTGTGTATGTGTCTATGTGTGTTTGCGCACAGTAGTACAAATTTTCTCTGTCCACATGGTACACTGTTTCAACCACACATATACTTATAGTCGTGGGGTATTCACATTCTGTGAGGTATCTCTGGAGGAGATGCTCCCATGACCTCTGATACCTCTCACGGTCAAAGCTCACGGAGGACGTGGAAAAAAGCCTCCTCTGCCTCCTGCAGAACAGGCGTGTAAGCAGGTGGAGGTTGTGAGGGGAAAAACGTGGCTTTTGGCACTGGGAAGCCATGCTGTCCATGTGCTTTCTGAGGATATGTGCGTTTACTTCAGATGTTGTGACTACCGTGTGTAACATCTTGCAGCATGGTAATTAACAGGTGTTAACTGTTAGCACACAGTAATTAGCACGCGGTAAACCATTACGGCACTATAAGATGTCTGCATGCCTAGTAAGACTAGAGGTGGCAGAGCACTGCCTTCTGCATTGAGCCCCTTGGAGGAGCAGCTGGCACAGAGGCTGGGACCTGACTACATCTGCGGCCTGTCCGAGGAGCTGGACACTGCACACGCACATGCAGGTATGTGGAAGCCCTACTACAGGTGTATGTATGTGCAGGATATGTGGATAGGCCATAGCCACGGCCAGTTTAGAAACACACCTGATAAATTAGGCCAACCTAGTGATACTTGTAATTTTCTTTTCCTTCATGACATTATCATTGGCCTGGTGCCCTCAATCACATCTATGTACTACCTCCATGTAGCAGCAGAGCACATACAAACCAATAATACCAGGAGTCTGTTCAGAAGGTCCAAATCATTTATTTGTGCACAAGACTCAAGCCGAATCACATTCAAAATGGCTGAGCAATGGTTTCTAGCAAAACAACAACTTTTATACCGTTCTTTTCCATTCTAGACATAGGCAAACTTCTCATTGGTCCCGGTAACCCCTTCCACCCCATCTATTGGTCCCGGTACCAATACGTAGCTCCAATGAGGACCTTGGTCTGGGCTCAGCACCTGCTTACCCCCCTTACAGTCCTCATTACAATGATCATTTCTTAGGCTCTTGATACAATTCTTCTTCAAGGTCACTTAGCTAACTAGAATATGTGGGAAAGCAGGGCACTGTAACTTTTCTGTCAGCAGAGTTAATTAATTCCATAGAAGCTTCACTCTCTTATCAATACCAATTAAACTTGTTTTTCTATATTCTCTAAGTTTCGATTCTGCTTAGCTGTACTTAATTGTGCTCTGTTAAGTTTCGATTCTATGGTAGCAGCATTTAGGGAAATGTGTAATTCCTTTGGGCCTCTCCACAGGCTTCATTTACAGGTCAAGCTGTTTAGGCCTCCCTGCTCATTTCAGACACCATGGATCACAGGCCTTCGCCTACCACATTCCCCCCTTTGATTAATCTCACCCAAATGTTAATAAGATGTGAGATATAAATCACTAAATTACACTGGAGTTGGGTTTTTACCAATGGTTCCAGGAGTAGGGTGCCATAAGGCCAAAATCTTAGTAGCAGTTTTATGTTCTACAGTATTTTCAATAACACTATTGATAGAGCGCATACAACATGGGATTATACATGGTAGAAGTAGAAACAATGCTAGAAAAAGCAATATCAATATAGCAAAGGTAGTAAGTCCTCCCAAACCAGAGAAGATAGATTTGAACCAATTGGGCATCTGAAGACCATGCCAAGTCTGCACTGGCACATAAGCTTGCTTACGCATGTTTTCAGCAATGTTTTCAACTACTTGACCTTTATCATCTATCTTCAAGCAACAATTTGTGAGATTTAGCTTACCACAGACTCCTCCCTCAGCAGCTAATAAGTAATCTAATGCTAAATGATTTTGATATATTGCAGTACGCATTTCTGTGCTCTGTCTAGCTAAAAGTGTGAGCGCTTGGCTAGTTTCATTAGTGATAATTTCAACTACTGCTTGCAAGCATATAATTCTATTCAACATATAAATTGGGGTACGATATCCCCACATGCCATCTTGCTCCCAAGTGGCAGGGCCATAATAGGCAATGATTCGCTCGGGTGGCCAATCATCCCCATCCCATTTCTGCCACTTGCCTATCTGTAAAGCTGCTCTCTCTTTTGTCTCTTTGAATAGACTGGATAGCCTAATTGTTCTCCATGTTCTGTGGGCAACAGAAAGAAAGAAGGTCGGATAGTTCCTAAGACACATGCCCCTCCCCAATGAATAGGGAGTCGAGCATACGCTCGGGTTCCACAAATCCAATACAGACCAGGTGGGGCTTGCCAGGCATGGGGCTGAGCAAGATTATTCCATAAATCGGCAAGTTCAGGAAATTGTGCTAATGGGTTAGCAGGTTCAGGCGTATTAGCTCCTGACCACCAGGACGTCTGTTTCGTGATGTCATTATAGAATTTCTGGCTGAGACAGATAAGCTGTCCTACTTTCAAATTGAACTGTGGTCCAGTTCGGGCATAACAGAGACGTCCAACTATTGGGTGTGCCAATACCCATTCACTTGTGGTCTTATGCAATTCAGTGTGGTTATAGGTTACTGAGTAATTCAATTCTTGGGCCTCCCAGGGCCACTGATCACCCATTCTAGTTCCACCACAAAAGTAACAATCTGAAATATGAAGGCTGGAGACCACTGCTCCAGCTAACTCTAAGAACAGGTTCTGAGAAAGGTGAGGGATATCAAACTTGTTTACATGCATAGTCCCATAAAAAGTGTTATGTATATGGCACTTAGATGATCGATGGGCTTGGGTATTTAGTTTAATGTACACAATAGTCTCTGGATCTGATCCGGAACCTGCAATACGTAGGCCAAACTTATATCCTTGTTTCCATGTGCTAGGATTGCGTATGAATAACTCTAGTGGGTTACAGGCACCTTTCTTACAATTTTCTAAATTCTTCACATATGGCATAGTTAAGGCAGCCATTCGATTGTCTCTGGTATTTTCTATCATACCAGTTTTCCATGTGGCATAGAAAACACATTCCCACTTTGGGCAATAGTAATCCTTAATCGGGGCTGTACTATATTCATTGGCCAAAGTTCGTTTACCTGTACATGCCCCCCATCCAGTGGTTCCTTCTGGACACATATATTTATCATTATGAGCATAAGTTTTCTCCCAATTGGCACATTTAGAGCGACTATCTCTATTTATGGCATCACAAGCATCAAAATACAAAATAGCATACTTTGTAGGATCAGTAAGTGGGGGTGTAGCATTAAGTAAAGCTCCATCTGCATCATTCCATCTTATTTCTAGGGTATAATAAGATGGGTTCTGATGTGGGTTAAAACAAACTTTAGTAGTTCCTTTAGTACAAACATTCAGTTCAGTGGTGTTATAAATACACCGGCTTACCGTACCAGTACAGGTATAGTAAGAATGATAAAGCAAAGTCTGAGTTACTTTCATTCCAGTCCGAGTGGAAGTAATGCAGGCAGTACATGGGGGTAAGGCACAAGTAAGTTCAAGGCTCCCCAGGCAGGCAATCAAAGCAAAATAGAAACAAAGATACATGTTGATTGTAGTCAGGGCCGGATTTACCTTGAGTGAGGCCCTACGCCAACAAAAATTGTGGGCCCCCAGAAAAGATAAAAACGAGCACGCCGGATCAGCTGCGCGCTGTTGGCCCTGACGTCATAATTAAACTGGGAATCCCAAAAGCCAAACTTGGAATGTACAACACTGTAGAAATAAAACTATACATTAATTTGCTCTTGTACTAAACAAAGTGCAGACGTTAATGATGCACATTTACCAGAGCTGACATATTCCAATTAATAAATTCAAAATAAAGTTATTCTCCTACTTCAGAAATGTGGTCCTCCTTTTAGTGCAAATAGAAAGCGCGAATATATATTTAATATAATTAAAGTTTTTTTTAAAAAAAGTCTCCTTTTCAAGAAAAACAAAGATAACTAGCAAAGCAGTGGGCTGCTTCGTTCACCTCAATCTACCAGGTGCAGAGTCCACGAATTTTGGCTTTTGTGCCGAATTGATGAAGTTAAACTTTAAATTTCTAACCCAGCTTGAGCCATTAGAGGCAGCTTTCCCACCACGCGCACTCATCTCCCACCCCGGCTCTCTGCAGCAACTTTTAGGAGAGTGGCGTTTCCGTTCATTAACGTCTCTATTCACCAACATCTTTAGTGCTGCTCTCCACCCCAATGGTTCTTTTGTTTCCACAGATAGCAGTGCCTAGGTGCTCTTAAGGGACTCCCTCCCCCGTGTATCCATTCAGACTGTCGCGTAGCCCCATCCGTCGCGTCCCTTGATTAATATAAAAATGCTTCCCACCCAAACTTTCTCCATTCCACCTTCCGCTCCCCTCCACCTGAGCAGGAAACACGGGCTCCGTTCGTCCCCTCACCCCCCATTCCTGCTGTCCTCGCTCTCCCACCCCTTAGTCGCTTTGCGATACCCACTCACCGTCCGGGCAAGGTGCTCAGCTCAGCCGCACCACGATAAGCCCTCCACTCTTCGCATGGCTCTTGCGTGTCCACCACCAGGTGCGACAAAATCTCCTCCCCTCTTTCACTGGGCCGAACCCAGGTGACTGGCAGGCATCGGTCAGCCAGTCCGAACTGCTCTGCAGATTATTGATGGCGACATACAGCCAATCACTTAGCAGGACGGAGGGGCGGGAAGGAAGAGCTAGGGGGAAAGAGGGGGGGCGGGATCCTGAAGAGTCAACGAGCCAATGGAATGGGTTCTGTGAGCGTTAGCTGTGAGAGAACGATGGGGCTGGATAGAAACTGAGAGACTACCAGGGCCGGTAATAAAGCGTTTGTTCAATTTTTGTGGGCCCTTGCCAGCTGTGGGCCCTACGCCACGGCGTAGTTGGCGTATAGGTAAATCCGGCCCTGATTGTAGTTCTTCTGAATCCTCGCTGGAAAATCTTGACCTCGACGTCCTCTTCTTTCTTGGCACAATGCTGACCCGTTTGCTAATGAAGCAATTCAACGGATGTCGATGTTGATTGAAGATCCTCAAATGTCCCGCTGTGATGCCAACTTACCAACTGTAGTTGGCTCGACGAAAGTTTATAGAAGCACAGTTATCCGATGAAGAAAAACAAATGTCTTTGCTGTATTAGAAACAGCAATCTTCTTCGAAAGACTTGTCTACTGTAGGAAAGGAGTTCTAGGTCGCTGGTTGCCGCCTCAGGGTGAGTCGCAAAGGGATATCAGGATGTGGCTCTGCTGTCCACTGGTCCGGATCTGGAACTGCTGCTGGCTTGACTCTGCTGTGATGGATCCAGGATTCGATCTCTGCTACCTTTACTGCAGTTGGGGTAGACAAGATGACAGTGTATGGTCCCTTCCAATGAGGTTCCAGCGGTGTCTTCTTCCAATATTTGATCCACACCGAGGTACCCAGCTTGTAGGGATGCAGGGGTTCTGTCAAATTGATAGGCAACTGGTCCTGTATCCACGTGTGAAGAGTCTGCAGAACAGAACTAAGAGCTAGAAGTTCTTGTCTGGTCATTTCTGAACCAATCTGTGGCAAACTACCCTTAACACCCTGCACTATTGGTGGGGGTTTGCCATATACAACTTCAAAAGGGGAAAATCCTGATGATTTCACAGGAGATGAGCGTATTCTAAGTAATGCTATTGGGAGAACCTGGGGCCACTTTAGGTGGGTCTCCTGACATAACTTGGACATCTGAGATTTCAAAGTTCTATTCATTCGCTCAACTTTCCCTGAACTTTGGGGTCTGTATGCAGTGTGTAACTTCCATTGTATCTGTAAGGCACTTGCTAACTGCTGGGTAATTTGAGATACAAAGGAGGGTCCATTGTCTGACCCTATTACTGCTGGAATTCCAAATCTGGGGATAATTTCTCTTAACAAAACTTTAGTAACTTCTCGGGCTTTTTCAGTCCTGGTGGGGAAAGCTTCCACCCACCCAGAGAAGGTACAGACTAATACTAACAAGTAACGGTATCCATTGGCCTTTGGCATTTCAGTAAAGTCTATTTGCAGGTGGTGCATGGGGGTAACACCTCCTGACTGAACTCGGGTGGTGGCGTAGGACCCTGTTTGGCATTATTCTTGGCACAAATTAGACACTGACGGGCTGTTGAAGCTGACAGGGCTCCCAATAAAGCGATACAAAAATGTGGTTTGAGTGCTTTCTCCATAGCACTCTTCCCATAATGTGTGGCTTGATGAAAGGCCTTGACAAAGGCTGGTCCCAACAATTCAGGGATCACTATTTGTCCTGGGGGTTGACTGCCCTCAGGTGGTGGCAGCTCAATCCATCCATCTTTCAGCACTCCCTCTTCTTTATTACAGTAGTAATCCAATTCTTTGGTGGTATATCGTGGTGTCCATAAATTAAGGGGTACTGGAAACAATGCTGCTTGTATTGGCGTTGCTTGTGGTGAAATTTGGCCTGTCATGGCTGCTTTACGTGCTGAGGCATCAGCAAATCTGTTTCCTTGGGCAACTTCTCCTTTTCCTGCTTGGTGTCCTCGACAGTGCATGACAGCAACACGGGTAGGGGCCCATACTGCATCTAGTAGCATCAATATTTCTGGGCCGTATTTGACTGATTTGCCTCCGGAGGTGATGAGCCCTCGTTCTTTATAGAGAGCTCCATGTGCATGCAAAGTGGTGAAGGCATATTTTGAATCGGTGTATACATTCAACAGAAGTCCTGCACCCAATACTAGTGCTCTGGTGAGTGCTATCAATTCTGCTTTCTGGGCTGATGTGCCTGATGCAAGAGCTGATGATTCAACAACTTCCTCCCGGGTGACTACTGCATACCCGGCACAGCGTCGTCCATTGATGATGAGGCTGCTTCCATCCACAAAATAGGTCCGATCAGGGTTCTCTAAGGGCACATCTGTCAGATCAGGTCGACTTGAGAATACAGTATCCATGATTTCTATGCAGTCATGCTCTGGAGGGTCTTCACTGACTGGTATCAATGTGGCTGGGTTCAAGGCATGGCTCACTTCTAGTTGTATTTGCGGATTTTCACATAGCATACTCTGGTATTTCAGCATTCGGGAATTGGTGAGCCAATGATTTGCTTTTTGTTCCATAAGGGCAAGTACCGCATGTGGTACTGTGACGCGCAAGTTCTGTCCTAAAGTGAGTTTGTCTGCTTCACTCACTAATAATGCCGTAGCTGCAACTGCTCTCAAACATGGTGGCCATCCTTTGGCCACAGTGTCCAATTGTTTCGATAGGTATGCTACGGGTCGTTCCCAATATCCCAATTTCTGAGTCAACATGCCAAGGGCATTCCCTTGTATCTCATGTACGAATAAGTGGAAGGGCTTATGAACGTCTGGTAATCCAAGGGCTGGTGATGACATTAATTCTTCCTTCAGGGTCTTGAAAGCTGCGTCTTGCTCAGGTCCCCACTCTAGTGGCGACTTCTCTTCTCCCTTGGTAGCTTCATATAGTGGTTTAGCAATCTGAGCAAAGTTGGGTATCCATATCCGGCAGTACCCTGCTGCTCCCAGAAAGGCTCTGACTTGCTTTCTGGTAGTTGGGGTTGGGATACTGCACACGGCTTCTTTTCTCTCTCGTCCCAATTGTCGGCTTCCTTTAGTCAGGCGAAAGCCTAAGTATTTTACTTCTTTTTGGCATAGCTGTGCTTTTGCTCTGGAAACTTTGTATCCAGCTTCATCCAATAGTTGCAAGAGGTCAGTAGTGGCTTGTATACATTCACTTTCCGATGTAGCAGCTACCAGTAGATCGTCCACATATTGGAGGAGTACTCTTTTCTCAGGGGCCACAGGGTAACTGGAGAGATCTTGGTTTAGCGCGGCACTGAAAATGGTGGGTGAATTCTTGAATCCTTGAGGCAATCGTGTCCAAGTGAGCTGGCACCGTCCTCCTGAGACAGGGTCCTCCCATTCAAAGGCAAACAGTAATTGACTAATTGGGGCTAATCTTATGTAAAATAATGCATCTTTCAAATCCAAAACAGTAAAGTGGGTAGCTTCAGCAGGGATCAGTCCTAGAAGTGTGTAGGGATTTGGTACAACTGGATGTATAGTTTCAACTGCTTCATTCACTCTCCTTAGGTCTTGCACTGGGCGGTAGTCACCTGTCCCAGGCTTCTTTACTGGCAAAAGAGGAGTGTTCCATGGTGACTGACATACTTTGAGTAGGCCATACTCCAGTAATCTCAACAAATGGCGATGGATGCCTTCAATTGCTGCTCTTGGAAGGGGGTATTGCTTGACATGTACTGGTTCTGCACTAGGCTTGAGATTCACAATTACTGGAGCTATATGTTTGGCTAGGCCTGGTGGATTGCCTTCGGCCCATACTCCAGGAGGGGCGTCAATGCTTTTCAGAGTAGGTTCAAAATAGGTATCAACGACTGGCTCGGTACTATAATATCTCCATTCTTCTTCTCGGGGAACAGTAAGCACCATTAGTCCAGAGGGTTTTGGATTTACTGTCATTTGCATTTCTCCTTTCTCAGTAAAGGATATTTGGGCCTGCAGCTTGGCTAGCATATCTCCTCCCAGTAGTGGCACTGGGCACTCGGGCATGTAAAGGAATTGGTGTGTTATTTGCTGTCCCCCTAAATTACATATACGGTTCTGAAGAAAAGACTTAGTGGCTTTAGTGCCAGTTGCTCCCACAATGGTGACTGCTTTTGTAGAAAAAGGGGCTATTTGCTTATCCACTACAGAATGTTCTGCTCCAGTATCAACCATAAATTCCATGAATTGGTCTCCTATTTGTATACTGACCATAGGCTCCTGGAGACCCAAAGCGAATTCGGAGCCCGGTCTGTCCTAATCTGCTTCATCTAAATCATAGGCTGTTGCGGCGGCCACTCCCTGTATGGCCTCCATTCGTTCTTGCTGAAATTGTTCTCGATTGGTTCCTCTGCGGTTTTGGGGTCAGCCCCTCCCTCTCTGAGGGGCATTCTCTCCCTCATCACGGGAAGTGTCTTCGAGTCGTGGGCATGCATTTCTCCAATGTCCTTCTTCTCTGCAATAGGCGCATTGATTTACGCCTAGTGAGGGCCGGTTTTCTCCTCGGCCCCTCCCTCTTCCTCTGCTCCTTTGACTAGGGAAGCCTCCCCTTTTCTGTTCAACTAACGCTGCAGCCAAAAAATCGGCTTTCTTCTTCATTTTACGTTCACTTTCTCTTTGTCTTTCATTATCACGATTCACAAACACTCTATGAGCGACGTCCAGTAACTGAGTTGCATTCATGCCCACAAACCCTTCTAATTTCTGTAGTTTCCGTCTAATATCTGGTTGGGACTGGCTGACAAAAGCGGCATTTACCATGCATAAGCTTCCCGGTGCAGCTGGGTCATAGGGAGTGTATATTCTATATGCTTCAGATAATCTCTCATAGAATACTGCTGGGCTTTCGTCTACGCCCTGGATCACTTCAGCTGTCTTGGTGAGATTCATGGCTTTCTGACCCCCCTTTCGCAGACCTTGTAAAAGGCCTTGGCGAAAGTGTGCTAAAGCTTTGGATCCTACTTCGGTGTTCGGATCCCACTGAGGATCCTCGTTTGGGAATTCTTTCTTTGCTGCTTCGCGATTATCTATTCCAGCTGGTCCCTCTGCATGGGGATTATCTGCTAGCCAATTAACAGCTGCTCGCATAATTCTGGTCCGCTCTTCAGTAGTAAATAAAGTAGACAGGAGCTGACGGCAATCTGACCAAGTGGGTTGATGGGTCTGCATAATTGTACTCATTAGTTCTGTTAACTCTTGGGGCTTGTCAGTATAGGAAGCATAATGTAATTTCCAGTTCAGCAAATCAGTAGTGGAGAAAGGCACATAAACTAAACTTAGGGGTCCCGGTACTATCTGGTCATCTGCATCTCTCACGGGGATTCCCGGGACTTGCCGCAGGGGAGCTAATACTTTCGGGTGGGCTTTCTGCTTCTTAGTAGTGACTTTCGATACCTTAATGGGGGCTTTCAGCTTCGAGACTCGCTTAGTCTGGGGAGTCTCACTTGCAACTGATGAACTAGCACTAAGAACAGATTTTTCACTTCCTGTCTCAGTCAGGGAGGATGCGTCTTCATCTTCCTGCTCTGACTCCTGCTTATCCTCAGTCCCAGACTGATCAGCCTCCTCATGAGACGGCTGATCTAGCTGGTCTTCTGGCTGGTGGGGGGGTGGACCCTCCCGGTCCCGGGGGGCTGCAGCGGGATGCGGTGGTACTCTAGCGGGGCTATGAGCTTGGGGCTGTCTAATTATAACTTCTGGTGAATCGGGATCAACATAGACAGGTTTCTGATCAGGTTTATTGACTGTCCCTGTTTTCTGGGTCGGGTCTGTTAATGCTAACATTATTCTGCACTGTTCTTCATAACAGCGCTGCGCCCAAGGGGGCGGTGTCTCACAAATACTTAACCAAGAATCTATATAGGGGTACTGATCGGGGTGCGCTACTCGCACCTTCCGATGAACTGACTGAATAATTCCTATGTTAAACGTTCCATCTTTGGGCCACATGGGGTCTATAACGGGCCACTCCCTAGTACACAAAAGCTGTAATCGTGAGGCAGTCATTTTTACTCCATAATCCCCTGTATATCCTTTATTGAAATGCTTGATCATACATTCTAACGGAGTGTGCCTAGTAGACCCCGCCCCTCCCATATCGATGTGTGCGCGCAACGACAAACAGAAAGGAAAAGGAGGGTGGACCGTGGGCAAGGGGTCCTCACGGCCCTAGAAACATTTAAGGGAAACAAATAACAAGACAAGGCGATGGTCGCTTCCTCCTTTTTACGACCTAGACGCGGTCGCCCGGCCAGGAAATGCGTTACTCAGGAGTCCGCCTTCGCTTGGTCTGTGTTGCAAGACCTCTCATTCACACTTCATTCACACAATCATGCTAGCAACGTATCCCAAAAACCCAGTCCTGTCTCTTCTGACTAGGCTATCAAATTCAAAATCAAAAAGACGGTGGTTTCGCCCCGCGCATACTCATGCAGGGTTAATCGGACCGCCTTGAGAGCTCTCTTACCAAATGCAAATTCAAATTCCAAATTTCAAATTCCAAAAAGGCAGCGGGTTCACCTTGCGCATACTCATGCAAGGTTACTTAGACCGCCTGCGAGAGGTGATCAGGCTCTCTTACCAAAGTTCCAAAGTTCTAAAATTCAAACAGCAGTTCTGCTCTGACTCATCTGTCTAGACATACCAAATCAAAACTATACTCACCGGATCCGGTCCCCACTCCCAGGCAAGTGCATGAGTTGGACCTCGGACTCCCCTCACGGGTTCGAGGTGTTGGTTCTGACCGGGTCCGGCACCCACCGAGGCCTGGCCAGCTCCTTCCGATGCAAGGGACCGGTGGCGCCAGGGAGCGAGCCCACGTCGGGAGGGCATGATCCCGGCAGGACCAAACCTATAGAGGCGGAAAGTCGTGGTATATCAGATTATATACCCTCTGACCGTCCACACCTTCCCGGCCAACGCACCAAGAATATGTAGCAGCAGAGCACATACAAACCAATAATACCAGGAGTCTGTTCAGAAGGTCCAAATCATTTATTTGTGCACAAGACTCAAGCAGAATCACATTCAAAATGGCTGAGCAATGGTTTCTAGCAAAACAACAACTTTTATACCGTTCTTTTCCATTCTAGACATAGGCAAACTTCTCATTGGTCCCGGTAACCCCTTCCACCCCATATATTGGTCCCGGTACCAATACGTAGATCCAATGAGGACCTTGGTCTGGGCTCAGCACCTGCTTACCCCCCTTACAGTCCTCATTACAATGATCACTTCTTAGGCTCTTGATACAATTCTTCTCCAAGGTCACTTAGCTAACTAGAACATGTGGGAAAGCAGGGCACTGTAACTTTTCTGTCAGCAGAGTTAATTAATTCCATAGAAGCTACACTCTCTTATCAATACCAATTAAACTTGTTTTTCTATATTCTCTAAGTTTCGATTCTGCTTAGCTGTACTTAATTGTGCTCTGTTAAGTTTCGATTCTATGGTAGCAGCATTTAGGGAAATGTGTAATTCCTTTGGGCCTCTCCACAGGCTTCATTTACAGGTCAAGCTGTTTAGGCCTCCCTGCTCATTTCAGACACCATGGATCACAGGCCTTCGCCTACCACATCCATATCTTGCTATTGTCTCAGCATACCATACACAGCCATCATGCATTTACTATACAGTAACATACATGAACATCAGGTAGTGTGCGCACATATATCTCAGCCTTATGCCACTCTGAGGCACCATCTCAACAAACCCCCCTCAAGACAGTGCCAGACAAACATCCCACAAGCAACATGTCACATTCACAGAGCTTGAATTCCCAGTCTGCTCCTCTGACTACCCTTGATATACATGGAGTTTCATGATGTGGATCTATTACAGATCCATACACGTACAATACTCCTGTAACTTCGGGAACAGACAAACATCTGGCATTTAACAATGAATCTACATATTCAGCAGTCTTACAATACACAGTGGCCCAGACACCATGCATACAGGCAGCTCTACAGAGGCATGCAAACAAACCACCTTGTCCTCATGCCTCACAGCACACCTAGGGGCTGGTTTCCAAAGCATCACTAGCAGCATAAGATTGATATTGGAGACAGTGTCCCTTTGAAATCAGTGGGTTCACAACTCTGATATCGGACACAGCCCTCTAGGACAGCTTATTAAACCAGAACATAACAGATCACATTATATGTTTGAGAACTTCACACAGAAAACACAATGCACAACTGTTTACGCAGCAAATACAGCACCCAGCCTAGACCACATCTTAAAAACGCTTTCACCTCCCCCTCTGCATCAATGTCCACACAGAGGCCTGTCAGGGTGACCTCAAATAACAAATACCATCACACATCTGTGCTAACATGTTCACCTATGAGTATCAGCATTCAAACAAATATTTGCATGTACATGAGCAGCACACGGTAGCAGATGACAGAAAGTTTCAAGCATATGCCATCATAGCTGCAGAATTTCATAAAGCAATCACGTAAGACATACATACACCCTTTGGGCGAGGCACTGTGTGCCCACAATGTGACTATTACATACTGGCCAGCATCACATGCACTGAAGTCTCTCACACTCCTCCTGAAACATCCTTCACCCACTACAGACAGTGACGCTTACACCTCTTCACATACCACAGCAGTGTAACCAAAAACAACTTCCATCAACCCAGTACATACATGTTACTCAACAAATCTCTAAAACCCTTTCTCAGTCATTTACCACAAACACATTCATACACCAGCATTCACAACCCTCATATGTAGGGAGGCGTGGCCTAGTGGTTGGGGCAAGGTACCACAGGCCAGAAGGTCAGTGGTTCAAATCCCACTAGAGGACAATAACCTTGGGCCAGAAGGACTGAGGTTTCTAGTCCCACAGGTGCTCCTTGTGGTCTTGGGCAAACCACTTAACTCTCCTTTTCCCATGTTCCCTGTAAGTATTAGTGCATGTGCCTCATATTCCTTCATGTTAATCATATCCCCCAACTGCTTTGACCCAGTGAAACTTTTAATTCAATCTAATAATTGCTCCACAGTAACATTCACGTGGTAATGGAAACAGTAGTGTGAGCGGATTCTGTACTATTCAATGGTGTTACACCAGAAAGTCTCAGACTCTGTAGCGCGTGAATCAAACAGTATATAAAATACCATCAATAGCGCTCATTGCATCAACGACTGTTCTGGATTCTAGTCATTTATTTTATATATTTTATACCCTCCACCTTTTTCTTACCATCCTCACACACCGTTAAAAAACAAGTGCTTATCTTTAAAACGTTCCCCAACACCAACTTCAGGCGCCCTCTCAAAACATTTCACTCCTAGCGGAGCTTCTTCAGGTGGTCTGTGAATAAAAACAAGACACCTATATAAACCATTCTCCACGATGTTTTATACCCTAATTGCTTCATTTTTGAGCTTAAAACACACATACCAGTTATAAGCATTTGCTTCTCTGTCAGCTTCTAATCAGCAGATACTATCAAAAATGCCGCGCATGCGGACTGCGTTAACCCTTTGGGTATTTAAACCCTCCAGCAGTGTCATCAACTGGGCCATTTAGGACTCACTCTTCCAGCTGGGTAATACTAGTCCTCACAAAAAGACCCCCCATTCAATGTTGGAATTCAAGCCTGCTGGCACCAGAGTCTTCATATTGAAAATCCATCGTTGCTCGTGTATTAAGTGTTTGTTCCTGCATTTTACCATACATTGCATATTTTACCTGTTCTATACAGAAACAGCGCAAATCGCAGAACTCATGAGAAAAATATTTGCAGTGTTGTACCAAAGGTGCTGTTAGAACATTGCATTTTAAACAGCTTTTATGTTCCATTATCCGCACTTTGAAAGGTCGAGAGGTCTTTCCTATATATAGTAAATTACAAGGACATTGGATTGCATATATCACCGAACTGGAGGAGCACGTTGTGTGATTTCTCAAAATATACGTGTTGTCATGATAAACAAACTCCTTTACCTCTTTGGATATAGCACATATGCTACATTGGCCACATTTGTAGTGCCCTTTCTCTGTTGGAACATTTTGTACATTTTCCACCGACCTTAATGCCACTGGGCTTAGTTGCTCTTTTAAGTTTTTATCCCGTTTCCAAACGCAACGTATAGATTTGTCTCCCAGGCCCTCCACATTACTCAAGATTTTAGTGTACTTTTTAAGATTTTTTGGATATTATAACTCAATGGTGAAAATTTAGTTATCAAATTGACATGCTTATCACTGTCCCCTGTATCTTTCATTTTAGTGGAACTGATCAACCATGATCGAGCATTAAAAAGCGCTCGTTGATAAGCTCGCCGTGTAATTTTGACAGGATATCCTCTATCCATAAAATCCTTAGACAAGGTCACCGATTGTCTTTTGATCCAGTGAAAAGCAGGATATAAATGCAGCTAAATAAAACATGTGAATACATACCCTTTTCCTTTGACACATTTTGCGTCTCAGGACACACCATTTTGCAGGGTCACCTTCCACACACACCAATGATTGGAGTACGAAGCACAGATATCGGCCACCATGAAATGGCCAGCCACAATGCCCAAAACCATTACACACTTGTACACACCTGATACCACATGCCTCATATCATACACATGCAGCCTTTATGCGCTATCAGATGCTTTGGAACAATACTAATACCAATTAAATTGTTCACACATGGGCAATGGCTATCCTCTTAGAACTACAGAACCTGGACAGGTTAGAGGATGACCCCGCTGAGCTGCAGCCACTTAGTCCCCCATCAGCAGACACAGGGCCAGAGAATTCAGTGGACGATGTGGATGAGCCAGCTGCCAGCATTTTTTCAAGTCATAGTCCATTTGATGATCCCAGGGACAATGATGCTCATGAGCTCACCACTGAGGCTGGGGCTTACATTCCAGAGGGCTATGGTGTTGGTGGGAACCTTCAGTGAATCCTGACCTCAGGGTCAAATTCTGATGTGGAAGCGCTGTGCCACCCCATGGATCCTGCCAATTTGGAAGATGTAGGGCAGCAGATGACAGGTTCCAGTGGAGGGACACCTGTGGAACGGACATGTGCCAGCAGGACAGAATTATGGACAGAGAGTGCAGTTAAAAGTTCGTGTTCTACCAACTTTTCACAATTCACAGACCCATGATTATTTATTATTGATTTTATTGTTCTTATATACCGCACTCTTAAAAATCAGCGCGGTTTACATAAAACGAATATTGTGCTGGTCGACACTTACAATGAAACAGGGGAATGAAACTTGTACTTGAACAGGGGAGCTATATACAATATTAAGAGAAATAACTACAATATGTATCTACAGTATGTACATTAGCACAATGCATTTGTGATACATGATATACACAGGCAGTGGTGCAGGTCAAGTTGACATACACATCACCTTAATGTCATTGACAGATGACTCCTGTGCATTACACAGGCATTTGTGAGGACTTCCTGTGTATACCTATAGATGTGCTAACACCTGCAGCATCCCATAGTGTACATCATTCACATATTACACTGGGGTTTCTACTTGGAAACTAACCTCATATGGGGTATCTCTTTGCCCTTGATGTGAGAGTAAAGGTTAAATTGCTGTGACACAGCAGACCTACATTAGGTTTGTGATGGATTTTGGAGAAAGAATTGTGTAGACATGCAACAACACACCAGCACCATTAGCCTGACATTCAGGTTTCAGAGAGCATGATGGATCACAGGGAGACATATAGGCACACCAATATGCATCACCAACATTGGAAGGGATTGTTATTTAATATGTAATAGTGACAGGAACATAACAGTGGCGAAGAGATGAACATGGTGTCCCTGTCAGTACACATGATGACCCACAATATATATACAACAGAAGAAGATGTGCATGTACATGGCTGCATATCTCATCAGACTATAGCACAGTGCATGTGGTGCATAGGCGGACAGTTGCAGCATTGACACATACATGGGGCAGACACATAGGTACAGTGATGTTGGGTCAGGTTTCTAATGCGACTGCAATGGAGGTGTTTCAGTTCATGCCTTATGCTCATTTATTCCATATTGTGCCTCATCATCAAGAATTCAATGCTGTACCATACAGAAATGTGCATCGAGCACATGGTCACATATCACACGGATGGTGTCCTGGTCCCAGGGATGGCCATCTGATGGACACTGCACATGCATGACACAACAGCATCATGTGTCAAAATAAAGGGACAGAATGTCACACGGAGAACTTAACTATCATATACAAAATTGGTGAAAAGTAGCACCGATCAACATATCAGTGACCGGCCTGGGGATCACAACATCATCCAGAAGGAACATAATGGTCTAGTGAAATGCTGATGTCATCCCAAGAAAGGACAGAACTACTGCACATTGATGTGTGTCTGTCATCGGGTACAGGCCACAGCATGGTCAATGATATGTGCTTGGGTCCGTTAAGGAAATAAGTACAGAGAAAAAAACATATTTTCCCAAACTGGAAAGAGCAACATAGGGGATCTGCATAGGTGGGGTTCAAGCCAGAATTGACTGTTTACTGAAGCAGTTCGCTAACCACAACACCAGACCTTCACAGTGTCAGCACCACATCTCAAGGAAACAAATGTCCATCACTCATCAATGTCCAGACAGCTCCAAGTATTTGAAGACAATACTTATTTGCCTCAGCAGAGATAGAAATGTTCACCGTGTCAGAAATGTTCACAATACACAAGAGGTGCTACATCACACACGGCACAACATACTTACAAGGGTCATATATTACACATGCCCTTCCTTTATGTACATTGCTACTTGGTTATGTATCAGCCTTTCTAGAATTGTTTTACAATGATCATCATTTGTCTATCACACTCAAACTTAATCAGGGCCATCATGTATTCATTGGGTGATGCTGCCATCGGCACCAAGGTGTTCTCGGCATCTGTGTGTTTTTAATTGCTCTCAAAATAATGAGAATTGTAGATTGTAGCAAATTTGTGTTGTGTGTGAATGAATTCCATCAGGAGGCAGCATGGTAGGAGAAATGGCTACATACATGTTTTGAAATTGTACTTCCTCCTTGCATGTGGTACTGACTGAACATTGTTAGTGTTGAGTATAATTTGTCTTCCAGAGTTCAGTTATGGTAGCAGAGAGAGAAGATGCAATGTTTCTTCTAGGGGTAGTGCTTTCTATATCATTCTTGCTGATTTATAATAAGAACATAAGAACATAAGATATGCCATACTGGGTCAGACCAAGGTCCATCAAGCCCAGTATCCTGTTTCCAACAGTGGCCAATCTAGGTCATACGTACCTAGCAGTTTCCCCAAAAGACACAGGTTCCACAATGCTTGTAATGGGTCAAGCATTGATATCCTGGGTCCCTTCTTAATAATGGTTTATGGACTTTTCCTCCAGGAACTTGTCCAAACCTTTTTTAAACCCAGCTACACTAACAGCCTTTACTACATCCTCCGGTAACAAATTCCAGAGTTTGATTGCACGTTGAGTGAAAAAATATTTTCTTTTATTAGTCTTAAATAGTTTACCCTGTAGCTTCATTGCATGTCCCCTAGTCTTTCTATATTCCGATAACGTAAACAATCGATCTACGTTTACCCGTTCCACTCTCTTCATTAATTTATAGACTTCTATCATATCTTCCCTCAGCCGTCTCTTTTCTAGGTTAAAGAGCCCTAACCTTTTTAGCCTCTCTTCATAGGAGTATCCTTCCATCCCCTTTACCATTTTGGTGGCTCTTCTCTGAACCTTTTCTAATAACGCTATATCCTTTTTAAGATACGGCGACCAGAATTGCACACAATATTCAAGGTGCAGTCTCACCATGGAACGATATAGAGGCATTATAATATCTTTTGTTTTATTTTCCATTCCTTTCCTTATGATACCTAGCATTCTATTTGCTCTCTTGGCTGCCGCTGCACACTGGGCCGAGGGTTTTAACATGTTATCCACAATGACGCCTAAATCTTTTTCCTGTGTGGTGGTTCCTAAAGTGGAACCTTGCATCGTGTAACCATAGTTTGGGTTGTTCTTCCCTAGGTGCATAACCTTGCACTTGTCTACATTAAATTTCATCTGCCATTTTGATGCCCAGTCTTCCAATTTATCAAGATCCTCTTGCGACTCTCAAAGCCGGCACGGAGGGGCTCAGTCGTTGTGGAGGGAGGGATTCAGCCGGGCAGAGGGGGCCCCGCGGGACAGTCCATTCTGCTGCTGCTGCGGCGGCAGCGGCAGCGGTAGCAGCCAGCGGTTTTTTTTTTAAATTTAATTTTACTTGAGCCAATGGGGGGGGGGGGTTAGGACTGGTAATGGGCTATGGGGGGGCTAGGACTGGAAATGGGATGGGGGGTTAAGACTGGAGGTGGGCGGATGGGGTTAGGACTGGTAATGGGCTGTGGGCTGTTGGGGGGTTTGGAAATGGTAATGGGCTATGGGGGGAGGTTAAGACTGGTAATGGGCTGTGGGCTGATGGGGGCTGTCTGGTAATGGGCTATGGGGGGGCTAGGACTGGAAATGGGCTGGGGGGATTAAGACTGGAGGTGGGCTGATGGGGTTAGGACTGGTAATGGGCTGTGGGCTGATGGGTGGTTAGGACTGGTAATGGGCTATGGGGGGGGGTTTAGGACTGATAATGGGCTATGGGGGGGCAAGGACAGTAAATGGGCGGATGGGGAGGGGATAGGACTTGAGGTGGGCTGATGGGGTTAGGACTGGTAATGGGCTGTGGGCTGTTGGGGGGGTTAGAACTGATAATGGGCTATGGGGGTTAAGACTGGTAATGGGCTGGGGGCTGTCTGGTAATGGGCTATGGGGGGTTTAGGACTGATAATGGGCTATGGGGGGGCTAGGACAGGAAATGGGCTGATGGGGAGGGGTTAGGACTTGAGGTGGGCAGATGGTGTTAGGACTGGTAATAGGCTGTGGGCTGATGGGGGAAGGGGGTTAGTACTGGCAATGGGCTATGGGGGGCTGACTGGAAATGGGTTGATGAGGTTAGGACTGGAAGTGGGCTGATGGGGGGGTTAGGACTGGTAATGGGTTATAGGGGGGGCTTAAACTGAAAATGGGGTGATAGGAGGTTAGGACTGGAAGTGGGTTGATGGGGGGGCTAGGACTGGTATTGGGTTGGGGGGTTGCTAGGACTGAAAATGGGCTGATGGGTGACTAGGACTGGAAATGGGCTGATGCAGGGACTAGAAGGGAATGAATGCTGGGTGAGGCTGGAACTAGAAGGGAGCTGATGTTGGGGGAGGATTAGAATGGGATGGGGCTGGAAGAGTAAAATGGAGAAGGGAAAAATATTTTGTGTGGGAGGGATAAAAAATCTACAATTGGCTGGGTATTGGGAGAGTAAGTGGGGATTGAGGATGGAGAGGTAAAATTTGAGTGGATGAAATAGGAATGAGGAAAGAGCAAAAGGAGAAAGATTAGTATGTTAAAGCAGATGTAGAGAGAGAATGGAAAAAAACTAGAAGAGAGAAGAAAGGACAAATGGACAGCAGACGATGGAGAGTTAGCAGAAGACACGAAGAAACCAGAAGAAAGTGGCTGGAGCAATTGCAGCTGAAAAAAAATGCACAAAAGGTAGAAAAATATCTCTTTATTTTGAATTTATTAATTGGAATATGTCAGCTCTGGTAAATGTGCATCATTAACGTCTGCGCTTTGTTTACTACAAGAGCAAATTAATGTATAGTTTTATTTCTGCAGTGTTGTACATTCCAAGTTTGGCTTTTGGGATTCCCAGTTTAATTATTGTCTTCCTGTTTCTAAATTGTGATTACTTGTTTGGTGATGGTCTATGTTCTGCATGTGTAACTGAGCTGAGGTGTTCTGTTTATATAATTCCTATTTGACATTGCCATTTGTTCTCTTTCCCCAGTAGGTCATGTATTCTTGTTCTCTGAAATGTATTGGTTTAATATTTGCAGTGTTGCCTTTTGATTGGTAGAGTATGGTGCTTTGTGAGTCCTGGTAGTGCTGTTAGGATACGGCGGGTTTGCTATGGGTTCTAAATGGGCAGTGTTTGTAGTAGTTCCCAATGTCTCTGGCAGTTGGCACTGGATTATAGTAATGTAGAAATCTTTTAGTCTTTCTTTATCCATACACTCATTAAGAGGCACGTTTACTAAATGTTAGTGTATGGTAACATTATGCAAATAGTTATGCAAATGAGGCCCCTTATGCAAATGAGGCCCCACACCGAGTCTCCGCACATGGCCCCGCACCCCCCTTGGGCTGCCCCTGCTGGGGAGCACCAGGAGGACGCCCAGCTTATTCTGCTTTGGAAGTGGAATAAGCACTGGGCGTCCATTCGTATTAGCCAGGCAGCCCCCCCAGGAGCAATGGAGCCATGAATGGTGAGTCCCTGCTGTCTGATCTGGGTCCTGGCTGCCCCCATCAAAGGTTGGGCAGCGGGGAATCAGGGGTCCGCATTACGGCATGCTGGCCGTGAAGCGGCGAGGATGTCTTCTGCTGAGATGCAGGGGCATGCAGGACTGTCTCAGTGCCTGATCCTGCACCCGTGGGAACATCTAGTTTCCGCAGTGCAGAATCAGGTACTAGTGGGGCCATCCTGTTCGGGGGCTTCCAGACGCCCCGGCCGAGCCCCTTCCTGCATCAGGCTCTGTGTTTTGTCTTGATTAGACTGAAAGCTCTGATGAGCAGGGACTGTGACATCTATATGCACAGTGCTGCACACACCTTATAGTAGTTGTAGTAGCATCTTTTTGTTGGTTTTTAAAAAGTTTAGCATATCACTCTTACCAAGTTGACAACTTGCTGGCTTCTATTATTGTCACTGCATTTTCTATACCGTAAATAAATAATCTGTACTGTGTTTCTATTGAAAAGCCTTGTTTTTGGATGTAGCACTGCTGGATTAATGACTGCACAAGCTTTCTAGATAGGAGGTATTAGCCAATCGCATAGACTATAGTAGGAAGAGAGCTGGAGGCTGTTTGTTAGATCGTAGAGAGATTGCTAACATCTGTAAGGCAGAAAACACTATGCTGCATGCTTTGATTTTGGGAATTCTGTGATTATTCATTCTTTTCTATTTGATCCTGAATTTATAACCAATAAAGGAATTGTATCAGATGCCGAGTCATCTAATATTATATTTTTACATTCAGTTTCTATCCTTCAATGCATTAATTTCTAATGGAGAACCACAAGAATTGAACGGATTCTATAGAAAGAGGGTTACTGAGAGTTACTGCATGCCTTATTGTCAAAAAGAGAGTCACATTTGTTAGATTATTCTTATTGATCTATGACATTACAGTCTTTGGTTTCCTGTGATTCCATGCAGAAGTAAGACAGATGACTGTCCAGGGTAGCAAACCAATGTGAACCGGGGCAGAGCTGGCCCAAGGGTTTCTGCCACCCTAGGCAGAAGTCCTGGCCATGCCGCTCTCCCCCATGTGCTGTTTTGCTCCGCCCTTCCCCCTATGTATGCTGAGCTGTGCTGCCGCCCCCCACTGCCGCTGATTCTAGCGGTAGGGTTGGGGGGGGGGGAAGCTCAGCAACAGTGGCAGGCTATATATGCTTCGGCACACATGGCCTGCCACTTCTTACTCCTCCAACACAACTTTGGGGAGTCAGAAGCAACAGACAATGTGTGCCAAAACACATGGCCTGCTGCTGCCGTAGGGGGATGGAGTCAGTGGCATGGCACAGCTCAGCATAGGTGGGAAGGAGGTGGTAGGCCATGTGTGCCGTGCTGCCCACGGAGGTCTGCCACCTTAGGCAGTCACCTAGCCTGCCTAGTGGATGGCTGGCCCTGAACTGGGGATGCCAAATGAGTGAAGAGGGTCAAACTGAACACCACTTGGCCACTTTCTTTAATTTCCTTATATTCACCCAACATATACCCAGGCAGACCAAGAGTGGTCCAGCCATCCTCTACAAGGGAGCAACTATGAGACCCAATCTGTCAGCGGGGAAAAGGCAAACTCGTATGTTGTGGCAGACGGCACCACAGCACCTCCCTCACAGAGAGGGTAAGTGCCAGAGGAGGAGATGGGGTGCTAAAAGCAAGCCTTTTCCAGGGTGCTGTTTTGCACAGGAATAGTCCTGATTCCATGATCCAGCAACTGTGGCAACACTACACCTTGTTGCAGAATTTGCCGCACTCCTTAAAATAGTGAGAAACCAGCAAACTGCACCAGACGCATCCAGAGGAGAAAGAAGCCAGGTTGGGGGCCTCTCTTCCCCCTTCCTGGAGAGAGTGATAAGTCCTATGAAAAACAGTAGGGCCGGCCACAGAGTTGGCACGCTAGGTAAATCTTAAGCCTTATACATCCTTGGATGTCAGAATCTATTATTTATCTTTGAACGGTCTGCTCTTTGATCTCCCCTAGACATTTCCACCATAGGCAACTGCCTAGTTTGCCTGGTGATTGGGTTGGTCCAGCACAACAGCCTGTAGTGTACTGCCCACATCCTACAGGATAACGAGATTTTCTGGACAGAAGCCCATATCTGCCCCAGTCATCTCTGGTAGGAGATAGGCCAGGAATTCTACTTGCCCATCAGCTTCTCGACAATTGTTTTAGGCTCCTTGGAATTAGTTACAAATATATTGCTACAGTTTAATCTAGGGAACTTGAAAAATTCCGATGGACCAAATCTAGCAAATTTGTATTTACCTGCAAGACCAGTTCACTTCCTTCACTATGACATCTGCATGCCAAGGCCTGCATGGTTTGCAGATAAAGATAGAGGGTTGTTGTTAAATGCCATCAAGTTGGTGTCGACTCATGGCGACCCTCTGGATAGTTGCCCTAAATTGTGTTCAGTCTTCAGTCAGGCAGCTCATTGTTAATAGAGTGACATCCATAGCTGCTGTTATTGTATTGATCCATTGCATTACTGGCCTTCCTCTTTTGCGTTGACCTCCAACCAGGTCCGGTCCAACCACTAGGCAAACTAGACAGTCGCCTAGGGTGGCAATTTCTGAAAGGCAGCAAAAAGCAAGCCATTCAAAGCTAAATAATAGATTTTTACAGCCAGAGGGAGTGTAAAGCTTGAAGTTCACCTACAGTATCAAGACCTAGGGCCTGCCCTGCCTTTAAACTTGCCAAAAATGATGTCTTTCTCTAATGATCTCTCTCTTCGTATGATGTGTCCAAAATATGAAAGCCAAAGTTTTGTCATCTGAGCTTCTAAAGAAATGTTAGGTTTGATCTCCTCTAGTACTGACTGGTTTCTTCTTAGGGCAGTACATGGTATACATAGTATTCTTCGCCAGTACCATAATTCAAAAGCATTGACTTTCTTCCTCTCTATCTTTTTCACTGTTCAACTTTCACATCCATATGATACTATTGAAAATACCAAGGCTTGGACAAGTTGAATCTTTGTATGGAGAGACCTTTAAAACAACTGCGCTTCATAATGGGGGTAATTCTGCCATCATAGGTAGGTTTCTGTTTTTCCATAAGAACATAAGAACATTGATATCTTCGGTCCCTTCTTAATAATGGTTTATGGACCTTTCCTCCAGGAACTTGTCCAAACCTTTTTTAAACCCAGCTACACTAACAGCCTTTCTATATTCTAATAACGTAAACAATCGATCTACGTTTACCCGTTCCACTCTGTTCATTAATTTTTAGACTTCTATCATATCTCCCCTCAGCCTTCTCTTTTCCAGGTTAAAGAGCCCTAACCTTTTTAGCTTTTCTTCATAGGAGTATCCTTCCATCCCCTTTACCATTTTGGTGGTTCTTCTCTGAACCTTTTCTAAAATCGCTATATCCTTTTTAAGATACGGCGACCAGAATTGCACACAATATTCAAGGTGCGGTCTCACCATGGAACGATATAGAGGCATTATAATATCTTTTGTTTTATTTTCCATTCCTTTCCTTATCATACCTAGCATTCTATTTGCTCTCTTGGCTGCCGCTGCACACTGGGCTGAGGGTTTTAAAATGGTATCCACAATGACGCCTAAATCTTTTTCCTGGGTGGTGGTTCCTAATGTGGAACCTTGCATCGTGTAACCATAGTTTGGGTTGTTCTTCCCTAGGTGCATAACCTTGCACTTGTCTACATTAAATTTCATCTGCCATTTTGATGCCCAGTCTTCCAATTTATCAAGATCCTCTTGCAATTTTTCACAATCCTCTTGGGTTTTAACAACTTTAAATAGTTTTGTGTCATCTGCAAATTTGATAACCTCACTCGTAATTCCACTTTCCAGGTCATTTATGAATATGTCAAAAAGCAGCGGACCCAGCACAGATCCCTGGGGTACACCACTATTCACCTTTCTCCATTGGGAAAATTGGCTATTTAGCCCTACCCTCTGCTTTCTATCTTTTAACCAGTTCCTGATCCACAATAGTACACTGCCTCCTATCCCATGACTCTTTAGTTTTGCCAAAAGTCTCTGATGAGGGACCTTGTCAAAGGCTTTCTGAAAGTCTAGATACACAATATCAACCGACTCACCTTTGTCTACCTGTTTATTCACTCCTTCAAAAAAACATAACAGATTAGTAAGACAAGATCTTCCTTGTCTAAAGCCATGTTGGCTGTCTCCCATTAGGTTGTGACTATCTACGTGCTGAGTAATTTTATTTTTTATGATGGTTTCTACCATTTTTCCTGGTACTGACGTCAGGCTCACCGGTCTGTAGTTTCCCGGATCACCCCTGGAACCCTTTTTAAAAATTGGTGTTACATTGGCGATCCTCCAATCTTCAGGTATTAGAGATGATTTTAATGATAGTTCACAGATTACTGATAGCAGGTCTGCAATCTCATATTTTGGTTCTTTCAACACCCTTGGATGTATACCATCCGGGCCAGGTGATTTGCTACTCTTCAGTTTATCTAATAGTTGTAAGACATCTTCCCGATGTATCGATATTTCCTTCAATTCTTCCGCACCTTTAAATACCACTTCAGTCATGGGTAACATCCCTACATCTTCCTCAGTAAAGACCGAAGCAAAGAATTCATTCAGTCTCTCCGCTATCGCCTTGTCGCCTCTTAGTGCTCCTTTAACCTCTTTATCATCTAATGGACCAACTGACTCTCTCACAGGTTTTTTGCTACGAATGTACTTGAAAAGGTCTTTATTTTGCGTTTTTGCTTCTGCAGCAAGCTTCTTCTCTCAAATTCTCTCTTTGCCTGCCTTATCAATGCCTTGCATTTGACTTGCCAGTGCTTGTGCTGTTTCCAGGTTTCGTCGTTTGGCTCTTTTTTCCATTTCCTGAAAGATGCTTTTTTGGCAACAACAGCCTCTCTGACCTCACCTTTAAACCATGCTGGCAGTTTTTTGGACTTCCTTCCACTTTTCTTAAAGCGTGGAATACAGCTGGTCTGGGCTTCCAAGATAGTATTTTTCAGCAACACCCAAGCTTGATGTACGTCTTTAACCTTTGCAACTGCTCCTTTTAGTTTTTTCTTAACTGTTTTCCTCATTTTATCATAGTCTCCATTTCGAAAGTTAAAAGGTAGTACTGTGGATTTCCTTACTATCCCTCCTCCACTAATTAAATCAAAGGCGATCATGCTATGATCACTATTGCCAAGTGGCCTCAACACCCTTATCTCTTGCACTAGATATGGTGTTCCACTAAGGACTAGGTCTAATATGGCTTCCCCTCTGGTTGGTTCATGAACCAGCTGCTCCAAGAAGCAGTCATTTATTTCATCTAGGAACATTATCTCCCTAGCATGTCCTGCCGTGACACTGACCCAGTCGATACCGGGGTAATTGAAATCACCCACTATTATTACTGCGCTGTAACTTTTGTTAGCTTCCTTGATTTCTTTGAGCATTTCATCATCCATTTGGTCATTCTGGCCAGGTGCTCGATAGTACACCCCCACTGCCATTGCCTTCCCCCTTTTATATGGAATTTCAATCCATATAGATTCTACAGCAGATTTTGTTTCCTGCAAAACTTTAATCCTTTCTGGGTCAATGCCCTCTCTAACATAGAGCGCAACCCCTCCACCAATTTGATCAGCTCTATCATTACAATATAGTTTGTACCCAGGTATCACAGTGTCCCACTGGTTGTCTTCCTTCCACCATGTCTCTGATATTCCAATCATATCTAACCTTTCATTTAGTGCTATATATTCTAACTCTCCCATCTTATTCTTTAGACTTCTAGCATTTGCATACAAGCATTTTAGAGAATGTATTTTATTCATGTTAATTTGGCTTTTGTTAGACATGGGTAAATTGGGATCTTTAAGCTCTGTCTGCTCCATACTTGAGGGCATTTGGGCTACTTTACTCTTTTGTGGAACCTCTCTGCTTTTGGTAGTATCCTTCAAGGATACATTCTTCCGAACCATCTGCTCTTGGGCTACTGTTGGCTTTCCCCTAATATCTTGTTTAAAAGCTGCTCTATCTCCTTTTTAAAGGTTAATGCCAGCAGCCTGTTTCCATCCCGGTTAAGGTGAAGCCCATCCCTTCGGAAGAGCCCCTCCTTTCCCCAGAATGTTTCCCAGTTCCTAACAAATCCATAACTATCATCTCTGCACCATTGTCTCATCCACGCATTGAGACTCCGGAGCTCTGCCTGCCTTTTGGGTCCTGCGCGTGGAACAGGAAGCATTTCGGAGAATGCTACAATGGAAGTTCTGGATTTCAACTTCCTACCTAAAAGCCTAAATTTTGCCTCCAGAACCTCCCTACCACATTTTCCTATGTCATTGGTACTGTGGTGGCGAGGCCACGGAGGAGCAGGAGGAAAGGGAGAAAAATCCCCTAAAAATGCAGTTAGCTCCAGGACGTCAGGGGTTAAAACTTCAGAGTTAGAAAAAAACTCCCTGCACAGAGTCAGTGGTAGAAAGACACGCGCTAGCTCTATGGCAGCCAGCATTGATAATGAGGAACAGCTGGGGATGGAGCTTGGAAAGGAAAGGGAGATTCACCAATATAAGATGGAGGAAATTAGAGACAGGAGGATTATGGGAGACAGAAGGAGCCTGGGAGACAGGAGGAGCCAGGGAAGCCTGAGGAGCGAGAAGAGAGGAGGAGCAAACAGAGCCACAGGAGAAGCAGGAAGTGACGAGGCAAGCCGAGAAGGCATTGCAAGTGGCAAGCATTGCTGGCACGTAGAGCCTAGGCAGCCCAGGAGGCAGCAACAGGAGGAACACGAGGCAAGGCCTGTTTGCAGAGTAAGGCAAGAGCCCAAGGAGTCCTGCAAGAGGTATGGAAGTAATCCTGTGAGAGGGAAAGCTTATGAGAGAGAGGAAGTAAGCTATGGAAATGGCCGAGAGTTGTCTCCACCTGAGTGTATGGAAAGTGAGCCCGTGGCACTAAACTCTGAGGAGAGTTTGTTTCCCCACAGCAAGGTGAGCACTTTAAAAGCTTCTCCTAGTTCCCTGAGAGATAAGAAGTCTCCTAATTCTCTCAAGAGTCCCCAGCAGAGAGAAGAGGCCATTTGGCAGAAAGTTTTAAAGGTTTTAGAAAGATTAAAGCCTGTTACTTCTGACCCAAAGTCTGACCATTTACCCTCTGATTCTGAAGGGGAAAGTATGGATTTGGGAGAATCTGTGTTGGAAGATTTACCTTCAGATCAGGAGATGGATTGTTCTTTAGTCTATGCCTAAACTGACAAGCCGTAAGGTTTTAAGAAGTGAAGAAACCTAGAGGCTTGGATTTCAGTTGAGCAGTGCTGAGAAGATTATGCTAATGAGCTGCTGAGCTCCGTGGTTTGTTTCAGACTTGTTAAAAGTCTGTGTTACAAGTGAATGCCAGAGTTGTTAACTCAGCCTTTAAGAAACGTTTGTGAAGGGAAGAAGAATAACTGCAGTAAAAAGTACCATTGGTTTAACTAACTTGAAGAATGTAAAGTTTGTAACCAATCTGGAAGCTGTTTGGCTTAAAGAGTACTGGCTATTTTCTACCTGAAGATACACTGATTGCCTAGTATTGTATATAAGCTGAATGAAGAAGCAAGTTTCTGTTTTTGTTTCACTGGAGAAAGTATCCACCAATTTTTATGTTCTGATATTTTTTGAACTGCCAAGTTCATCTTGCCTGGAGAATAAATAAAAATCCTGTGTGCCTTGAAAAACAAAACCTCTCATCTGAATTACTTTTCACAACTACTTTGCATAGAGACTAAACAAGGGACATAAAAATAAATAAGTTCCGTCTCCTACCACTAGGCTACCGCCTGGCCACTAGGGGGCGCGACAGTACCGACATGTACCAAGACAGCAGACTCCTCCCCAGCACTATCTAAGACCTTATCTAGGTGGCGCTTGAGGTCCGCTACCTTCGCACCAGGCAGGCATGTTACTAGGCGATCCTCACGTCCACCAGCCACCCAGCTATCTACATGCCTAATGATCGAATCACCAACTATAACGGCTGTCCTAACCCTTCCCTCATGGGCACATGGCCCTGGAGAAACTTCCTTGGTGTGAGAGGGTTTTACATCACCTGGAGGACAGGTCCTAGTTACAGGATCACTTCCTGCCACACCAGGGTGATGCTCTCCTGTCACGTGACCTCTCTCCTCCATGTCAACAGGGGTGCTGCCAGACTGGAGGTGGGACTTCAGGACTATATCCCTGTAGGTCTCGTCTATGTACCTCTCTGTCTGTCTTATGTTTTCCAAGTCTGCTACTTTAGCCTCTAGAGAACGGACTTGTTCCCTGAGAACAAAGAGCTCCTTGCACCTAGTGCACATGTAAGACCTCTCACCAACTGGGAGAAAATCATACATGTGACACTCAATGCAAAAGACTGGAAAGCCCCCATCCCGCTGCTGGACTGCTGTCTGCATCTTAGTTTTAAGTTTGTGTCTAGATCTTTAAGTTCTTACTTACTAGGGGTTGCTATGGGTATTTATACCAATAAAACTGTACCTAATAAGTCTAATATACCTTGTTCACCTGAAGTTTAATTAATCTCAGGTCCTTAGTGTATGTCTGATTTGGGTAATGAGCTTCACCTGAAAGCACCTCCTGTCTTTTAAGATGTGTAAGTACCTATAAAGCTATGATTATCCCAGGGGTGGATGGGTGTGGGGAGGGAGGGAGGGAAATAACACTTATTAAAAGAGGGCTGCTACACAGTACCCTGTCTTGTGCTGCTGAGGTAAGCTAAATTCTGATTTGATTTAAATTATAGCTCTTAGCTGCTGCAAGGCTCTAACTTCTTATGAAATTTAAACTACAAGCTCTCTGCTGGGTTCTAAATGTAACCAGAAAGCTCTCTTCTGTGTGTTAAATTTAAACTAAAAGTACTTTGTTGTTACTAGGCCCTGAGTGACTATTAAATTTAAACTACAAGCTCTCTCCTGGGTATGAAATGTAACCAGAAAGTTCTCCTCTGTGTTTTAAATTCAAACTTTAATTGCTGCTACTAGGCCCTAACTGACCCAACAAAAAACAGTGGGTTCACAGATTAAGTAGCTTTAATACAAAGAATTCTTTTTAGAAAATTACCAGAAGTATATACTCACAGTTGCAGATTTCTCTCCACAAGTAACAGTCCCCCTTTCTAGTCCTTCAAGACAGAGGATCACAGCTCTGGTTGAGCTATTTATGCCTCTGCTGCTGAGGTAATGCTGTGACCAACTTCCTGGGTAATTAACAGTCCTTGCTTGGATAGGAGGAGTCTTTCAAAATGGCCTTTTGATCTGCCACCTGGTGTTAACACCTATTGAAAAGGTTTCACAGGTCTCTTGCCCCCTAGGTAGAAGGCCTCTTTGTAAAGGTCTCTAGAAGACTTTATTTGTTGCTCAAAGAGTACAGACCCTGTTTTGCCTTTTGTGCTAAGCTAAATTCTGATTTGATTTAAATTATAGCTCTTAGTTGCTGCTAGGCTCAACATCTTATGAAATTTAAACTACAAGCTCTCTGCTGGGTTCTAAATTTAAGCAGAAAGCTCTCTTCTGTGTTTTAAAACTAAAAGTACTTTTCTGATGCTAGGCCCTGAGTGACTATTAAATGTACACTACAAGCTCTCTGCTGGGTTCCAAATGTAACCAGAAAGCTCTCTTCTGTGTGTTAAATTTAAACTAAAAGTACTTTGCTGTTACATGGCCCTGAGTGACTATTAAATTTAAACTACAAGCTCTCTGCTGGGTATGAAATGTAACCAGAAAGTTCTCCTCTGTGTTTTAAATTCAAACTTTAATTGCTGCTACTAGGCCCTAACTGATTCCATCCTATGAGGAGCTGCTATTCTGCCAGGCTGAGACTAGTCAACCGAATGAGCCAATGAGACAGCAGAGGGAGTGACTAGGGAGTAGTGGGAGCTGAGTAAGTCAGCCGAAGGAGCCAATGAGACAACAGAGGGAGGGACTAGGGAGTAGTGGGAGCTGAGTAAGTCAGCCGAAGGAGCCAATGAGACAACAGAGGGAGGGACTAGGGAGTAGCGGAGGGAGCTTCCAGCACAAAGTTTTTCATCGACTAGTGGAAAGAGAGAGCCAGCCAGTCACAGCCAGAACCAGAGTCAGCCAAGTGACGGTGAGTGGGTCTGAACAGTGATACTGGGTCCCAGGGTCTTAAAACAAGATTTTTTTTATTGGGGATGGTTATGGTGCTGTTGTGCTGTGCTGCACTGCCTGAACTCTGGTCCTTGATTACCTTAAATAAATGTCCATGTCGTCACTTATTTTTAACTTCCAACTATTCAGATGCTCACTGTTGCCAAGGACAGTTCATATCAATATATATGCTTGCAGCCAATCAATGTAATGTCACTCAAACCCTCAGCATTATATATTTTATTAAACCCAAATCAGGCACACACTTAGGTTTTTTTTGTAATTCCTTGTCAGCATTTCAGTCTTCAAAAGTTGGTGCCTCGGCATCCCTGCATCACTGTGGGTCCTGGGACTGACTAGCAGGTTACTCACACCATGTAAGGGAAGCCCACCACTTTAGGTTTCATAGTTACTGCCTAAGGAGTTAGTTGAAGGAATGAAATCCAAGCTTTAGACTGCAATGCATTACTCCAAGGGCAGTCTTCATCCTGCAGTGCACTGAGTGTATTAGTGGTGAAGGACTGGAGTAGGTTCTTGTGTTGATTCCTTCAATATATAGGATTATTTAGTTTAAGCAGCTCTCCTATTTGGGTAATATTATTCCATTTGGTCCACCTTGGGGGTCAGGAAGTTCATAAATAAATCCACAGCACACAGTGGGGTATACTGAACTGCAACTTTACTGAAATATCATTGAGCTTCAACATTCATAGTATTTCCCAAGAAGACACTCATACACAGTATTCACCTTTAGAGTTTCTCCCCTCCATCTGAGAGTGCGGTAAGCACCATCATCGCTAGGTGCAGTGGAAAGAGGGCTGAGCTTGTATGACACTGAAGAAAAAGGTTTGAGATTAAATTTTTGTTAAAGTTCTTATGACAGAGTAATCCTGTAGTTAATATATGTATGTTTGTTTCCCCTCTTCTCCTCTTCCTTCCATCTTTCCCCCCCACCCCCCTTTGAGCTCGGTTTTGGCCATGTTCAATGTCAAACGACAGTGGAACATCCAGGCATCAATGTCAGATAGGCAGGCAGAGATCTGACCCTGGATGCCAGAGAAATTTCAGGTGTAGAGAGGTAGATTTGATAGTCAAACCGCATGGGAGGAGACGAGTGTGCCAACGGTCTGGGTAAAGAAAGAACGGTTTAACACATAAACCAGGCAATGCTCCAAAAGAACAGAATGTTGTTGATGATGGTATATAACTTTTTAAATAAAGATAAAACATTGTTCTGGAGGGATTCCTAGAGCAGTTAGATAGTAAAACATTTTTCTTTGCACATTTACTACTTCAGTCACAAAAGATGGCTTCAACGGGTGATCGTGTTCAACAGACTGCAGCAAGCAACTCAAGTGACCATGAAATCGAGAATAATGACAATTCAGTGAAAGCACGAGCCAAAGCACCAAGAAAGGAAGACAGAATAAAAAACTGTATTTCAGAGGGAATGGCTGAAGAACCCAGACTACTGTGCCTGGTTAGATACACACGATGATCCAAACTATGCACGATGCGTTTATTGTAGTGTTGTGATTAGTGTTAAATTTGATGATGTTGAAGCTCTGAAAAGTCATTGTGAATCACAGAAGCATGAGTCGTTGGTCAAGGCTCATAGACAATCTAAAGTAATTGAACATTTTTTTGTTAACACACGTGATACCCCATTACTTGACAAAGTAGCATCAGTAGAGTTAGCAAAGACATATCATGGTATAAAACATAATTACAGTTATTTGTCCATGGACTGTGGAAACAAAATGGACAATTTTCTATATTCTGATTCTGAAATCGCCTCAAAGATCCAACTTGGAAGAACAAAGACGGAATCCTTAGTAAAAAATGTTTTTGCACCATATTCCATTGAAATAGCTGTCAACAAAATAAGACATGGAGACAATGGTTCCCCTCTTCCATATTCTGTTTCCACAGATGCCTCCAATAAAGGAAATAGAAAGAATTTTCCTTTAGCAGTGAGAATATATGATGTAAAAGAAGGTGTGCAAGACTATCTCTTAGATTTTTATGAGGAACCCGATGAAACATCTGAGTCAGAAGCAAAGTCTCTCATTATGGCTATTGAGTCTCTAGGACTGAATCTCCAGCATATGGTCGCATATGGGGCTGACAATGCATCGCTGAATTATGGAACACACTTCTCTGTCTTTCAAAATCTCTCAAATATAAAAGGAGAAATTATCAAGACAAATTGTAACTGCCACATCTTGCACAACACTGCAAAATACAGCATTAAGAAATTAGCTATGATGTAGAGACATTAGTCATCAAGGTCTTTAACCATTTTTCTACAAGTGCAAAGAGGCTAATGGTCTTAAAGGAATGTTTTGATTTTGTACAAGAAGACTTCCGCCAAATCTTGCGTCACATCCCTATAAGATGGCTCAGTTTATTTGCAGCAGTTGATCGACTTTTACTGAACTGGGATGCTATAAAAGTCTATTTCCTGCAAATAGGTCCTGAAGATAGTGATAAGATAATTTGGTCATTCATATCGGACCAAGAAGATGGAATAAGTAAAACCCCAACGATGGCAGAATGTTATATATTCTTTTACCACTCACTTCTGTCAGTATTCCAAATGGCCATACTGGCTTTAGAAAAGAGCAATATTCAAGCCACTAATGTTTTTAACATTGTGGATAGATTAAGGATTGAGCTGCAGAATAGGCACAATGATGAATTATTTGGCTTCAAGGCTGCACAAGCAATGCATCACCTCGAAAAAGGCAATCTGAAAAATTTAGAACAGAAGTTTAATAAGTTTATTCAAGGGCTTTGGCATACCTTGAAAAATGGTTTGATTTTGATAAATCACCTTTTAGGAAGTTTGCCAGCCTTTCGCTTGAGAAGGACTTGCCCTCCATGGAAGATCTGTACAGTTTAAGTGAAGTATTTGGCATTGAAGAACAAATCCACATGGATAATTGATATAGTGAACTATTGCTTTTACGCATTGCAGCTCCAGCATTAAATGAAAGCCAAGAAGAATTAAAAAGTGCTAATAAATGCAGCACATTTCTACAAAACATAGATGTGCCAAATTTGAAGAGGATTGTGCAGTTCCATGCAGCAATGCCTGTGAGGAAAGAGTGTTCAGTGTCATGACTAATCTCTGGACTGATGACCGCAACAGATTAGGTGTTGATACTATAAAAGCTGAATTGTGTATTCGGCATAACATAAACTTGTCATGTTTACAGTTCTTCGAAAGCATCAAAATGAATAAAGCTCTCCTTCGTGCAGCTAGATCAGCCACTAAGTATTCATTCAAGCGAATTGAAAGTTATAAGGTTTTCCCTTTCTTTTACATCAAATATTCTCACTGCTAGAGGGGAAATCTTCCAAATATTATACCTTTTGATATTTTGGATAAAGGGAAAACGTGATGCTTACCAAGCATAGCTTCTGACACCAACCCAAAACCCTGTGACTGTTCTGAGCCCTACTGAGCTACAGAGCAAGGAGGCTGCCACCTATACAACTGCCAGTGCTACTGGAGGCTCAGCCTGATGTCCCCAGGGCCTACTAAGATCAAAACTCTACAAGAATAATGGTGAATGAAGACGTTCTGATCACCTGGGATAATCCCATTCTGAATGACGAAAAGCAGGAAGCAAAGAAAATGAGGTGAAATCCAAATAATCCAACTAGAAAATCTATTGTTTTCTTTATAAAGAATTGTTGGAATCTTTAATGATGCTTTCCTATAGAGGGGAACCAAGGAACATTTAATGCACAAAGCACCTGATTTTGAAATATCTACAGAGAAAAAAATCACAGCAGATGAGGGCCATAAGGGCCATCTAGCCTATCCGTTTTCATTCCTGGTGCACAATTGATTTGTGACTTTATAGGCACTTCTTCATCTTTTGTTCTATTACAATGTTTTTACTGAAACTATTACATCTTTTGTTCTATTACAATGTTTTTACTGAAAGAGGTATGAATCTTGTAGATTATGTTTGCCTTGGAGGCATTTCAATGTCTCTTCTCTGCTCTAGAGAATACATATTTAAGTAAAATCTTATGTGTGTTCACCTTGCACCATTTTGGTAGCCTATCAGATATGGCCTCCAGAAATGAATAAAGTATTCTCTGAGAGGCCTCACAGATTACCTGTATGGAGAAATTGTGAGCACTTTTCTTCTACTCAAGCCTGCCCTATTAGGCTTCACTACCTTTGGATCATCAGATATGATCACCCCTTGCTACCTAATTGATGCTACATTGTTGATTATGTGGTTCATCGAATTCAAATACATTTTATTTATTTATTTATTTATTTAAAAGGATTTCTATACCGCCTTCTCCTTCAATACATTGTACTTTCTCTGTCAAAGCATGGCAGTGTGTTTCTGTTGTATGTGTGTAAGAAATTAATACAAAAACGATTCAAAAATCTATTTGGAATTCAATATTAATACAGTGAATGTAGAGTGGGAGGAGTAGGAGTGTGACAAAGGGGTGTAGCAAGAAGAGACATGGCGCAAAGGTGTTGAGCTTTTCTCTTTCAAAGCGTTAGCCTACACTAGTCCTCAGTGATTTTTGTGTGTGTGCCTGGGGGTGGGGCATAGGTGGGAATAGGGTCAGGGAATGGGCAGAGCATGGCGAGACACAGGTGTCGGGTTTTTTTCGGTGAAAAAGTTGGCAACCCTAGTGGGGGGTTGAGGTTTGGGTGTCTTGTTGTGAATAGACCTTCAGTTTTCTTGAGGTTGATACTCAAGTTGTTTGATTGGAGCCAGTTTTCAGCTTCAGATAGGCAGGTTTGTAAATTGTCATAGTTGGGGTTGTGGATGTCTAGTGGAGAGTATACCATAATATCGTCTGCATATATATATGGTATCTTATATTGTGTTTTTTGAATATGTAACATATTGGCTGGATGAATAAGTTGAACTGTAGAGCAGATAAGGTGGAGCCTTGTGGGATACCTTGATTTTGGGAGAAGGTTGAAGAGGTTTTGTGATCTATTTGCACATATTGGTAACGATTTGAACCACCTGAGGATTTGTCCGCTTATGCCTAGGTGATTGAGTCTTGAGATTAGAGTATTATGACTTACGTTGTCAAAAGCAGCTGAAATATCCAGAAAAATGAGAATGAATGCTTGTTTGGAGTTGTCCATTCCCTGAATGAGTGAGTCATATAGAACCAATAACAGAGTTTCAACCCTGTGAAAGGGGCGAAATCTGTATTGTTGATCATCTAACGGGGCATGTGAGTCAATAAAGTCTTGTAACTGTCGTTGGACTGCTTTCTCAAAGACTTTGGCTATGAATGGAATGCAGGCAATAGGTCAATAGGAAGAAGGTTCATCTTTATTGAGATTTTTATTCTTTAAAATGGGACGAATTGAGAACATTTTGAGCTGGTTGGGCATGATTCTCTGTAGGAGGGCTTGACTGACAATGTTTAAAAGGTATGGGGCTATTTCCTTTTTTATTGCTTTGATCCATGCAGCAGGGCAGGGGTCTTGGGGGGATGTTTTATTGAGTTTTGTGATTATGTCTGTTATTTGGCCTAAGTCAATGGTGCTAAATGACTGTCATTTGGTAGGATTAACTGCATTTATTGGGGAATCAAGTGGAACTGCTGTACACTTGGGTATTAGGTTGTGGGTGTAGTAATCCGCTAGGACATGTGGTTGGATGGGCATTTTATTTGAGCTATCGTATGGGGGTTTTGTTATTGATTTAAAAATTTTGAACAATTCTCTTGGGCGGTTGAATGCTTTGCTTAGAACTTTTGTGTGGTAGTTTCTTTTTGCCTTATTTATTTTTTATTTGTAAATATCAAGTGTTGAGTTGTATAGGGTTTTTAGTTTTGCGTTTTTTTTCTGTTCGCCATTTGAATTCTATTTTTCTGAGTTCTTTTTTTATCCTATTTAAGATGGGGGTATACCATTTGTCAGATTGTCTGCACTGAGGTTTTTGTGGCTTTGGTGAAGCTTATGCTGCAGTCACGATTGATGTGTTCCATTTTGTTATTATTTCTTCAACGAAGAAACTTAACGATACTATTTCTAGCAATTATAATGTATCCAATGGAAGAATCGATAAATTAATGATTGAATAATGTTTGGGAACAAGAATATAATTGGATTTCTCTAGTTATTATTGGAGCAACATATATTCGATACTCAACAGATTATTTCAGCTTGTTGTAAGTCTTTAACCTTTGCAACTGCTCCTTGTAGTTTTTTCTTAACTATTTTCCTCATTTTATCATAGTCTCCCTTTCGAAAGTTAAAAGGTAGTACTGTGGATTTCCTTACTTTTCCTCCTACACTAATTAAATCAAACGTGACCACGCTATGATCTCTATTGCCAAGTGGCCCCAACACCCTTATCTCTTAAACTAGATTTGGTGTTCCACTAAGGACTAGGTCCAATATGGCTTCCCCTCTGGTCAGTTCATGAACCAGCTGCTCCAAGAAGAAGTCATTTATTTCATCTAGGAACTTTATCTCCCTAGCATGTCCTACCGTGACACTGACCCAGTCGATACCGGGGTAATTGAAATCACCCATTATTATTACTGCGCTGTAACTTTTGTTAGCTTCCTTGATTTCTTTGAGCATTTCATCATCCATTTGTTCATTCTGGTCAGGCGGTCAATAGTACACCCCCACTGCCATCACTTTCCCCTTTTTACATGGAATTTCAATCCATAGAGATTGTACAGCAAATTTTGTTTCCTGCAAAACTTTAATCCTTTCTGACTCAATGCTCTTTCTAACATAGAGCGCAACCCCTCCACCAATTTGATCAGCTCTATCATTATGATATAGTTTGTACCCAGGTATCACAGTGTCCCACTGGTTGTCCTTCTTCCACCATGTCTCTGATATTTCAATCATATCTAACCTCTCATTTAGTGTTATATATTCTAACTGTCCCATCTTAATTTTTAGACTTCAAGCATTTTAGAGACTATATTTTATTCATATTAATCTGGCTATTACATGGGTAATTTGGGATCTTTAAGCTCTGTCTCCTCCATCCTCGAGGGCATTTGGGCTACTTTACTCTTTTCTGGAACCTCTCTGCTTTTGGTAGTATCCTTCAAGGATACATTCTTCCAAACCATGCACTCTTGGGCGACTGTCGGATTTCCCTATTAACTAGTTTAAAAGCTGCTCTATCTCCTTTTTAAAGTTTAATGTCAGCAGCCTGGTTCCATCCCAGTTAAGGTGAAGCCCATCTCTTTGGAAGAGCCCCTCCTTTCCCCAGAATGTTCCCCACTTCCTAATAAATCCAAAACCCTCATCTCTGTGCCATTGTCTCATCCACGCATTGAGACTCCAGAGCTCTGCTTGCCTTTGGGTCCGGCGCATGGAATGGGAAGCATTTCAGAGAACGCTACCATGGACGTTCTGGATTTCAACTCCCTACCTAAAAGCCTAAATTTAGCCTCCAGAACCTCCCTACCACATTTTCCTATGTCATTGGTACCGACATGTACCAAGACAGCAGAATCCTCCCCAGCACTATTTAAGACCTTATCTAGATGGCACGTGAGGTCCGCTACCTTCACACCAGGCAGGCATGTTACCAGGCGATCCTCATGTCCACCAGCCACCCAGCTATCTACATGCCTAATGATCGAATCACCAACTATAACGGCTGTCCTAACCCTTCCCTCATGGGTACATGGCCCTGGAGAAACCTCCTCGGTGCGAGAGGGTTTTACATCACCTGGAGGACAGGTCCTAGTTACAGGATCACGTCCTGCCACACCAGGGTGATGCCCTCCTGTCACGTGACCTCTCTCCTCCATGGCAACAGGGATGCTGCCAGACTGGAGGTGGGACTTCAGGACTATATTCATCCCACAAACAATTCATCCCACAAACAATTATCCATAGATATCAACTCCAACCCTAAAAATAATCCCTCACATAACCTACTCCATACCACCATTTCCCCTCCCTCATGTCCCTCTTGGAGAGTACACTTTCCTAGACACCCACACCCACACCCTGCTCACTCTAAGTCTCGGCATTACACTAGAAAACGACCCCCATGCTACTCTGATAAGAAATCTGCATGTAACTTGTCCAACCTCATCCATATCCCTCTCCTCCCCCTCTCCGCTCTCCCGTTTTCATGTGCCCTATGGAACGTATGCTGAGTCATCAAAAAAAACCGTTTATTCATGAGCTTTTCATCTCCAATGCCCTGCACCTTCTTGCCTTGACGGAGACCTATCTTCCCCCAGATGACACTGCATCCGTTGCCTCTCTCTGCTACGGGGGCTACCAGTTCTCCCATATACCCCGACTTACTGGTCGCGGTGGTGGTGTTGGCCTCCTACTCTCTCCCTCCTGCCAATTCCAACCCCTTCTGCCACCCCATGGAGACTCCTTTGAAGTCCACTCCATTCACCTCCTCTCACCACTTCCCCTCCGAATAGCTGTTATCTATCGCCCACTGGAGAAATCCAAATCAACCTTCCTCACCGACTTCGACTCCTGGCTTTCTGCCTTTATGGATCCCTCCTCCCCCACTCTTATTCTTGGCGATTTCAAGATTCACATCGACAACCTCTCTGACCCCCATGCCTCAAAGTTCCTTGCTCTTACCTCCTCGTTCGACCTGCAACTTTGCTCCACTGCCCCCATACATCTACACGGCCACTGCCTTGACCTAATACTATTCTCCAACTCCTCTCCTTCAAACCTCCGCAAATCAATCCTTCCCTTATCTGACCATCACCTCTTAACATTTACTCTTCAACTTCCACTGTCCCAGCCTCGTCCTGTCTCCTCCATCCTATTTAGAAACCTTCATAATATTGATCCCCTGACTCTCTCCTCCACCATCTCTCCATCTCTTTCCGCCATTTTATCCTCCAAGTCCATCGACGAGGCATTATCTTCATACAATGCTACATTATCCTCAGCCCTTGATACTCTTGCCCCTCTCACCCCACGTCCTGTCATACGATCTACTCCCCAACCCTGGCTTTCACCCACAATCCATTACCTACGCATCTGCTCCCATTCTGCCGAACGTGATTGGTCCAAATCCCGCTCCCCGGAAGACCTTCTACATTTCAAATTCATGCTTGGTTCCTTCCAGTCAGCCTTAGCACTTGCCAAACAAGATTACTACATCCAGCTGAACAACTCCCTTGCCTCTGATCCTCGCCGTCTCTTTAATACCCTCAACTCCCTCCTCAAGGTCCCCCCGCCCCCGATCCCGCCCTCCCTTTCGGCCCAAACCCTAGCCGACTACTTCCACGACAAAATTCACAAGATTATCCTCCAAATCCCTACCCCCCCATCTACCTCCCCTCCTCCCCTATTCTCCTCCCCCACCCATACTCCATCTGCCACCCTCTCCTCCTTCCCTCCAATCTCTGAAGAAGAAACTGCACTCCTTCTGTCCTCCTCCAAACCCACCACCTGTTAATCAGACCCTATCCCCATCCATCTCCTACGTTTCATCCCCCTCACCATTGCCTCCTCCATCACTCATATCCTCAACCTCTCACTCTCCACTGCAACTGTCCCTGTTGACTTCAAACATGCTGTTGTCACACCCCTCCTCAAGAAACACTCTCTTGATCCCACATGCCCTTCTAACTATTGACCCATCTCCCTCCTTCCCTTCATATCCAAACTAGTAGAATGAGCAGTCCACCGGCGCTTCCTTGACTTCCTCACCTCCCAAGCCCTCCTCGACCCACTTCAATCCGGCTTCCGTCCTCTTCACTCCACTGAAACGGCACTCAAAAAAGTCACAAATGACCTGTTCCTAGCTAAATCCAAGTTCCTCTATTCTATCCTCATTCTTCTTGACCTTTCTGCTGCCTTTGACACCGTTGACCACGACCTTCTCCTCATCACCCTCTCCTCACTTGGCTTCAAGGACTCCGTACTTTCCTGGTTCTCCTCCTACCTCTCCCATCGCTCATTCAGCGTATGCTCTGGTGGCTCCTCCTTCTCCCCTACCCCGCTCTATGTAGGTGTACCACAGGGATCTGTCTTAGGCCCCCTCCTCTTCTCTCTCTATACCCAAAACCTGGGTGCCCTTATCTCCTCCCATGGCTTTCAGTACCATCTCTATGCCGATGACTCACAAATCTACCTCTCTACACTTAAGATTTCCCCGGCAACCCAGTCCAAGATCTCTGCCTGTCTTTCGGACATCGCTGCCTGGATGTCTCATCGATGACGGAAATTGAACATGTCCAAGACTGAACTCCTTGTCTTTCCACCTAAATCCTCCCCCCACTTCCTCCTCTCTTAATCCATGTTGATGGATCTACTATCCCTCCTGTTCCCTCGGCCCGTAATCTAGAAGTTATCTTTGACACCTCTCTCTCCTTCTCTGCTCATATCCAGCTTGTAGCTAAGACCTGCCGCTTCTTTCTCTACAACATCAGCAAAATCCGCCCCTTCCTCTCTGAACACACTACCAAAACACTTATCCACTCCTTAATCTCCTCCCACCTCGATTACTGCAACCTACTCCTTACTGGTCTTCCCGTGAGCCACCTCCTTCCCCTTCAATCTATACAAAATCATGCTGCTCGACTAATCTTCTGCCAGCCTCGCCATGCCCATGTTACTCCTCTTTTAAGTTTGCTTCACTGACTCCCTGTCCAATTCCGCATCCAGTTCAAGCTTCTCCTGCTGACCTATAAATGCACTCACTCTATGGCCCCTCATTACCTCCTATCTCTTATCTCTCCCTATGTCCCCTCTCAAAATCTGCGTTCCGCTAACAAATTTCTTCTATCAATGCCCTTCACCCACACTGCTGACTCCCGACTGCATTCCTTTCACCTTGCTGCACCTCACACCTGGCACAACCTGCCTGCGTCTGAGAGCCAGGCACCCTCCCTGGCCCTCTTCAAGTCCAGGCTAAAGACCCACCTCTTCACCGTTGCATTCAGATCCTGACTCCTTCCTCATCCCACCCTAACCCCCATCAACGTTTTGACCAACTTCAGACTAAACTGCACCACACCGTACCTTGCGTAGAACCGATTAACACTCTACACTGTTTTTAACTAATGTACTACTCTAACTAGATTGCAAGCTCTGATGAGTACGACTCTGATGGGCAGAGACTGTCTCATGTACGCTGACTACCTCTTGTAGGTTAGGTTAGCTATGCAGCGCTGCGTGCGTGGTGCTGTAGTAGTGCTAAATAGTAGTAGTAGTAGTAGTACTATATCCCTGTAGGTCTCGTCTATGTACCTCTCTGTCTTTCTTATGTTTTCCAAGTCTGCTACTCTAGCCTCTAGAGAATGGGCTCGTTCCCTGAGAGCAAAGAGTTCCTTGCACCTAGTGCACACGTAAGACCTCTGAGCAACTGGGAGAAAATCATACATGTGACACTCAATGCAAAAGACTGGAAAGCCCCCATCTTGCTGCTGGACTGCTGTCTGCATCTTAGTTTTAAGCTTGTGTTTAGATCTTTCAGTTCTTTACTTACTAAGGGTTGCTATCGATATTTATACTAATAAAACTGTACCTAATACGTTTAATATACCTTGTTCACCTGAAGCTTAATTAATCTCAGGTCCTTAGTGTATGACTGATTTGGATAACAAGCTTCACCTGAGAGCACCACCTTTCCTTTAAGATGTGTAAGTACCTATAAAGCTACGATTATCCCAGGGGGTGGGTGTTAGAGTGCTGTGTCGATGTGTGTTTGTGAAGGTGTTAATTTGTATTAGTTTATGATGGTGTCTCTTTTGGTTGAGGGTATACCTGTGGAAAGTGTTTCCAAAAATCAATGGGAGTATGTTTTGTCTGGGGTGGTGATAATGGATGGGGATAGGAAAGGATTGGAGGGGCTCATCTAATGGGGATAGTGCTTTAAGTGTCCAAGACACTATAAGTAGGATGAGTATGGCGTGAGTGAGCATTGATCTGGGTTCCATTTCGATTAGCGGCCTAGCTGTAGTAATGCAGGATGAATGTTTATTCAATTACTTTGCTAAAGACAGGTATATATCAGTCTGCTATAAGGATAATGCAAAAATTGCATTATCCTTGTACCAGTATGCAGGTAAGTAGTTAATTACAGGTATTTACAATGCAGTCACTTTGTAGTAACGAACAATAATTGGGACGGTATAGCATGAAGTGATTAAGCAGATTTGTAGTTACAGACCAGAGTCCACATTAAATTATACTGAATGGGATGGTTAGACAAATTTATAGATGCAGTCCAATGTCCACATACAGTCAGCTCTGTGTAAAAGTGAAAAGGTGGGTTGTACTGCATGGTGTTAGGCACATTTGTAGATACAGTGCAGTGAATTCCTTACAGACAACTTTGAGGATTTGGTAAAGATTAGATATGTCACATCATTAATCTGCATGGAGTCTGTTGGAAGGGACAAAGGGAGATAGTCCTTGGGGGTGGTAATGCACATCGGCAGTGTAAATTTGTTCGCTGAAAGCCCAGTAGAAGGAGACTAGGCAGGCTTAAATGGTGGCCGGTGAATAACAGTATTTAAGAAGAGAGTATGTTCCTTAGTTCCGTAAGCAAAGGTGGGTAAGTGGACTTGGTCGGGAAGCTTGGATAGAGTGGCAGTGATCAGTAAGTAGTGTCTTAATTGATTTTCAGTTGTTTTCTTTCTAGTGAATGTTACGAGTGTGTGTAGATGTTACTTACTGCAGAGCAAGGCATCCTCTGTGTATTCCGTGTTGTCTTTGTCTCTCGGTGTAGCTATATCAGTGATCCTAGGTAAGCTTTCATTGACCTGCCTCCATTCCCCACTTAAGGGCCACACCAAAGGACCCTCTGGTGAGGCCCTTAGGCGTGCTCCTGCCAGGCGCAGGTGCGCCCAATGGCACCTTCAATTTAAATTGCAGCTGGCTTCCTCTGATTGGGCCAGAGCCCCGGAGTTGGAGGAGACTGGCTTCTAGCTCTCCGGCTCTAACCCCAATCAGGGGGAGTTTAATGGTGGAGGTGGCTGCTTGGTCCTTTGCCCGATGACGCCTTTAATTTGAATTGCAGTTGGCTTCCTCTGATTGGGCAGGAGCCCCAGAGCGGAGAGGAGACTGGCTTCCAGCTCCCCAGCTCTAACCCTGATCAGGGGGAGCTCGATGGTGGTGGTGGTGGCTGCTTGGGTACAAAAATGAGATCTAAGGTTCTTCCTTTACTCTGGGTTAGTGTGTTTGAAATATGTGTATAGTGTAGGTCAACCATGGTGTTCAAGAAGTAAATTGTTTCTTTTGTGCGTAAAGAGGAGAGGTTTAGGTCTCCCAATATGATGAGCATCCTCTGTATTGAGGTATTTGTATATGCAGTTTCTAAGATTGCTGAGAGTTCCTCATCTTTGGTATTTGGTGCATGGTATATGAGGCTGATTGATGGGTTCCTGTTAGTGATCGTTATAATGTTGCATTCATCCAAGCTATATGAGGAGATTGTGATACATTTTAAATGGTTTCGTGCAATAATGAGGACCCTTCCTCCTCTTTTTGAATTCCTAGGGCAGCTATGTACCGTGTATAGTAGGGAGGTGATTTGATTGAGGATGACATTGTCTGTATCACATAGCCATGTTTCAGAGATACACATGGAGGCCAATTCCAATCGGGACATCTCCCAGCCTTCCAGATGTCCAAAATATGGATGGCATGAATGTGTATCTGATTCTGCACCCATGAGAGCCAGACATTCCCGGCGGTGCAGAATCGGGCACTTAGACAAGCTAGACAGGCCCTGCTTCTGCAGTGTGGGACGTCTATCCACTTCCCCTGCTAGCCCTCCCTATGCTCCTGCTGTAGGCCCAGTGCCATGGTGTCTCATTGCCATTGCATTGGGATGCCAAGCAGGAGCACAGAAAGGCCCGATATACCCAAAAATTTCATCCTCGATGCCTGACCCTTGGTGGGGTCTACCAGGGCCGAGATCGGGTGGAAGGGTGTCACCTGATGCTTCTCCTTTCTTTGGGGGGGGGGGGAAATCCTTCCTGGTCGGATCACCGCCATCTATGGGACTTTTCCACCTTTGAGACGGAATAAGTCCCACGTCCATCTGCTCCCAGCTGAACGTACAGGGCTGTGACCGGAATAGGCCCTTTACGTCCAAGTTGTGCGGCTCACCCCTGCTCTGCCCGCTCTCCGCCCTGTTGCTGCCCCCTCCCACCCCCAACCCCAGTTTCCCACACAAAGGCCCTGTACATGCAAGAGCTTTAGGGACAGAATAGGCTTTCAGAGAATAACAAGGGTTATACATCCAAACCGGATAAACATCCCCGCTATTCGCTGTGCAGAATTACCCCCATTATGTCTAGCTTTTGGTCATTTATATTATCTATGATTGTTTGGATTTTGTTTCTTATGGAGCATACATGAATTAATGCACATGAGAGCGTTGTGTGTTGTTGAGTACCTCCCTGTGCTGTTTGGTATGCTGTTTCAGGGATTATATGAATTAACCTGGGAGTCCTCTTGTAGATCTGGTTATGATTGTAGTGTCTTTGTGGTCTATTGTTCAGTGCACCTATTATCGGTATGTGGTATGTGGTAACATGTGCGGTAATATGTTGGTGCTGCTGCATTCGTCAGTTGTAAAAGTGTTATGAGGCTCATGGTTAGAAGCGATGTTACCATTTTATTGTATGTTTTACAGCAGTTGTGGTGCTTTTTATTCTTCCGCTCTCTAAAGTGCAGCGTTATGTTTCCCGGCTATTTGAAGGGGCTGCCTTGCCACTGACCTTGCTGGTACCCTGTTGTTTTACTCCAGTACTCTGTCCACTCCTTCGGTCCACTCCAAGGGCCACATCTAAGAGCCCTTTGGCATGGCCCTTAGGCGCAGGTGCACCTGAAGCGCAGTTGTTTTAAAGGTCTCTCCATACAAAGATTCAGCTTGTCCAAGCCTTGGTATTTTCAATAGTATCATATGGATGTGAAAGTTGAACAGTGAAAAAGAAAGACAGGAAGAAAGTCAATGCTTTTGAATTAAGGTACTGGCGAAGAAGAAACCAGTCAGTACTACCGGAGATCAAACCTAAGATTTCTTTAGAAGCTCAGATGACAAAACTTTGGCTTTTATATTTTGGACACATCATACGAAGAGAGAGATCATTAGAGAAAGACATCATTCTTGGCATAGTAACATAGTAACATAGTAAGTGACGGCAGATAAAGACCAGCATGGTCCATCTAGTCTGCCCAGCAGGATGGCAAGAGTAGGTGCACCTGTCGCTCTGTGCAGGCCACCCCTCTCCATGTTTTTGTTTCTGTTTAGGGGTGAACCCACCACTCCATGTAGGACACCCTTATTTGTTCAGATGCTAGATAGTTCAGAAGTTAGATGGTACTGTTTATTTTGCTTTTATCCTGTTGCTGTAAAGGGATCCACTGTGTTTGTCCCATGCCGTTTTGAATTCCATCACCGTGTTTGCCCTCACCACTTCCATCGGGAGGGCATTCCAAGCATCCACCACCCTTTCAGTGAAGAAATATTTCCTGACATTGCCTTTCAATTTACCACCTTGCAGCTTCATGTTATGCCCTCTAGTTTTACAGCTTCCCCGTCTTTGGAAGAGGTTTGTTTGTTCATCATTTCTCTTTAAGTATTTAAAGGTCTGAATCATATCTCCCCTGTCCCTCCTCTCCTCCAAAGTGTACATATTTAGGTCTTCAAGTCTCTTCTCATAAGGCTTCTGACGCAGGCTCCAAATCATTTTGGTCGCCTTTCTCTGAACAGTTTCCAGTCTTTTTACATCTTTTGCAAGATATGGCCTCCAAAACTGAACACAGTATTCCAAGTGAGGCCTCACCAGTGACTTGTACAGTGGCATAAGTACCTTTCCTTTCTGCTGGTAATCCCTCTTTGAATGCAGCCCAACATCCTCCTGGCTTTTGCCACCGCCTTGTCGCACTGTTCTGCCACCTTGAGATCATCAGAGATAATCACACCAAGGTCTTTCTCCTGAACCGTGCATACCAACCTCTCACCCCCTATTGTGTACTTTTCCCTTGGATTTCTGCTACCCAAGTGCATGACACTGCACTTTTTCACATTAAATCGTAGTTGCCAAGCATTAGACCAGTCTTCCAGCTTTTGTAGATCTTTCCTCATGTTATCCACTCCCTCTGGGGAGTCCACTCTGTTGCAAATTTTTGTGTCATCTGCAAAAAGACAGACTTTTCCAATATCACTCACAAATACATTGAACAGTGCCGGGCCCAGGACCGAACCCTGAGGCACCCCGCTAATCACCTTCCTCTCATCCGAGTGAGCTCCATGTACCATCACCCTCTGTTGTCTGTCAGTCAACCAATTTCTAATCCAGTTTACTATCTTGGGACCCATCCCCAAGCTACTGAGTTTATTGACAAGCCTCCTATGAGGAACAGTATCAAAGGCTTTGCTGAAATCCAGATAGATGACATCCATTGCATGCCCCAGATCTAGTTCCTTGGTCACCCAATCAAAGAACTCAATCAGATTTGTTTGGCAAGACCGTCCTTCGGTAAAACCATGTTGCCTGGGATCTTGCAACCTGTTGGTTTTGAGAAAATTCACTATTCGCTCTTTCAGGAGCGCCTCCATTACTTTTCCTGCCACCGAGGTAAGGCTCACGGGCCTGTAATTTGACACTTCTTCCCTGTCACCACTTTTGTGTAGAGGTATAACATTAGCCATTCTCCAGTCCTGAGGAACCACTCCTGTTTCCAAGGATCTGTTGAAGACATCCTTTAATGGTCCTGCAAGAACCTCTCTGAGCTCTTTCAGTATCCTGGGATGTATCCCATCCGGTCCCATGGCTTTGTCCACTTTCAGTTTAGCAAGTTGTTCTAACACCTCATCTTCTGTGAATGGTGTGGTATCTACTTCAGTCCTATTTTTATATTTGGGAGTCACAGCTGGTCCATCTCCAGGATCTTCTTTAGTAAAAACAGAGCAGAAGTATTTGTTTAGCAATTTCGCTTTTTCAGTGTCACTTTCCACGAGTCCTTTCCCAGCACTTCTGAGTCCTGCAATTCCAACTCTGATCTTCTTCCTTTCCTGAATATACCTGAAGAAAGTTTTGTTGCCACCCTTAACATCTTTAGCCATTTTTTCTTCTGCCTTTGATTTTGCTATCCTTATTACTCTTTTAGACTCTTTGAGTTGGATCCTGTATTCATTTCTGTGTTCTTCTGTTTGCAAGCTTTTGAATTTTGAAAAAGCTGTGTTTTTTGCCTTTATTTGCGCAGCCACCTCTTTGGAAAACCAAATAGGTTTCCTTCTCCTCTTGTTTTTATTTATTTTTCTTACATATTTATCTTTTGCCCCTTTTATTGCCGCCTTTAGTTTAGTCCATTGCAATTCCACTTCCCTTATCTTCTTCCACCCCGTCATCTCCTCCTTTAAGTACTCGGCCATTTTATTGAAGTCAGTGTTTTTGAAGTTTAGGACTTTGAGCTTGCTATGATTGGCCTGTACCATGGCTTTTATCTCAAACCACACCGTGTGATGGTCGCTGTTGCTCACAGGGGCACTCACACAGACATTCGACACGTTATCACTGTTGGTAAGCACTACATCCAGCGTTGAGCTTTCCCTGGTTGGTTCCATCACCATTTGTCTAAGTAATGCATCTTGGAGAGCATCCACAATTTTTTTGCTTCTTTCCAGATGTGCAGAAGGAGTAATCCAATCCACAGGTAGATTAAAGTCACCTAATATGATCGCTTCCCCCTTTGCTGCTATCTTGGCAATATCTATAATCAATTCGTTATCTCTCTCTTCAATTTGAGTCGGAGGTCTGTAGACTACAGCAATATGGATGACAGTGCCATCTCCTCTTTCCAACGCAATCCAGAGCGCTTCTTCTTTTCCCCATGTTCCCTGCATTTCAGTAGCTTTAATACTGCTTTTGACATACAAGGCTACTCCTCCTCCTTTTCCATTTTCTCTGTCTCTTCTGAATAGATTATAGCCAGCTATGGCTATATCCCAATCATGCGATTCATTAAACCATGTTTCCGTAACGGCCACGATGTCCAAATCCGTTTCCACCATTAGGGCTTCCAGGTCTGGAATTTTTTTGGCTAAGCTTCGAGCATTTGTGCTCATTGCTTTCCAGCATTTACCTGGCTTGTGTGTATTTTGCATTGATTTTATTCTGCCCATTTCTTCCCACTTGTTTTTGATGTGTGGTTTAAGAGTATGGCTGTTTCTGATGTTCTGCTTTTGCAGGGGGTGGCATGCAGATGTTGACCTTCCACATCCGTCACCCCCTTTTCCTAGTTTAAATGCATATCCACATACTGCCTGAATTTTTCACTTAGGTTTCTTTTCCCTGCGACAGAGAGATGTAGTCCATCAGCACAGTATAGTCTCTTGTTGGTCCATCTATTGTCCCAGTTGCCAATAAATCTGAATCCTTCTTGTTTGCACCAGGTCTGGAGCCATGTATTAAAGTTGTTAATGCGATGCAGCCTTTTTGTCCCCTTACCAAGAACAGGTAGAACTTCTGAGAATGCAACAGTGTTAACAATGGGCTTGAGTTTCTCTCCCAGAGATTGGAAGTCCTTTTGGGCTGTAGAGGCACTGTTTCTAGCCAGGTCATTTGTGCCCAAGTGGATAATAACATCTGGTTTGGAGTGCTCACTTTTTGCGCTAAGTATTTCAACAACTTGGTTTGTATTCCTGCTGGCTGAAGAGCCTGGTAGGCACATGACTATCTTCTCTCCTTTGAACTGTGTTCCCAAGTTGGTGCCTCTGATGATGGAATCTCCAAGTAGTAATAGTTTTCTGTTTGGTGAGGTTTTCTTCATATTTGGTGCTTTAGCAGGAGAGTGGGCATTGTCTGACTCATTTAAGGGCCCTTCAGTTTCCTTGGGTTGGGCATCCTCATTAGCCAAGGCAGAGAAGGCATTTTGCAGGGATATCTCTTGATGTGTAGGATGTCTCTGCATTACAGGTCGCAATCTTCCGGAACCCACTGTGATCCATTTGTTCCTGGGGTGTTTGATTCTTTGTGGGAGCGGTGGTGGACTTTGTTCAGTTTGTATCCTAGAAGAGGTGCGCTTCATTGCAGCCAGTTCCTCCCTCAGTAGAGAAACTTCTTTATGCATGGCTGCTAGGTCTTTCCTTAGTATAGTCAGTTCTTCATGCATGGCAGCTGACTTTAGGCATATAGGACAAGCTCTTAGGCTCCAAATGATTCTTCTTTGAATGAAAGTACCACAGTTATTGCACTGAATACACGACATGTTGCTTAAGCAGTCCCAGAAGAGGAAGAATAATAAGAAAAGTTGAAGATGTGGGCGTTACCCAAGTTAGGAACGACAGATGGCACGTATGTGACCACTATATAGGCAATGTAGCCCCTGGGGTGGGTGGGGTGAGGGGTAGGGTGGGCGGGAACCTAAGTGTCTCTGGCCAGTAGGCTGTTCCTGAACAGTGGGCACACAGCAAGGGAGTAGGTAAGGGAACCCACCAAGAAGGGCAAATAGATAGATAAATATGTGGAGACAAACAGACAAAAAACTCACAATTTAGCAGCAAATTCAGCAAAAATCACCTTTTGGATGAGCTCTGGAAAGCACTGCTCTTCTCAAGAAACACAAGGGCAGTCTGGCAAGGTTAAAGGCAGGGCCAGCCCTAGGTCTTGATACTGTAGGTGAACTTCAAGCTTTACACCACTGTTCCCTCTAAGCTGTGCACCTGTGTGCGCGCACACAGCTCGCCGAGCGAGCGCACATACTTTACAACAGAGCGCACAAAAATTATGGCTCTGATTCTGATAGAAAACAACACAGACGTCTTAAAATTTAAAAGTTATGATTGTAATTACTAGAAATTTTCTGCTTCATTTAGTAATCGTCTATTTTCATTTAATTTGATTAAAATCAATGTGGTGTACATACTGTATTCTGACGTGTAGTCAAATTTTAAAGTATGTAACTCCGAGTGTCGTTATGTGGCGCACAAAAATTTAATCTTCCTTCAAAAGCTGCACACAGCTGATATTTTATGCGCACACAGCCTACAGAAAATTAGAGGGAACATTGCTTTACACTGCCTCTGCCTGTAAAAATCTATTATTTAGCTTTGAATGGCTTGCTTTTGCTGCCTTCCAGAAATTGCCACCCTAGGCGACTGTCTAGTTTGCCTAGTGGTTGGACCGGACCTGGTTGGAGGTCAAAGCAAAAGAGGAAAGCCAGCAATGCAATGGATCAATACAATAACAGCAGCTATGGATGTCACTCTATTAACAATGAGCTGCTTGACTGAAAACTGAACACAATTTAGGGCAACTATCCAGAGGGTCGCCATGAGTCGACACCAACTTGACGGCATTTAACAATAACCCTTTATCTTTATCTGCAAACCATGTAGGCCTTGGCATGCAAATGTCATAGTGAAGGAAGTGAACTGGTCTTGCAGGTAAATACAAATTTGCTAGATTTGGTCCATCGGACTTTTTCAAGTTCCCTAGATTAAACTGTAGTAATATATCTGTAACTAATTCCAAGAAGCCTAAAACAGTTGTTGAGAAGCTGATGGGCAACTGGAATTTCTGGCCTATCTCCTACCAAAGATGACTGGGGCAGATTTGAGCTTCTGTCCAGAAAATCTTGTTATCCTGTAGGATGTGGGCAGTACACTACAGGCTGTTGTGCTGGACCAGCCCAACCACCAGGCAAACTAGGCAGTTGCCTAGGATGGCAACTTCTAGGGGAGATGAAAGAGCAGACCGTTCAAAGATAAACAATAGATTCTGACATCCAGGGAACATTCACTTTATCATTCTGGGAGATGGTCAAGGATCAGACGGCTCAGATGCTCGGTGTGCATGTAGGATTCACCTCAGCTCTGTGTCTGCTTGGTTATTGACCTGATTGTGAAATCATGTTGGATTAGTGCAGAGTGGTGGAACATCTTATAAACATGGAAATGAGCGCCAAAAGGAATCCTTTGGAAACCGTTTCATCCAGCGATTGATCTACCCTCATTGTTCAAATCACTAGTCCGGTGCCAACAGTAGAGGCTAACGCTGTGTTTAGCCTGTGGGTGAGAAAGAGGATTAATTAGGGTCGGACCAACTATTCGGGCAAATGAGGCGGTCGCTTAAGGTGGCAGACCTCCGTGGGTAGCACGGCACACATGGCCTCCCACCTCCTTCCCCCCTATGCTGAGCTGTGCCATGCCACTGACTCCATCCCCCCACGACAGCAGCAGTCCATGGCAGGCCATGTGCTTTGGCACACATGGTCTGTTGCTTCTGACTCCCCGAAGTTGTGTTGGAGGAGATAGATGTGGCAGGACATGTGTGCCGAAGCATATGGCCTGCCGCTGTTGCTGAGCAGCCCCCCCCCCCCCCGACCCTACCACCAGAATCAGCGGCAGTGGGGGGCGGCAGCACAGCTCAGCATGCGTAGGGGGAAGGGCGGAGCAAAACAGCGCATGGGGGAGAGTGGCATGGCCAGGACATCTGCCTAGGGTGGCAGAAACCCTTGGGCCAGCTCTGCCCGGTTCACATTGGTTTGCTACCCTGGACAGTCATCTGTCTTACTTCACCATGGAATCACAGGAAACCAAAGACTATGCCTATAATGTCATAGATCAATAAGAATAATCCAACAAATGTGACTCTCTTTTTGACAATAGGGCATGCAGTAACTCTCAGTAACCCTCTTTCTATAGAACCTGTTCAGTTCTTGTGGTTCCCCATTAGAAATTAATGCATTGAAGGATAGAAACTGAAGGTAAAAATATAATATTAGATGACTCAAGGCATCTGATACAATTCCTTTATTGGTTATAAATTCAGGATCAAATAGAAAAGAATGAATAATCACCGAATTCCCAAAATCAAAGTATGCAGCATAGTGTTTTCTGCCTTACAGATGTTAGCAATCTCTCTACAATCGAACAAAACAGCCTCCATTATAGAAAATGCAGTGACAGTAATAGAAGCCATCAAGTTGTCAACTTGCTAAGAGTGATATGCTAAACTTTGTAAAAGCCAACAAAAGGTTGCTACTACAACTACTACAAGGTATGTGCCGCACTGTACATATAGATGTCACAATCCCTGCTCATGAGAGCTTTCAGTCTAATCAAGACAAAACACATAGAGCCTGATGCAGTAAGGGGCTCGGCCGGGGCGTCTGGAAGCCCTGAACAGGATGGCCCCAACTAGTACCTGATTCTGCACTGCGGAAACTAGATATTCCCATGGGTGCAGGATCAGGCACTGAGACAGTCCTGCATGCCCCTGCATCTCAGCAGAAGACATCCTCGCCGCTTCACGGCCAGCATGCCGCAATGCGGACCCCTGGTTCCCTGCTGCCCAACCCTTGATGGGGGCAGCCAGGACCCGGATCAGACAGCAGGGACTCACCATTCATGGCTCCATTGCTCCTGGGGGGGCTGCCTGGCTAATATGAATGGACGCCCTGTGCTTATTCCACCTCCAAAGCAGAATAAGCTGGGCGTCCTCCTGGTGCTCCCCAGATGTACAGGGCTGTGACCTGAATTGGCCCTGTATGTCCAGTCCCACCCACACTCCACCCACTCTCTGCACCTAGAGCAGCAACGTTTCCAGGACAGCCCATTTCCACTGCTACCCCCCTCTACGGGACATGCAGAGACAGTAATGAAAGTAGAACACACCACTTACCCAAACTGAGCAATGCTGTGCTGCTTCTGCCCCCTCTGATGCAGACTTCCTGTTTGCATGGGGCAAATGTGGCTGGTCAAAGCACAGAGAGCATCGATGAGTATGGGCAAGCGCTGTATTTTAATACCATTGCTGTCGTTGCTGGTCCTGGAGGGGGATGGCAGCAGGGAAGGGGAGGGGAGGGAGCAGGGGGATGGCAGCAGGGGCAGCGACGAAAGGGAGGTAGCAGGGGGATGGCAGGAATGAGTATTCACCTAGGGCATCTCTTATCCTTGCACCAGCTTGACAATAAAGCTGGTGCAAAATACCTAGTTTGTCTCTAAAACTGGGCTGTAAGGTCTGTGAATATGGAAGTGCGCACGTCCTTTGCAACAACGCAGTCTACTGAAATTACTCCTCTGTGAAAGTCAGATTTAAATATCCAGTTTCATAGATGAGGACTAATTTTAACATGAATGAGAGGATCATAATAAGTTTGTCAAATTTTTGGATTATACTTTGGCCTGTCCTAGCAATTGTATCCAACAAAAACATATTGCAGATAGTTTAAACTTCTTCTACTGACCTACAAGTGCATTCACTCGGCTGCTCCTCCTTCCCTCTCCTCTCTGATCTCTCCCTAGACCTTTCCTTGAGAACTCGGCTCATCAGGCTGATCCTTCTCTTCCACTGGCAACTCCAGACTTGCTGCACTGTATGCTTGTAAGAGACTCCGTGAATTAGTGCATCAGGCTCCATCTCTGGTCCTATTTATGTCCAGGCTAAAAGTCCACCTTTTCGAGGCTGCTTTTGGATCCTCAACCTTTACTTCCCTGTTATCACCCACATGTGTAGAAACAATCTGTTGTCCCCCGTTTGCTGTGTTTGTCTTGCTTAGCTTGTAAGCTCTATGGAGCAGGGACGGTCTCTCATGCGTAGAAACACAGCACTGCATGTGCCTTTTAGAGCTTTACAAATGATAACTAGTAGTAGTAATTTTAGAAAAGTAGGCTCTGTGCCAAAAAGGTTGTACAGAAGTAGGCAAATATTCTATAAATTAATTAATTAATTAATTAACAGGTTATTTATATACCGCTCCTTCCATTTGATCAGGTGCGGTTTCCATATAACAACATTAAACAGGGTGATCTGTTTTTACATATAACAAGTTTAAAGTTAGGTAATTACAGTTAACAAATAGCAATTAACAAGTAACAATAGTGAACTATGTACAATTAACTATATACATATTTTTTTTTTTGCATTTTCTTAATCACTACGTCTTAGGTTACAGCGCTTCATTCTTTTGTTGAAATAGTGTATTACCCTGTGTCGGATTATCCTTTATCTAGCTGGGTGGTGAGAGAAGAGCTGGTCATAGAACCATAATGCTTTGTAAATAAGTGTGTTTTGAGTTTTTTTCGGAACTCCATTATATCAGGTAGTTGTCTTAATTCTATTGGGATTGTGTTCCACAGGATGGGGGCTGCATGTGAGAAGGCTTTCTTGTTTGTGGATTTATTGGCTCTAATGAATTCTTTTGGTGGTGTTAATTTATTTAATTGGTCTCTCCTTTGGAGATTATGTGTAGGTTCTATTTTGATGAGGTTATTTATGGACAGGGGTGCTGTTTTTGTTATAGCTTTGTAGGTAGTTAAGATAGTTTTGTATTCAATACGGCTTTGAATCGGGAGCCAGTGTAGATATTCTAATATTGGGGTTATGTGTTGGAAAGGTGGGGCCTTCGTAATGGTCCTTGCTGCGGCATTTTGTGCTAATTGAAGTTTTTTTATGGCTTCCTTAGTTACGCCAAGTAGGATTTGATTTGCGAAATCAAAATGTGGGGTTATGATTGCTTGTATGACGCGTTGAAAATCCTGTAGGTGCATTAGTGGGCGGAGTTGCTTTAATATTTTTAGTTTAAAGTAAACTTTTTTTGATATGTTTCTTACATGGGTGTCCATGCTGAGATGTTTGTCCAGAATAACACCTAGGTAGCGTATTTCAGATTTTAGTGTGATATTATTATTTTGCAACGTAATATGAGAAGGGGGAATGAATGTTGTGCATTTAGTTACTATTAGGGCTTCTGTTTTTGAGTGATTGATGTACAGATTGTTTTCATTTAGCCAAGTGTTGATTTCAGTGAGGCAGTCGTTAATGAGTTGTATAGGGATATTTGGGATTTTGAATGGGACATACATCATTATGTCATCCGCGTACAGATGATAGAGGACATTGAATTTTTTAAATATTTTGCATATGTGTTTTAAATATATGTTAAAAAGTAACGCGGATAGAGACTCAGGTCTGATGTTCAAAAGGAATTTGCATGGTTTACAGCCAAGAAAACTCTGTAAATGCCTTAAACGGGGATATTCAGCAGCACCTACATGGTTAGTGCCATTGAATATCCCCGACTATGTCCCCTACACGCCCTGATGTTATCCGGTTAGCATCGGGGCGTGTTGGGAGCATTCCGAGGCGGAGCAGAGGCCATGACTGCCGTTAACCGTGTAGCAGCGATATTGGACCGTTTCATAGTTAGTGGTCCATGGCTAAAACTAAGCCAGCTTTTGGCTCGTCTAGTTGTAGTCGCGGACCACCAACCTTGTAGCAGTCCAATAACGCTGCTACACAGTTAGCTCTGTGGCGTTGACCCTTTGGAGCACAACCCAGATATTAAATACCGTGGCCGCAGCATTGAATATCCAGGGTTAAGGGTGAGCAGGCTGGGCTATGTGCTCTAGCGGTGCATAGCCCACCCAGAAGAGAATCGGCCCTCAGTGCTCAGTGCTGAGCATTTTAGAAAATAGATATAGCGCCGACAGAAGATGCACACAAGACAGGGCATTTGATAAATGTGCATGCACAATTAATGCATCATTTAACATGAGGGGTGAGGGGGACACATACATCTATATGTACATATGTACCACGATTTTATAAACTGCACTGGTGCACGTATATGGTGAATTTTCTAAACATGCATGCAGACTCTATCTCAGGGAAGGTAGAATTGCTGGTCACAAGCAAATACATGATAGATGTACATTTGAACAGAATACTCTGAAGACACCTCCTCTTCTTATGAAGAAAAGTCTGCACATTGCCGTATACAGGTGTAAGTAAGGTCTCTTATAAAATTGCCAGTGACGTGTATTGTGTGTGTTACACATGTAACTGGTCTTTTTATGGCTGTGACTAATGCCTAAAGTTTATAAAATTACCTCCAAAGAGGGTAACTTTCAAAGTATGTCAGTGCATAAAGCAGGGTTTTATGTGTGGAACAGGGATCTCTGAAAATTATTCATCTTCTCTGCAAGTGAAAATATGTGCACAATCCCATTATGGGGGTCAGAAATGATGGGGTTGGACATCCAACCCCTGTTTAGTCCCTGCACTGTAATCTGTGCCGCCTGCTCCCCGCAAGCACAGAGGGTTTGTGCGGGGATCGCTGGATGGGGCGGGAGGGGGAGGGCTGGAGGTGGAAATTGGGCAGAGCATGGGCAGGTCGACGCATCCATACAGATAGAGCCTATTGAGCAGCGAGGGAAAGATGGATGTGGGACTTATTGCACATTGGAGGTAGAATAAGTTCCATCAATGGTGGGGATCAGGCCAGGCAGTTCCACCAAACAGGCAGGGCAGATGCAGATATGTCCCCGCAGTCCGATCCTGGTCCTCGCTGCCTCTGCTGAGGGTCGGGTGGCAGGGAAAGGTGCTTTGATCCATGTCCGGCTGACAGGGCGCCTGCTGGGCATCCTGGTGACCTGGTGACGGGACACCACAACACCAACACTAGCAGGAGCATAGGGCGGGCTGGATAGGCAGGAAGGCGGATATCTTGTGCTGCTGTATATATATGTATATATATATATATATGCTGATATATCAGGCGCTTGCCAGGCTGTCTAAGTGCCCGATTCTGCAACCATGAGAATGGCTAGATCCCACAGTTGAAGAATCAGGTACAATTTGGGGCAGTCCAAATTTTGAACGTCCAGATGGTCCGGATGTGCCCCGATCGTAATCAGCCTCCCCGTGAATAAATTTATCTAAAAATCAGGGAGGCATTCCTGGAGGTACGATTGAGATAGGGAGTAGACCTAAGAACAAAATTTTGGATCTTCAAAAGTAAACATGCAAGTTTGGCTTAGAAAAGCATCTGTACAAATGAGAGGTGCAGATTTGTGTGCCAACTTTTATCAAATCGATTTTCAAAGGGGAAATTTTCTTTCTGAAAAATGTTGTAAAATTTGTGGGTATAAAGCTCCTACAGACTTTATTTTAGGAGCATTTTTTTTGAAAGTTGCCCTCACTGCAGCTCACCACAATCACTTGTCAAGTTGGTGTATTTTCTGCCAATAATTTGGCTTCCACTCATTATCTATAAGACTCAATGACGGCTACCTGTAGTCTCCGGCATATCCTAAATCTTTTCTGAGCTATACTCAACAGTGATGGTGCTCCCCATGGCACACCTCAGCTCTCCATACTCAATTGTCTTCTTTCCATTCTGCTCAATGGTGAGCTCCACCGGCACAGTGATGGTACACTCCTTCTTCAGCACTGTAGCAGTCATCTTGGTGTGGGGTGGGACCTTGGCTGGCATCATGAGCTCTATTTTATCTCTTTTGGTGATGGTCTCTGATTTCCCCTTTTCAACAGTAAAGGAAGTTGAAATCTTGGTGCTTACATCCGCAATTAGCTTTATTCCAAACTCTACCCCAGCTTCGATACTGGTAGTGTTGCTGAATTTAAAATCATAAGTGACAGACGACTCATACTCTTTGGAACGAGTGCTGGTGAACTCCTGCTCAAAATCAGATTTGTTTACCACAGTAATCTCATCAATTGTGGAGCAAATCTCATTTTCTTGCTTCCTCTGATCCCAAAGGACCATGGATGTCACAATAGGGCGTCCAGCCTTCAGAGGTCGTATATGGGATACTTTATCATGAAATTTAAAGCTGCCATAGTCTGGATGTCTTTCTCCAGCCCTTGCCAGTACTCGCCATCCTCCTCTGTTTGGATGCTCATACAGGATCCAGACACCTCCATCAACAGTATGAGAAGATGCTATGTCATTGAAATGATCAAAAGTCAGGTTAGTCTCCTCTGTAAATGTTTTCATCCTGCCTTGGAAGTGTGCACGCTCATAGAGTGTGATTTTAGAGTTTTTCAGATCCTCGGTGATCAGCCTCAGAGAAGATGCCTTGTCGCGTGTTTCAGTATTTGAGTATTGACCTTCTTCATATTCTTTCAGCCATCCTTTAAAATGTGGATTTTCATAGAGAATCCACGGCTGCCCAATGACTTTCACGGATGAAATGCAGTCACCAAAGCCGAAATCTCTTAGATCTCTAACATCGGACGTGAACTCCTTGCTCAGCCCCTTGAAATCAGGGTGCTCATAAACGACAATCTTGTTCACCTTGGTTGAGGTGGCACTCATCGTGATAAGCTTTCGAGATCTGAAAAAATGTGCTGAAGAATTCTTTATCCAAGGAGACCGGGTAATGCTGCAAGACAGGAAACACATTCAAAATTATTTTTTAATATATTTAAAAAGGTTTATAGTTCCCAAATCCACAAACATACTTGTCCAATATGGATTGCAATAAAACATGCAAAATATAAAACATATAATTAGGGCTTCCAGTGCTAGGTGTTCATCTTTTGGGATTTTAGGGGTTTATTTTTAAAGCAATTAGGTGTTTTCCCAGGGCTGGAAAAATAGCGTTTTTTCAGTGGTTTTGCGACATAGTAACATAGTATATGGCGGCAGATAAAGACCAGCCTGATCCATCTAGTCTGCCCATCAAGGCGGCAAAAGTAGGTGCACCCACCGCTCCGTGCAGGTCACCCCTCCCCATGCTTCTGTTTAGGGGTGTATCTACTGCTCCGTGCAGGTCACCTATGATATCAGAGACAGTTAACTATATTTTGATTTTAACTTGTTTATATAAAGGGATCCACTGTGTCTGTCCCATACCCTTTTGAATTCTGTCACTGTATTTGCCCCAACCTCTTCGATCAAGAGGGCATTCCAAGCATGTATCACCATTCCAAGCATGTATCACCCTTTCAGTGAAAAGGTTTTCCTGACGTTGCTTTTCAGTGTACCCCCTTGCAGCTTCATGTTATGCCATCTAGTTTTATAGCTTCCCTGTCTTTGAAAAAGGTTTGTTTGTTCATTAATACTCCTTAAGAATTTAAAGGTCTGTATAATATCTCCCCTGCCCCTCCTCTCTTGTACATATTTAGGTCTTGGAGTCTTTTTTCATACATCTTCTGACTCAGGTTCCAAATCATTTTGGTTGCCTTCCTTTGAACCGTTTCCAGTCTTTTTATATCCTTTGCGAGATATGGTCTCCAAAACTGAACACATTATTCCAAGTGAGGCCTCACCCACGACTTGTATGGTGGTATTAGTACCTCCTTCTTTCTGCTCTTTATGCAACCCAGCATCCTTCTGGATTTGGCCATCGCCTTTTCACACTGTTCCACCACTTTGAGATCCTCAGAAACAGTGACTGCAAGGTCCTTCTCCTGGTCCATGAACACTAACCTCTCACCCCGTATTGCATAAAACTCCCTTGGGTTTCTGCTTCCCAAGTGCATGACACTGCACTTCTTCATATTAAATCTTAACTGCCAAGAATTAGACCATTCAGGAGCTTTTTAGGTGGATTCCATTTAATGATATAAAACACAAATTTCCAGTGACAGCCCTTTCTCGCAGCCCCAATATTGTCCCTCCTCCAAGCTCCAGCCACAACATCTGCCTTCCACTATTCACAAAAATAAAAAAAACCTGGATTACGAAATATCCCTATTTAGATTCTGAAAGGCCGAACAGTGTAGGACGTGCAGAATAGAATAGACCCCTAAGAGAACACAGGGTCTCGCTCACATACCCAGAACATAGATATGGAGTGCTGAATGAGTGATTGCAAACTTAAAATAAAAATATGTAGCCAAATTAAACTGAAACCCCCAAAAAACATACTGCATTCAGTGCAATACCCAGAGCCGGTCCGTCCATTGTGCGAGAATGTTGTTCAGGTAGCCCTGTGCCAATAACATCTCGCATATGCTATTCGACACGGCAGGGTGAGCTTTAGAGGAAGCCGGAGAGGCCCCGGCTCACCTCTGACATTCGCCGGTTTTGTTCACTTGGGCACTGTGTTGTAATATAGACTGCTGGTGTGCCGGAGATCAAAGGGAATTTCCTGTTTCCTGGCGCTCAGCGCACCAGCGGCCTATACTACAACACAGCTGCCGAAGTGAAGAAAAACAGTGCTCTTCACTTTGGTAGCTGTCAGAGTTGAGCCAGGGCCTCTTCGGCTCTCTCTAAAGGCAGACAGCTGCGGGGCTCTTTGGGGGTGGGGGGTGGCTAGGACTGGAAATAACCCCTCCCCCAGAATTTCATGAGGGCCAATGATTGTAATATGATACGGAAGTCCTTGGGGTCAAAATATATTTCAAAAACCAGACCATAAGCAACCTATGGGACCGAACCAATCTGCAGACATCGGCAATTCCAAATGTAACTACACTTCCAAGTTCTTCACTTCACAACTAACCCAAAAAATCTCAGTTTTAAACAAAACTAAACCTAATTTTTTCTGGATCATACAGCACTTAACCTTCATCATACACTCAGTCTAGCTTCAGCCATTATTATAATCACTTCAAATGAGAAACAAAAATTTAGAGTCAAGGAAAGAATACTGAAAAGCACCTAGGGCCCGATATTGAATTTATTTATTTTATTTATTTATTTAGTTACATTCTCTTATATACCACGCTATTTTCCATCAGTGCGGTTTACATGGAACCAAGCAATTAGCAGGTATGCGTCACTATGGTGCATAGCCCTGCCTGCCAACCCTTAACCCCGGATATTCAATGCCCTGGTTATAACATTGAATGGTGGGCTCGCCGCACATGACCTGGATCCGCCGATGCTAACCGGGTAGCAGTGATAATGCACCGCTATCCGGTTAGCTTCTGCAGGTAAAACAAGGCCAGCGCTTGCTACTCCTAGTTTTACACGCCGATGGCTAACTGGGTAGTTGTGCAATATTGCCGCTACCCTGTTTGCGACAGTCTCTACCTCTGCTCTTCCCCGGAATGCCCTTAACATGTCCCAGAGCTAACTGCATAGCATCAGGGCATGTAGTGAGTTCAGAAGGAGATATTCAACGGTACTAACTGTGGAAGTGCCTTTGAATATCCCAATTTAAGGTATTTACATGGTTTACTGGGCTGTAAGCAGTGTAACTGCCTTTTGAATATCGGGCCTCTAGTTTATGAAGGCAATGTAGGGGTAATTTTATAAGTCCCACATAGTTAATCTATGTTTTTCTCTGCAAATGTAACTGCCCATACCTAGATTTGTCAAAAATGCATGTAAATTATAGTATATCTAATTTACATGTGACACGTGTTCTTGCATACTCTGCCCATGTTGCACCCATGTGCACACCCAGCCTGAAAGTACGCACCATTAGCCAGATATGTGATATAGAATGCCAATCTGCTACAGACCCATTAATGCACATAATTCACTAAAAACCCATGATTTATGCACACATAAGGTACGTAACATTCTGTGCTTCTTCCTATGTCCTTGATAAAATAGCCTACTGGGAATCTCCCACCTATGTGTCTATAAAATAACCTCCTAAAATCTATAGAAATCTCAGCTAAAATGTGCTCTCATTGATTTGTACCTGCTCAAGAGTAGACATAAATATACTTGATGAAATATGCAGGCATGTGTGCATTTTAGGGGGCAGATTCCTTTGCATATTTTTTTTTTAGTGCTGTCAAGCTACCCAGTAAACCAGGTAAACGCGGCAGGAGGGAGTTGGCGGTGGGTGTAGTGCTGTTGCTAGCCGCCCGCCACCTACCACTTCAGAAAAGAAAGCTGCAGCGGGAACATTTCTCTGTTCCCGTGGCTCTGCTATCTTTTAAAATGGTGGGCCACATTTTTTCCAGCAGTAGCAAGCATTTTCTGTTTCTCATAAGAAACAGAAAATGCTTATTGCCTTTAGAAACTCTGTGGTCCAGCAGTTTAAAAGATAGCAGAGCCGTGGGAACAGAGAAATGGGGGTGGGGGATCTGGAAGGGAGCAGACACTGAAGGCTGGAAGGGAGCTGACACTTGGGGATGGGGCTGGTAGGTGGCTGGGTAATAGGAGGGGGGCATGGGGGTTGGAAGGGAGTGAAAAAGGGGAAGGAGGTGGCTGGAGGGAAGGTGGGGGGGGGGCTGGTAGGGAGCTGACATCTGTGGATGGCACTGGAAGGTGGATGGACAGGGGAGAGGTTGACTGGAAGGGAACTGACATGAGAGGGGGCACTGGCACTGGACGTTCACTGATACCTGGGATGGTATTTGGACGAAGGGGCTGGATGGGAATAGACACCAGTAGCGATGCTGGGAATGCAAGGTGGGTTGACACTGGAAGGTACTGGGAGGGGAGGCTATAAATGGGGCTGATACTGGGGAGGGTTACAGGGGACAGGAAAAAGGCTGGTGGAAGAAAATGAAGAAGGCAAAAGGAGAGACAAGATGGACTATAGATCATAGAAAGAGAGCTAAGAGAAGACAGAGGAAAACAGAAACCTCAGATCGGAACCAGCATGATTAAAAATTGTCAGATAACAAAGGTAGAAAAAATAATTGGACTTTGCACTATCTTTATATTTCACATAGTAAGAAGAACGGCATCTCTTATATGGTGTGGTATTGCATACGGAGTCTGGCTTCTTGGGGTTTCAGTTTAATTTTGTCTATATATTTTTATTTTACTTTAGGTTGTAGTCCCTTATTCTGTACTTGGTCAGGGTCTGTGTTCTGAGTGTGCGATCAAGGCCAGGTGTTCTGTTAACATGGAGTTTGTACGCAGTGATTTTCACCGTAGTAATTTGACTTGTTCAGCTTTTCAAATAGGTGTATGAATGTTTTGGGGCCCATTGAAGTATTTATAGTGCCGCTTTTTCCTGGCTAGGCCCCTTATTGTATGAGTTCTGGAAGTGTATGCTGACATGGTATGGTAAATTTGGCCTTGTAGATCTTCAGTGACTTTTGCAGTTTTTTATATTAGTTCACAATATGCCTGGCACTGGAGAATGTTTATGCTGTTGTTAGTGAGATGACCAGAAGCAGATTTTGTTTTGGACTTTCACAGTCTATTTGTATGATGCTAAGTATTTATTGCTAAAGGGAGGGGCGTGGTCTAGTGGTTAGGACAAGGTACTTCAGGCCAGAGGGTTCAGGGGTTCAAGTCCCACCTGGGGACAGCAATCTCAAGCCAGAGGGATTGGGATTTCTAGTCCTATAGGCACTCCTTGTGGTCTTGGGCAAGCCACTTAATCCTCCAATGCCCATGTTCCCTGTATGTATTAGTGTGTGTGTCTCATATCCCCTCATGTTAAATGTATCCCCCAATTGACCACTTTGACCCAGTGAAAAGCAGGATATAAATACAGCTAAATAAATTTTGGCTATGCATTTGCTGCAATTTTCTTACAACACTGGATTTGAAGGAGAAATAATAATATCACTTGAAAAGAGTTCACAAAGCGGTTTAGGGAAAAAGGAGGGTAGGGTGCAGCCAACATTAATAATAATGAGGGAGAGGTGCCGATTTATAGGTTGTAAGGGGGGGGGGGGGCATTAGAAACCCTAGCACTGGTCCTGACCAGAAGTAGATTGCTAGGCCTTTTCTTCAGATGCAGTGGAGGGTAAAGTGACTTGCGAAAGTTCACAAGAGGTGCCAGTGGGACGTGAACCCTTGATTTTCTGGGTAGAAAGTAGTTGTGCTAGCCACTAGGCTATGCCTCAGCTAGCTGGAGGTAATAACACTCATGCTAATTGCAAGATGCACCATTAATGCATGGTATATACCTGCATGCTGACGGCAAGGGATTTACCATGCCAATTCTCCACCTGTAAACTGCCCATTTTCCATTTGAATGCACAACATGCAATTAGCATGGGAATTGGTCTACAATGTCACAGCCATGTGCTAAGTTACTACAGGCCACAGCGCACAGTTAGCACACCCCAAAGCCCACGCTAACCTCATAGCACACTTTAGTAAAAGGGCCCCAAAGTATGCTGAACACATTCTGGCACAGTTAGAACTACCAATCCTACATGTAGATTGACCTCATTTCTTGGGGTTTAGGTTCACTTACAGAGCCGGTGTGGCCCATTGTGCAAGCGGTGCACTTGCAGAGGGCAGCGGCTCTGAAGAGGCAGTGAGGGCTTACAGTGCTGAGTTGGGCAGGCAAGATTGCACAGCACCATCTCCAGAAAAATGACGCGGCTGTGAACGCAGTCATGATCCTGGCTGCTGCGGTTGAATCAGAAGGGGCAGGCAGCGGCAGTAGCAACAGAAACATGCCGTGGCCTGCCCTTCTGATTCAATCACAGCAGCCAGTGTTGATTATGGCGTTCAGTTCTGGTGCCAGTGATCTGCACATGGAAGCGAATGATAATAGCAGCCCAGGCTGCTGACTAGAGAATCATTTTTACCCGAGAAAGAAAGGGGGATTATTACAGAAGGGGAAAGAGAGAGGGGCCAGGGAGAGATAGGAGTGACAGTGGACTTGGAGAAGAGGGATAGGGTGTATCTTTTGCTGTGCGCTAGAGGGGATAGAAAGAGAGAGAGGAGAAGCTGGACTTACAGAGGAGAGAGAGAGAGAGAGGATTGAGATGCTGATCTGCACTCCAACAACTGCCCTCCCACACTACAAACTGCTGTACTCAAATATCCTCTCAGAACTATCCACTCCCCATAAACTGTCCCAGTGCCAAAACCTACATCCTGCTACTCCCCCCTCGTCGCATAAACTGCTCCATTCCCCAAAAATAGCCCCTGCGACAACCCCATTACCCCACAAACGGTCCAGCCACCCAAATACTACTGCCTTGCAATTTCCCCACCACATTGCTTCCTCATCCAAAAACTACCCCCTGCAACTGCCCCACCCCCAAAAATTACCCCACCCCCAAAAACTATCCTTCTCACAACAGCCTAAATCTCAACACCATAACTGCTTCCAGTCTCCAAAACTACATCCCCTATAATGCCTCATCACCCATTCTTAGCATATATAATTCATTTTCTTTGCTGTTATTTATACTGTGAAAGTTACTGAACAAACATACATATGCATAACTCATTTGTTTGCCTAATTGCCATTTATACTCTGAGTAATCATATCTATGCATTTCTCATTTGACCACTATACTAACCTCCATCTACTCAACATATTAGCATAAGACACTCTCCAAACAGCATTTTAACACTCAATTTTTAGCCATTACCTCTGCTTACAATGGCAAATCTTAATTTCTTCCTCAGCATACTACTCCTGCTGGCACCAATAGCTACTTCATTACAACATCAAGAGCATCACTACCAAATACCTATTTTACCCTACCGCCAAAGAAACACTCAATTATTCCCCTTCCACACCTCATTTTGCTGCTCAGCAAAAGCATCCCTCTCATAGACTAATACACTTAACCCCCTTCTGCACTCACCCCAATCCCCCTTCCGACAAAACAACTCGCCCAATAAAAATTACTCTCATTAACACTAGATCCATCAGAAACACTTAAAAGACTTTTACTGTAGGTGCTCCGAAGGGCCTCCTGTGGGTGGAGTCCTGAGGTACATAGTGTATATAAAATACACTAAAACTACACATTGACCCGTGTATTTTACATACAGACATTTACGCCTCTTCCTGAGCTAGGAATAAATGTCTGTGAATCTCAAAGTAACTGCCCGTGCTAAAAGATTTGTGCTTGTAGTTTGTAGACACATAGCCGTGTGTGTGTCCTTATAATATAGATCAGAAACAGGCACCTATTTTCCTTCTTAACCTAGGCGACCCATTATAGAATTACCCTCACAGTATCAGATTTCCAAAATCTTCATATGCCTGGTGTTGACCTTAAGTGATCAGTTTGGGTCTGTGTTGAAGATATGAGGTGCTGAGCTTATGCTGCCAAGAGTCAGTAGAGGAGGATTTCAACAGATCCAAGAATAAGAGGATTACTGTCATACTCACTAGGGTATACTGTGTACAGTCACTCACAAGAACACAAATGGCAAGACACACACACACACACACACAGATACACAGACCGACCTTGAAAGAGCATTAATATTCCCAGGTGCCGCTATGCGCTTACGCAGATACTGCAGGCACTCACTGACAGCAGACAACTGTTCTGGACAAAGATGTGTGCAAACAGTTGTTCACGCTCAGGTATATCCATCTACCAGCAGAAAACACTGTACACTGTCATATGCATGCAAATATTTACAGACACAGAGAGAAAGATAGCCATGCACCCATGCTGCCACAAATTCCACACAACACACTCAGGGCTGCTCGCTCCAGGAACCCTGTTTTCAAATCTTTTCTGTACACATTTATAACGATAAAACTGGAGAACTCGCAGAACTCTTAGCAGAGGGAGATTAAAGGAAGGGGCGCAGTACAGTGTGTCGTGTTTGATGAAGACGTAATTATTTGCCTTGAAAGCCACCAAACCTGTATTCTTTACGTGCATGAGATGTACATGGGCTGCACACACATGTACAATACACACACATAAACCCAGAACTTGCAAACTTACATGTAGAGATCTGCCTCGACTATACACAGACACTGAAATCACCCCACAGACCCAGAGACAAACACAGCTTCGGATGTCATCCCGGGTAGCAGCCATTCCCAGAAATATAACTCAAGTTATGTACAGAAGGGCCATATAGCTCTACATGTACCACATATCAGCACATACAAGCATAGCAACAACCCCTACACCATTACTACATACACACAATCACATAAGCACATACAAGCATAGCAACAACCCCTACACCATTACTACATACACACAATCACATAAGCACATACAAGCATAGCAACAACCTCTACACCATTACTATATACACACAATCACATAAGCACATACAAGCATAGCAACAACCCCTACACCAGTACTACATACACACAATCACATAAGCACATACAAGCATAGCAACAACCCCTACACCAGTACTACATACACACAATCACATAAGCACATACAAGCATAGCAACAACCCCTACACCAGTACTACATACACGCAATCACATAAGCACATACAAGCATAGCAACAACCCCTACACCAGTACTACATACACACAATCACATAAGCACATACAAGCATAGCAACAACCCCTACACCAGTACTACATACACACAATCACATAAGCACATACAAGCATAGCAACAACCCCTACACCAGTACTACATACACACAATCACATAAGCAAAGTTGGAAAACTAGTCAGCAATTCTGAGCACCAAAGAATTTTCAGATATGAAGAAATCTTTGTTTTGTTTTGTTTTTTGCTTTTTTTGTTGCTTATTTTGGGCCCCTTTTACTAAAACCCGGTGACCAGTTAATGTGCATTTTAACATGTGATAACTAGGAACCAGGAACAGTAACATGGGGAAATGCCAGTCACCAACCCTTTAAAACACAGAGTAACCAGCCACCATGCGATGGGGCAGGGAATGGGCGGAATATGGGTGTTGAGAGCCCATGACCACTAATGCCAGGGAAATTGCCGCATGCTCAGTGGCAATGTGGCTGTAAAAGCAAGTTCACCTAATGGCATCTCTATGGGGACTGGTAGGTGAACCTGCCTTACTGGAGCACACATTAACATTCACAGCCGAAGATTAACTGCCGCAGACATGCTGCTCACACCCCCAGCAGCTAATGAGGAAGCTTTGCACTTCATGTGCATTTGTTTGCATGTTAAATGCAAAACCTTAGCGGGTTTTAGTTAAAGGAGCCCTTTGATTTTTATTTCTTTGTACTTATTTAATTTATATTTTGTTTTCTTTCTCTTTTTATATTTTACATTGCTACTACCTTTGTTCTCCCCTTCTACTGGCTTTTTTCCCATTTTCCCCCTTTGTTCAAACTGTTTTTCTCTTTCCCTCCCTTCACCCCCTTTCTCTGTGGTTTCTTCCTCATTCCAGTTCTCCGACTGTCCCCTTCTCAGCCTCTTCCACGCCCTGCTGTTTATCTCCCTGTCACTGAACTCCCTTTTCTTCCTCCCTGCTACGAGCGATTCCCGTCTTCCAGCTGCCCGTCCCACCTCCTGTTTCTTCCCATCAACATCTCTCTAGTTTCTTCTTGACCTAAACCCAATTAGGCTTAAACAGCAGTGGCAGCAGCTTTCATTTGTCAGTCACACCATTTCTTCTGCCTATGCTGGTGCCAGACAATAACTCTGAGGCAGTCAAACAACCTAAAGCCCATGCGGTCAGCAACACAAACACAACTGTATAAAGCACTGCTGTAATAACCAGTGGCATCTACTCACCCCTCTGTTTACCGTTAATGGAATCTGTGCAGAATGTTTCTGTGCTTCAGTCTCTCTGGGTATCTCCCTCTATATAAGCCTCTTCTTGTGGGAGGGGAAGAGAAAAGAGAAGGATATGCAAATACTCACCCACACCCATTTCAAAGAAAAAGTTAGAAGAAAAAAGCTCTTGCAGAACTGAAATAACTCTCTGTGACCTTGCAGAAATATGAGCCAAACATTCTGTAGGTGATACCTCTTCACTACAGTAACTCAACATACCTGTGACCAACATTTGAGATCTATGCCCCCTTCATTTCGTCAGGCCTAGATTGATGAAGGGAGTATAGCTCACCTTGAACTCTGATAGCTTGGCATCTGTTATGTATTTTAAATCCTTGTGTGACTTATTTGGAAAACTGAGACCTGGTGAGTTAACTCACATGATTGAAACATTGCTCTTGAACAGGGGTGGGCAATTCCGGTCCTGGAGGGCCGCAGACCAGTCAGGTTTTCATGATGTCCCTAGTGAATATTCATGAGATCTATTTGCATCCACTGCCTTCCATTGTATGGAAATGGGCCCATGAATATTCATTAGGGACATCATGAAAATCTGACTGGTCTGCAGCCCTCCAGGACTGGAATTTATTTATTTATTTATGTATTTATTTAAAAGCTTTTCTATACCACGCTCTTTACAATCAGTGCGGTTTACAATTAACATTTCCTTGTACAATGCAGAAAGGGCCTGCATTGTACTTCCATTGAACAGGTGACGTAACTTGGATTTATAACTGGGGCTGAGCCCTTTGTCACTACAACGTTCAACGGTATGGCTGGAACTCTTAACTATGTACAAAACTTGTCGATTGTTTACAGTTATTTACAGTCTTACTTTATTTACATTTGTTAGCAGTTCGTTGGCCTATCAAGTAGCTGGGTTAGTGCTCCCAGTAGTCTCGTTCTGCATAGGGTGTATTGGGGATGCTGTCGGGGTGGGCTGGGGTGTGGCAGTTGAGGTTGCATCATTGGGCTGTGAGTAATGTCAAAGAAACAGATAATGCTTTAAGGCCTTCCTGAATTGGGTGAGGTCTGTGATCGCTCTGATGTTGGGGGGAAGGTTATTCCAACATGTTGGGGCATAGAACGCGAAGGCTCTGTTCCTTGTTGCCTGAGAACATTTTGTTGTTTCCTTGGGGATTACAAGTGTGTTGGTAGCAAAGGTCCTTCTTGATCTGTTAGGGGGGGTGGGGTTGAGGAGGTCTGTGAGGGAGGCGGAGGATAACTTGCCCACCCCTGCTCTAGAATGACAATTCAAGTCATGATGGTGGGATTAGGTGTAGTCTTGTTTGTCAGGAATGTAGGGCCTGATATTCGGTGGCAGCGGCTGGTGCAATTACAGTGTCTAGTAGTGAGGAGGAGCAGTGGGCAGATGATGGCCACAGAGTAGGGGTTAGAGGTGGGGGAGATGGATTACAGATGGTGGATATGGGATAGGGGGTACAGGGTAGAGGGCAGATGCTGGACATGCCAGAAGTATCCAGGGGGATGGAGGGTAGATGCTGGACATGGAATCGGGGTGGAGAAAATATGCCCGCCCTGAAGTTGGTGGACATGGGATAGGGGTAGACAACTGATGCTGAATATGAGCTGGGGAGCATAGGGGAATAGAGAGCAGATACTGGGGCATTGGGAAGAGATCTGGGAGAAAGGGCAGATGCTGGACATCGGGCATGGAGGGCAGATTGTGGACATGGGCTGAGAGGGGCAGTGGACAGCTGGTGTTCTGAGGAAGGGGGACTGAAATGATAAAGCGGTATAAAGAAAACTATTAAATAAATAAATATTGGACACAGGAGGAGGAAGAGAGAAAGGGGGGAAATGGTGGACATGGTGGGGCAGAGAAAGGAGATGAGGCACAGGATGGCAGAAAGAGAGGTGAGAGACACTGAGTAGGGGAGGAGAGAGGGGGACAGATGAAGGGCCAAGTTAACCATTAGGCAAACTTGCCAACTGATGCAGAAAACTAGCACAGCCTTTATGTGAAGATAACACAGCTTTTAGACACAATTATCACCACAGCCAAATGGCAAAAAGAGATGGACGTGCGTGTAAACAGCAAAGGAAAAGCTAGCACACAGATAATGCCAAGAATATTTAAATTATAGGCAAATGAGCTGCATGAATTAAAATGGAATGCTAATATTGTCTGCACCCCAATGCAGAGAAATGAATAGAGGATTTCATAACCAGCCTTAGTGAGTGGAGGAGTGGCCTAGTGGTTGGGGCAAGGTACTTCAGGCTGGAAGGTTAGGGGTTCAAATCCCACTACAGGACAGCAACCTTGGGCTGGAAGGACTGGGGTTTCTAGTCCCACAGGTGCTCCTTGTGGTCTTGGGCAAGCCACTTAACCCTCCATTGCCCATGTTCCCTGTAAGTATTAGTGTATGTGTCTCATATCCCCTTGTGTTAAATGTATCCCCCAATTGTGTTGTGACCACTTTGATTGAAGGATAAGGTGGTATACAAAACTGTCTAAATAAATAAATTAGTGCCAATATCTCTGTGTCTGGTTTTGAGGTGGGTTACATGTCTTGTGCATGCCCCTGGCAGTCTTTTGATTGCATCGGGGGCTTTCGCCGAAGCCTGGATCATCTGAGGGGAAATGTCAAACTTCCCTTCAGATGCTTCAGGCATCGGAGAAAGCCCCTGCTGCTATCAAAATACTGTAGGGGGGCTGGTGCCCATGACAGAAAGCAGATCCCTGGTGGTCCAGCAGCACCCGCCTACCCAACTAAAAATAATCCTTGTAGCCCAGTGGCCCTTATCTCCCCACCCACTCAACCAAAAATAACCCTGGTGGTCTAGTGTGAGTCACTTTTGCAAAGGTACCGGGAGGGTGATGGTGGGTCGGGCCACTAGGCCACCAGGGTTAATTTTAGTTGGGTGGGTGGGTAAGGGGATCAGAACTCCTGGGCCACCAGGCGTTTACTTTCTGTCAGGGGGCACCGACCCCTTGACAGTATTTTGATGGCATCAGGAGCTCTCCCTCAGATGATCCAGGCATTGGGGAAAGCCTCTGATGCCTTCAAAATAGTGTCGGGGCTCATATGAAAATTAGCCACCCTGTGCCCTTTTTTCTGAGAGAGCATTCCAAATTTGTGCCGACTTCGTTGCATATGTGTTTGGCTTGCTCTCTCAGTTTAACACTGCCATTTGTGCCACAGTTTAATGCATGGCTGACACGTAGCTGATTTGCATATGAGCCCTTTCTGGATGCCGGCTCTGAAGTTGCACGCTATCGGTGCGCTGCAAAGAAGAGTACAGAGTTGGTAGCGTGTGACTTTGGTTCCGGCTTTCTCCATCAGCCTGTAGATGGCAATGTCTGAGGGGCAGCAAAGAACAGAACATTGAAAGCTAAATAATAGATTGAGACATCCGGGGGAGGTGGCTATAGGCTTAAGATTTTCTCAGGGTGCCAGCAAAAGCAGGACATTGAAAACTAAACAATTGATTCTGACAACAGGGGATTGGGGGGGGAGAGGAGGGGAGGGGAGGGGGTGAAATAAGGCTTAAGGTTTGCTTAGGTTGCCAACATTTTGAACCAACTCGGATCCGGCCCTAGACACATGCTGGACGTGGGGGGAGGAGGAGAGAAAGGCGAGAGTTAAAGACTGGGGGGGGTAAGAGGCTCCGGAAGGAGAGAGAGATGATGAATCAGGGGCGTGTGTTGAATATTGGTAGATGCGTAACAAAAGGGGGACCGAGGACTGGATAGTAAGAAGGTGTAGTAAAATCTGAGTTTAGAGAGAGAGAAAAATAAATGGAAGAAATCTGAAAGGAAAAGATAAATGTAAGATAAATATTATGTAAGGAAGTGAAAAAGACAAGAGGGGAGAAAAATGGCAGATTGGCCAGAGACTCTGGAAAACAAGTTAACAGAAGACAAAGGAAATCAGAAACCAGAGACTGAGATCAACATGATTAGAGAATAAAATGGCCAGTCATTAAAGGTAGAAAAATCAATTTTATTTTAAATTTAGTGAGTGGAGTAGGTCAGTCTTTGAATTTTGCACGTTCTAGCTTTATATTGTATAGGACATGGGCACCTGCATCTCTTTCTATTCCCCTGGTGTTCTTTGTAGTTCATGCAGGGGTGTAGCCAGGGGTGGGCTGTGGCTCCTCCATTTTGGCATGAGAGCCACCAAATCAGCAGCAGCAGAACAGTCGAATGAGAGAGTAACTGGAGGCAGTGTCAACATTCACATTGCTATGTGCTCATCCATACGTATTGCCCCAGGCCCCACCAAAAAATCAGTCCTGGCTATGCCACTGATGCAGAGTCTGGCTTCTTGGGGTTTCAGTTTAATTTTTGTCTACATATCTCTCTTTTTATTTTGGTGAATATCTGTATTCTGAGTGTGTGACTGAGGCAGGTATTCTGTTAGCATGGAGTTTCTGTGTCGGGATAAATAATAATCTGGCTTGCTTGGTTTTCTGAATAGGTTTATGGGTGTCTTATGGCCCACTGCGATATTTACGGTACTTCTCCTTCTAGACAGGTCCCGAGTGTGAGTTTTGGAAGTTGATGCTGTTATGATATGATAGATTTTCTCTATAGGTCTTGAGTATAATTTTTGTAAGGTTTGTATTACTTCACAATATGACTAGTACTGGTGAGAGTTTATAGTGCTGTTTCTTTTTTTTTTTTTTTTTTTTTTTTATTGAAATTTAACAAAACTTACAGAAAAGCAAGCATAAAGAAACTGTCGATGACATAGCGGGAATCAATACATACAATAATAAAGACATCCCATCATTCCTAGCCCACAATACGAGGAGATATTTAAGGAAACAAATACAGGAAATCTAAGAACAATCTCTACTTACAGGCAGCTTTTAAACTAACCACCCACCCCAGTCAATTAATGCCAGGCCCCTCTTTAGCGGAAAGAAAAACCTCAAGTTGAACAGGATCAAGAAATATAAATTTTGAACCCTGAAAGGTTATAAGACACTTGCAGGGATATCTAAGAAAAAACGTAGCTGATAAGGCAACCACCCTAGGCTTAAGAGCCAAAAAACACTTCCTCCTAGTTTGAGTCGCCTTACAAATATCCGGAAAAATTTGCACACGTGATCCACAGAACGGAACAGACATAGTTTTAAAGTAACTACGAAAAATAAGAGCCCTGTCCAAATCAGACAGAAAAGATACCAACAAAGTGGCTTTGGAGGAAATATTATCCTGCGAGTCCTCAAGGAATTTGGTGAGTCCAAGGCTGGCTTGGCCCTGGACTACATCAAACCCCCCTGGGGAACCTGGAGAAAGGCCCTTACCTGTCAAATAATAAATATTAGAGAGGCCGATGGAGTCAGCAGAAGCTAAGCCCAAGACCTCCCTAAAATATTTCCTCAAAAGAATTTCAGCAGATAATAACCGACAAATGGGAAAATTCAATATACGAATATTCTTAGCACGTAACATATTATCATATTGCTCCATTCTATGATGTAACACCAAACTATCCTGTTTCTGAGATGACACCAGAATCAGAAATTATTTTTGGTATGTTGAGTTCTATGTGGAAATGTCCTATTTCTGCTGTTTACCCATTGTTGGTAGAGGCGTTTCATTGGATACTGAATATATAGTATTTCAAAAAGAAAAACCGAGAACCGCTGCACAGTTTAAAGCACCAAAATAAAATTAAATATAATAATTTTATTTTGTTATTATAAACTGCATTGTGGTTCTCGCATTTTCTCTTTGCTCCTTGGTGTGTTATCATCTTCCATCTCCATAGCCTTTTCAGAGTATATATTTACATTAAATACCGCATCGGTGCAGTGTACACTGTCATGAGTCTTATGTTTTATATTAGATTCCCAAGCTACATAATTAAACTGCTATAAGTTTTAATGAATATAATCATCTTTACAAAGTTTTAAAAAATTATATTAGCTGGGAATACATTGTTTTCTTTATTCTTGGGGTAACCACCTTACTAGTGCTCTGAGTGACGGGGCCTCCTGTTCCCTGACTAGAGCTCTGAGGAGGTCCTTCCATTTTGGCTGTATGGGCAGGGGGATTATCTTGAACTGCCCCTGGATATGGTGGTCAGGGTCTATCTTAGGAGAAGAAACCAAAAAGAGAAAGTGGATGAGTTTATTTTATTTTTTTTTAAATTTATCCTTTTTATTCCAGAAATATATGGATAAAACCACGGAGTTCCAATAACATACATAACAGACATAAACTCTTGACTCATCAGCCAAAGTGCCCAATTGTGGAAGAGGAACAGGACCTCAGAAAACACCCACAAATAGGAGCAGAAGTGAGGGGGATTTTTAATGATTTTCAGAAGACTGTGTTCGTGAAGAACAAGCTTTACTTAAAGTAGACAGAGCGACAGGATGGGTGGGATATATTCAAAGTATTGAAGGAACTTGGGGAGGTTCTAGTGGTTCCACCGTCTGACCTTTTCAATGCTTCTTTAAAAAAGGGAGAAGGGTGCATGTGGTCTTTTTAAACAAAAGTTGAAGTAAGGATGAGATTGGGAACTACAGGCTGGTTAGTCTGACCTCTGTGGTGAATAAATTAATGGAAATGCTGCTAAAACAGAGGATAATGAGATTTTGGAGTCCAATGGATTGCAGGATCCAAGGCAGCATGGTTTTACTAGAACGAGGTCTTCTCAGCCAAATGTAATTGTCTGAGCTACTCCTTTCACCATCCAATTGTGGGAGTGGATGAGTTTAATTCTTGCCCAATTGCAGGGCCCTTGTTACCGTGGTCAGAGGGTGCCCATTGCTGCCATTACCACACATTAGTGCCACTGAATAGCTCGCTGGGAGGCATTGAGGTGGTTTTCATGTCTACAAACTGCCTAAATGCCTTTGACTATCACCCCTTTTGATTTTACAGCATTTAACTGGGAACCCATCTATGTTGAAACAGACAATTGTTTGACAGAACTGTTAATGTGTGTAGGTGCATTAGCTCACTTGCACCTTCACTGGCATCGAATCAATCACATAAGGCTTCCTCCTGCGTTTTTTTAGACATCTCTGCTGCCTTTGACACTTTATCCCAATAGCTTCTCCTCAACAAACTCCACCAAATTGGAGTCCACAGCACCCCCCTCAAGTGGTTCCAATCATATCTCACCAATCGCAGTCAGCAGATAAGGATTTGAACACACACCTCAACTCCATTCACCCTTAACCAGGATATACCACAAGGTTCTTCTCTCTCCTCTCTACTATTCAATTTATACAATCGGCCTCTATGTGACATCCTCCAGCAATTTCCTGTCCAGATTCTGATAGATGCAGACGATATACATAGTAACATAGTAACATATAGTATATGATGGCAGATAAAGACCAGTATGGTCCATCTAGTCTGCCCAGCAAAGCGGCAAGAGTAGGTGGACTTGCCGCTCCATGCAGGTCACCCTTCCCCATGCCTTTGTTTAGAGGTGTTTCCACTGCTCCATGTAGTCCACCCCTATTTGCTGAGATATAAGATAGTTATGTTTGATTTTATTTTATTCTGTTGCTATAAAAGGATCCACTGTGTCTGTCCCATGCCATTTTGAATTCTGTCACTATGGGGTATGTTTACTGAACTGCGGTTAAGTTACATAACACACGTTATGTAACGTTAACGATCGTTAAGTAACGTTAACGCATGTTATTTTTTTATTTATTACATTCTCTTATATACCGCGCTATTCTGCATCAGTGCAGTTTACATTGAACAAACTGAAATTGCATTGAACAGGGCATTATAACTTGGAGATAACTATTTTACAGGGAACATGGGCTATGGAGGGTTAAGTGGCTTGCCCAAGACCACAAGGAGCACCTGTGGGACTAGAAACCCCAGTCCTTCCGGCCCAAGGTTTCTGTCCTCTAGTGGGATTTGAACCCCCGACCTTCCGGCCTGAAGTACCTTGCCCCAACCACTAGGCTACTCCTCCACTCATTAACGTCTCATAACGCATGTTAACGTAACTTAACGATCGTAAAGATCCGCGGCGCGGTAAAACACCGCAGAAGGTGGAGAGAGGGCAGAGAGAAGGGGTCAATGGGTGGAGTGTGGGTGGGGAGAGGCCCCTTTCACACCAACGCGCTGATCTGAAGAGCTGAATCCTAACGCGATTGAAAACCTGCCGTTAGATGCACATTTGCAGGGGAGAGAAACCATTTAAGTATCAGCAATGTACAGCATAGGCAGGGAAACCTACAACAAGTGCCAAGTGTGATACATATGCACAGAACAAACGGGCAGATAAACATTGAAAATGACCTCAACAAACTGGAAAAAATCCTAAACAAGCTGGCCAATAGTGATAATATTGGGAAACAGCAAAAAACACTACCGAGAAAGCTCCCAAAAAAAGATATTAATTGTGGAAGGGTCTATGCTCTGTCCCCGAAAAGGTGAATGATCCCACAGTGAAATAGCGCTGATCAGGGCTGTCCCTTGTTATTGGACAGGTGTCCTATGGCATGCACATGTTGCGCACAGAAGGGTGGGCATGTTGGAATGGGCAATTGGACAGATGCTGCAAAAGGGGATACAGAGGGCCGCAGGCGGCACATGCTGTGGTGCAGCTGGGCCACAGTGCAGACTAGGGTGATGCCTAGGTGGCCCATATGAATGCTGAAACAGCAGAGCAGCCAGACAGCAACTGATGAAAGCCCAACATGGGCACGACTGTGTTTTCCACAGTGTCACAGGGGATAGTACCCAGCAGCTACCCCCAAGGGCACAGAACAGTGGCAGGCGGTGCTGGGGGGAAGCGTGGACGTCTATGCAGGCACCCCTACCCCAAAACCCGCACCATAGGCAGCCGCCTACCCACACACTGGATGGCCTGAGACTGTGCACCACCAGCACCACCAGCAGAAGGGCATGGCAGCATGGTGGCGGAGGGGTGCTGGTGGCGGAGGTGGCAGTGGCAGCTGGCCGCAGCAGACCATGGCCTAGCCCCGTTTAGGAGGGTGCCGTGCACTGCAACAGACAGGCTCCATCTGACAAACAGTCATGGTATCTCCAGGGAATAGAACTGCCCCTCTGGCAACACGGTGGTGCAGTACACACAGCCAGTGTGCTCAGGAGCAGAAGGTCACAGGTTCAAGTCCCAGCTGTGGTACCTGCCAACCCTGTCCCCATACTTTACACAGTAATAAACCATGGTATGAAAGACAGAACCTTTATTGCAGATAACAGAAACATGCCTGGGACACCTACTTATTACCCTACAGAGCACAGACACCCTAAACAGGCGCAGTACCTAGAGCAGAGTCTCCCAAATGCAGTCCTGGAGGGTCAAACACCATTCAGGTACCATGCTGTCGCTAATAAAGATGCCTGTGCTGCATTTCTATGCGCTGCCCCCATGGTATGCAGATATCTTCCATGCATATTCATGAGGGACAGCATGAAAACCCGAACAGTGTGTGGCCCACCAGGACCGGAGTTGGGAACCCCTGCCCTAGAGCAGTGGCCAACAGGGCCAGAAACACCCACACCCACAGGCCCCATTAACCGAAGCCTCCAGGCGAGGCAGGATGTTGGGCCCTGCGTGCATCTCCCAATACTAGCACATGCATATCTTAGGAATGCCACCCTAAACCTGGGAATACGGTACACAGCTATCCAAAGGTTGCTATAATTACTGGCAGATAGCAATTCCAAAGTTAAGTACAAATTTCTGAGTGAGCTGCATCATAGCAACCTTTCTGATGTCTGTGGTGTGTGCTACAGGTATTGTGTCTGACAGTGTTTACCACCCTGGGGAGTGACCCCAACAGTATTGCGTACCATAGCCATGCCTGCACTGTGCCCAGGACTGGTGCGGTGGCCAGGGCTGCCAAACACCGCTATAGTTGCACAATGCTGGCATAGGTGTGGGGAGTATGTGTCTGTCTATCCAGTGTGTGGTGGCTGCAAACACCCTCCACAGCCCACACTGCTAGCACTGTTGCCTGTATTGGCCTGCCAATGTGCATAATGAGAAGCAAGGTGCTGTGGGAATAGCCTGGATAAGGTGGCCTGGCCTGGATTCATCTGTACAGAGCATAGGGCAATGGCTGGGACATTGTCATGCCCGGCCACCACCTGCATGGACAGGGTGGCCACAGCATGTCCTGCTGGGAGGTCACTCTCACCCTGACTATGCAGTGACCACGGTATGGCTGGGTTCCCCCATAGTGCTATACAGTGTTTCTTGTAAGTGATATATATGGGTTCTGTTATCTGGGGCTCAATCACTGACATATCTGCTTGGTGGGTGTGTGCACATCCCAGGTTTGGGTGCACACATCCCCTCCAGGAACATGCACTATGGACTAGCTAGCAGACTGTCTGCAGTTAGTATGTGTGGCTGGAACACCGTGCAGCGGCTGGTGACTCACTGTGCTTGCTGCTGGAGAATGTCAGATGGTGGTGGGGGCAGCTGTGCACTTCCAGGGCGACTGTCTGTCTGCCATTGCCCTATTTATGGATGCATACAGATCTGCATTGACTGCCCTGTAGGGTGTCCTACCACCAGCTGGACTGTGGTTGATGGTCCCCTCTACTGTCACCATTGCAGGGGGTACATTGTGGCTCTGTTGGTGGGAGATTCTGTCCCCAACCCTAAGCCACGTGGGGTTGGGGGGGAAAGGAATCTGCCTGTGGGGCCAACTACCCCTTCACCTAAATCATGTGACCATGGAACCCACACAGGGTATGCACTAGTCTGGGTACATCATAGTCCACAAGGGCTAGATGTGAAATACAGATGGACACAGGCATATCCTAGGTGTGTCTGCAAGGACCACCTATCACACACTAGCACTGATGGAGACCTGCAGCATAGCCTATCTCAGCAAAGCCAGGTGCTGTGGAAATGGTGCTGGGCACCCCACCTCACCCTCAGGGTGAGCTCAGCTCATTGTGACGGTCTGTAGCTACTCTGTGCCAGTAACACACACACAGTCGGTACACCCTACCAGGCTGAGTTGCTGTGGGGGTGCATACCCCATCTTGTGGTCATCTATAGACTGCTGATCTGCATGTGCAGTGCACCATGGGTATGGGTGGGTTAACCCACATCCTGGTATCCACAGCAGACAGTTTGTGTGGTGACCTGACGTCCTTCAGTAGCCAGGCAGGGGTTTGTTAGCAGCACTGGAGATGTAGCCCACTAGTTACTTCACTGCCTGTGGGGCCAGAGGTCATGGGTTTGATCCCACAGTGGGGTTATTTGGTAGGGCTGTCTGCAGCATTTTTTTTTTTTAAATTTAAATTGGTTCTGCCAGCACAGACACCCTCACAGTGCTGTCTCCTTACGGTGCCTCATCAGGTGCCCTATAAAGCGCCCTATAAAGCGCCCTCTAGGGCACCCTGTAAAGCGCCCTATAAGGCATCTTATGGGGCGCCCCATAGGGAACATTATAGGTTGTCTTGGTGGACAGTGCACTTAATAATGTGCCCTCTGGAGTACCTTATAGGGCGCCTTATGCGGCACCTTAGGTTACGGCCCTGTGAGGGTGTGTTTGCTGGCAGCACTAATTAAATTTACAAAACAATATGCTTCAGACAGCACTGATTTGAAGTAAAAGCTAATGTCTCAGCCAGCTTTACTCATTGGACTCACAGGGGGATTGAACTCACATCCTCTACACCATCAGTCAGTGTATTAACCATTGTGCTACAGCTCTGGATACCTTGCTAGACACCTTATCAAATGCCTTATGGGCGCCGTACAGGGCGCCTTGCGTGGCGCTTTACACGGCACTTTGTAATGCTCGTTAATGTATGGCGCCTTGTAACGCGCATTATCGGTACCGAAAACGCGCATTATCCGTAATGATGTACCGCCCATGTCCTTATTTGGGATTTCTGCCTCTACCGTGGATCCTAACGCGATTCACATTACCGCAGTTTAGTAAACATACCCCTATATTTGCTTCCACCACTTCAATCAGGAGGGCATTCCAAGAATCCACCACCCTTTCAGTGAAAAAGTATTTCCTGACATCACCTTTCAGTTTACCCCTATCAGCTTCATGTTATGCCCTATAGTTTTACAGCTTCCCCATCTTTGGAAGAGGTTTGTTTGTTCATTAATACTCTTTAAGTATTTAAAGGTCTGAATCATATCTCTCCTGTTCCTCCTCTCCTCCAGAGTGTACATATTTAGGTCTTCAAGTTTCTTCTCATAAGTCTTCTGACACAGACTCCATATCATTTTGGTTGCCTTCCTCTGAACTGTTTCAAGACTTTTTATTTATTTAATCTGACTTCTATACTGCCTTATCCTGAAATCAAAGTGGTTTATGTCCTTTACGAGATAAGGACTCCAAAGCTGAACACAATATACCAAGTGTGGCCTCACCAACGACTTGTACAGTGGCATTAGTATCTCTTCCTTTCTGCTGGTAATTTCTCTCTGTATGCAACCCAGCATCCTCCTGGCTTTTACCACCACCTTGTCACACTGTTTCGTCACTTTAAGATCCTCAGAAACAATCACTCTGAGGTTCTTCTCCTGGTCCGTGCACACCAACATTTCGCCCCCTGTCTCATACAGTTCCATTGGATTTCTGCTTCCCAAGTGCATGACACTGACTTCTTCACATTAAATCTTAATCTTAATATAAAAAGACTAGGGGACATGCAAGGAAGCTACAGGGTAACCTATTTAAGACTAATAAGTGAAAATATTTTTTCACTAAACATGTAATCAAACTCTGGAATTTGTTATCGGAGGATGTAGTAAAAGCTGTTAATAGAGCTGGGTTTAAAAATGGTTTGGAGAAGTTCCTGGAGGAAAGATCCAGAAACCATTATTAAAAGGGACACGGGATATCACTGCTTGACCAAATACAAGCATTGAAGAACCTGTGTCTTTTGGGGAAACTGCTAGGTACTTATGACCTAGATTGGCCACTGTTGGAAACAGGATACTGGGCTTGATGGACCTTGGTCTGACCCAGTATGGCATATCTTATGTTCTTATACTCCATTTCCATTTGTAAATGTGTCAATCATACACGGTCCTTCTCCAGGATTTTCTTTTGTGAATACAGAATAAAAGTATTTGTTTAGAATTTTTGCTTTTTCAATATCACTTTCCACACATCTATCCCTCAGCACTTTTGAGTCTTGCAATTTCACCTCCGATCTTCCTCTTCTCCCAAATATACCTGAGAAAGGTTTTGCCTCTACGCTTCACACCTTTAGCCATCATTTCTTCTGCCTTTGCTTTTGCTATCCTTATTTCTCTCTTTGTCTCTTTTAGCTTTATCCTGTATTCTTATCTGTGTTCCTGTTTTTGTGAGCTTCTGAATTTTGTGAAAGCTGTGTTTTTGCCTTTATTTGTGCAGCCACTTGATGAACCATACAGTTTCCTTTTCCTCTTGTTTCTATTTAATTTCCTTACATAAATATCTGTTGCTCCTCTTATTTCCTCTTTAAGTTTAGCCCACTGCAATTCCACTTCCCTTATCCCCTCCTACCCTGCCAACCCCTCCTTCAGGCACATTCCCATTTTACTGAACTCAGCGTTTTTGAAGTCTAGGACTTTGGGGTATGTTTAGTAAACTGCGGTAATCGTACATAACGCGCGTTATGTAATGTTAATGATCGTAAGCACATCATAACACGCGTTATGATGCGCTTACGATCATTAACGTTACATAACACGCGTTAACTGTACTTAACGATCGTAAACTCCCGCGGCGCGGTAAAACACCGCAGAAGGTGGAGAGAGGGCGGAGAGAAGGGGTCAATGGGCGGGGAGTGGGCGGGGAGAGGCTCCCTTCACACTAACGCGCTGATCTGAAGAGCTCAATTCCAACGCGAATGAAAACCTGCCGTTAAATGCACATTACAGGGGAGAGAAACCATTTCAGTGTCAGCAATGTACAGCCCAGGCAGGGAAACCTAAAAAAACTGATGTGTGATACATGTGCACAGAACAAAAGGGCACATAAACACTGAAAATGACCCCAACAAACTGGAAAAAAACCATAACCAAGCTGGCCAATAGTGGTAGCAATGCGAAACATCAACCCCTACCCCCTCGAGTAAGCTCCATAGAACAGATATAAATCGTGGAAGGGTCTATACTCCGTCCCCATACAAGGTGAATGAGCCCACAGTGAAATAGCACTGCCCAGGGTTTTCCCCACCATCGGACAGGGTTCCTATGGCGTGCACATGTCCCGCAACATCAGGGCGGGCATGTCGGAACGGCAACTGGACAGATGCCGGAGAAGGGGATACAGAGGGCCGCAGGCGGCACATGCTGTGGTGCAGCTGGGCCACAGTGCAGACTAGGGTGATGCCTAGGTGGCCCATACGAATGCTGAAACAGCAGAGCAGCCAGACAGCAACTGCTGAAGGCCCAACATGGGCACGACTGTGTTTCCCACAGTGTCACAGGGGATAGTACCCAGCATCTACCCCCAAGGGCATGGAACATTGGCAGGCGGTGCTGGGGGGAAGCGTGGACACCTATCCAGGCACCCCTACCCCAGAACCCGCACCATAAGCAGCCGCCTACCTGCACACTGGATGGCCTGAGACTGCGCACCACCAGCACCACCAGCAGAAGGGCATGTCAGCATGGTGGCTGAGGGATACTGGTGGTGGAGGGGGCAGTGGCAGCTGCCCAGAGCAGACCGTGGCCTAGCCTTGTGTAGGTGGGTGCCATGTACTGCAACAGATGGGCCCTGTCTGACGAACAGTCATGGTATCACCAAGGAATGTACTGACTCTGTGACAACAAGGTAGTGCAGTGCACAAAACCAGTGTATTCAGAAGCAAAGGGTCACAGGTTCTAGTCCCAGCTGTGGTTCCTGCCAACCCAGTCCCCATATTTTACCCACTACTACAACATGCTAATACAGACAGCACCTTTATTGCAGATGACGTAAACATGCCCAAGACACCTACATTTTACCCTACAGAGCACAGACACCATAAACATGCACATTACCTAGAGCAGAGCCTCCCAAATGCAGTCCTGGAGGGCCAGACACTATTCCAGTTCCATGCTGCCTCTGATAAAGATGCCTGTGCTGCATTTCTATGCGCCACCCCCATGGTATGCAGATGTATCTCATGCATATTCATGAGGGACAGCATGAAAACCCGAACAGTGTTTGGCAACGCAGGACTGGAGTTGGGAACCTCTGCCGTAAAGGAGCAGCCAACAGGGGCAGACACACCAGCACCCACAGGCCCATTATCCAAAGCCTCCTGGAGAGGCAGGACTTTGGGCTCTGCGTGCATCTCCCAATACTAGCACTTGCATACCTTAGTAATGAAAGGGGAATATGGTACACATCTATCAAAAGGTTGCTATGAGTACTGGCAGATAGCAATTCCTAGGTTAAGTACACTTTTCTGAGTGAGCTGCATCATAGCAACCTTTCTGATGTTTGTGGAGTGTGCTACAGGTCTTGTGTCTGACAGTGTTTATCAACCTGGGGAGTGACTCCTACAGTATTGCGTACCATAGCCATGCCTGCACTGTGCCCAGGACTGGTGTGGTGGCCTGGGCTGCCCAACACCTCTATAGTTGCACAATGCTGGCATAGGTGTGGGGAGTGTGTGTCTGTCTATCCAGTGTGTGGTGGCTGCCAACACCCTCCACAGCCCACACTGCTAACACTGTTGCCAGTATTGGCCTGCCAATGTGCATAATGAGGAGCAAGGTACCGTGGGAATAGCCTGGATAGGGCTTTGAATTTGATTCTTTGAAGAATCGGGAGCTAGTGAAGGTAGAACAGAATGGGTGTTATTTGGTCGGATCTTTTTGCACACTTAATTGTACGTGCAACTGTGTTTTGAGCAAGTTGCAATGGCTTTAGTGTTTTCTTGGGGAGTCCATGAAGTATGCTGTTGCTGTAGTCAAAGTGTGGGTAAATCAGTGCTTGAGCTACAGAGTGGAAGTCAGAGTGGGAGAGCAGTGGTCTCAGGTGCTGTACCATATTAGCACAGAATGACTCTTAACCAACCATTTAAGCTAGCAAAGTCTTCATTGTAAATATGTAACTGTAAATATGTATCATAAGCGCATAATGTATATAGCTTCACATCAAAATCAACCTCACTCACTCACACAGCACACTGTGTCAAATCACCCACTGCATGCTACAGACACCACTTCCTTCATTGATTGTTTGCTGTGCCAACCACTTTGATTTCATGAGAAAGCGGTATACCAAGTCCGTTTAAATAAATAAATAAATAAAATAAATATTGGTTTTATGGTAAATTGCACGGGTTGTCATGTGGATGTGTCTGGTCAAGTCAAGCTGTTGTTCTATGTAGAATCCAAGGTATTTTATTTTTTTTATTTCCATTGTTGCATTGTTTACATGGAGTGAGCAGGGAGGGTTGAATGCTTTGTTCCTAGTAATGATGAGTGCTTCAGTTTTCTTCAGGTTGACTGCAAAGTTGACAGAGTTGAGCCATGCAGAGTTGAAGCAGTTGGTGATCTTCTTATAGGAGGGGTCTGAGGTGTCAAAGGTTGTGAATAACATTATATCATCTGCATAAATTCTGTAGTCAACATCATGTGATTGTATGATTTTGCAGATAGGTTGAAGATATATATTGAAAAGCAATGCAGATTATGCAGATCCTTGGGGGACGCCCTGAGGTTGGGTGAATAATTTGATAGATTGTTGTTGAAGTGTACTTGTTGGGAGCAGTTGAACAGGTAGTTTTGGAACCATCATAGAGTAGTGTCACCTATGCCAAGGTTCTTTAGGTGGTTGATTAGGATATTGTGATTAACAGCAGTGGCCAAAATATTAAGGCAGAGTCCAAAATATCAGAATTTTATTAGAAAAGTATGTTTACTTTTTGTCACTTTCATGGTCAATAGCTTTATTTATTTATTTGCATTCTCTTATATACCGTGTTATTCTGCATCAGTGCGGTTTACATTGACAAACTGAAATTACATTGAACAGGGCATTATAACTTGGAGATAACTATTTTACAGGGAACATGGGCTATGGAGGGTTAAGTGGCTTGCCCAAGACCACAAGGAGCACCTGTGGGACTAGAAACCCCAGTCCTTCTGGCCCAAGGTTGCTGTCCTCTAGTGGGATTTGAACCCCCAACCTTCCAGCCTGAAGTACCTTGCCCCAACCACTAGGCCACTCCTCCACTCCACACTTTAAGAACCAAAGATATATATGTCATTTTCAGTTTTATTCAGGAAACAATATATGTGTCAATATTTGATAGGGTGTCCATGATTTTCAGCACAGATTGGATTCTTGTAGGCATACTGTTAACTAGCATTTTACAGTATGCTGTAGTGATTTTGTTGACCCATACATGCTTGAGTATGTCCTTTAAATCTGCTTTTGAAGTTGGACATTGTGCTGCCACCTTTTTCTTCATAAGATTCCAACAGTTTTCAATTACATTGAAATCTGGAGAGTTTGATGGCCAACTTGGTAGCGGTTCGATCTTGTTGTCCATGGACCATTTTTTGACTGTTTTTGCAGTGTGGCACGATGCCGAGTCCTGCTGAAATATCGTTGTGCCAGAAACATTCATGTGTAATTTAACTTTACCATTCAGCACGGATATGTATTTTGCAGCATTTACTCTTTCACCTTTCTCAAAAATGTGCAGGCCACATCATCCATTCGCCGAGATACCACTCCATACCATAACCGATGGTGGGTGTTTAACAGTCTTGATCTTGTACTTCAGATTTAGTCTCTCGCCTGCTGGTCGACGGACGAAGTTGTAACCATTCCCACGTACTTGGTGAAATGTACTTTCTTCTGTGAACATTACCCTCTCCCACCATTCAGCAGATTTGTCTTTCATCTTGCTACAAAATTGTATGCGGGAAGCAATTTGTTTCCTGGTCATCATAGGCTTCTTGGCAGGTTTTCTGGCCATGAGTTTGAATTCATCCACAAGCCATCATCGGACAGATCTGGCACTTATCTTTATTCCTCGATCATTAGCTAACTGAGCCACACATTGAGATGAAGTACAGTATGTGGACTAGATGTAATAATGCTTTTGAGGAATCAGTCATCTCATCCAGTAGTCATCCATCTGTGCCCAGATTTCGAATGACATGTACGGCCACCTGATTTCAGAATATTCTGAACTGCACACCTTGATATATGCAAATGTTTTGCAATAGCACATTGTGAATATCCTTCAGCATGGAGTGTGACAACTTGTCCCTTTACAAAGTCATTAATATCACACTTTCTACCCATCTTGATTGTATATTTTACATGTAACTTTCAATCTTTTCCTAGTTGTAGAAATTCAAAACTTCATCCAAGAAACCTACTACATGGTGTAAGTAAACTAAAATGGACGCCACACGCATAGTGTGACTAATCGCCATGCTGATTAAATAAGTAAGCACGTGTGACATCTCCACATTACATTATTTAACAATAAATTGTAGAAAAAGATATCTGCCTTAAATTTTTGGCCACTACTGTACAGTATCAAATGCTGAGGATATATCGAGGAAAATGAGGATGAATGCATGTCTCATGTTGTCAATTCCTTGTATGATTGTGTCAAGTAGTGATGTTGATAGTTTCAACACCATGATGTGCTCTAACTCTGTACTAATGGGGGTCAAGTGGGGCACTTGAGTCGATGAAGTCCTGAAGTTGTAGTAGTACTAATTTTTCGATGATTTTGGATAGGAATGGAAGGCTACATATTGGTCTGTAAGATGTGGTGCAGGATTTATTTAGGGTGTTTTGTTTCAAGATTGGGTGTATGGAAGCTCTTTTTAGGTTATTTGGTAGTTGACCTTGGAATATATGGTGTGAGCTCTGATTTTGTTGATTTGATCCAGCTGACAGGGCAAGGATTTATGATGAGATAGTGGTATTCAATGATTTGATGCAGTGATCTATCTGGTCTTTGCTTGTTGGTGAGAATGAGATCCATGTTGGAGGGCCGGTTGGTTCTGGGTCATAGAAGGTTGTGTTGCAGATTGTCTTGATTTTTGATTTTTCTATGTAGTGATCAGCGAACTGTTGAGCACTTAGGTTACTCACTGCCGGGTTTTTGTCTTTCAGTTTCTTTATTAGGTTTTGGATTATGAGGAACAATTCCCTTGGCCAGTTAAGGGATTTAGATAGGAGTTTTGAGTAGTATTCTTTCTTTGTGTCTAGGAGGTTCTGATGGTAAGTTTTTAATTTGTTCATGTACTTGAGTCTGTCTTCATCAGATTTGGTGACTCTCCATTTTCTTTCAGCTTTTCTTAGGTTTTTCTTCGTATGTTTCAAGGATTGGGAGTACCAAGGTTGGGAATTTCTGATTTTTTTAAATCGGTTGTTTTGAAGGTTTACTGATGCTGAACTTATAGTTCTGTTCCAAGTTGATGTGAGAGAACATAAGAACATAAGACATGCCATACTGGGTCAGATCGAGGTCCATCAAGCCCAGTATCCTGTTTCCAACAATGGCCAATCTAGGTTATACGTAACTAGCAATATCCCCAAAAGACAGGTTCCACAATGCTTGTACTGGGTCAAGCATTGATATCCTGGGTCCCTTTTTAATAGTGGTTTATGGACCTTTCCTCCAGGAACTTGTCCAAACCTTTTTAAACCCAGCTATACTAACAGCCCTTACTACATCCTCCGGTAACAGATTCCAGAGTTTGATTACACGTTGAGTGAAAAAATATTTTCTCTTATTTGTCTTAAATAGTTTACCCTGTAGCTTCATTACATGTCCCCTAGTCTTTCTATACTCTGATAGCGTAATCAATTGATCCACGTTTATCCGTTCCGTTCCACTCCATTCATTAATTTATAGACCTCTATCATATCTCCCCTCAGCCGTCTCTTCTCCAGGCTAAAGAGCCGTAATCTTCTTAGCCTCTCTTCATAGGAGTAGCCTTCCATCCCCTTCACCAATTTGGTGGCTCTTCTCTGTACTTTTTCTAATAACGCTATGTCCTTTTTAAGATACGGTGCCCAGAATTGCACACAGTATTCAAGGTGCGGTCGTACCATGGAGCGATACAGAGGCATTATAATATCCTTTGTTTTGTTCTCCATCCCTTTCCTTATGATACCTAGCATTCTATTTGCTTTCTTGGCCGCTGCTGCACACTGGGCGGAGGGTTTTAACATGTTATCCACAATGACTCCTAAATCTTTTTCCTGGGTGGTGGTTTCTAATGTGGAGCCTTGCATTGTGTAACTATAGTGTGGGTTGTTCTTTCCTAGGTGCATAACTTTGCACTTGTCCACATTAAATTTCATCTGCCATTTGGATGCCCAGTCTTCCAATTTATCCAGATCCTCCTGCAGTTTTCCACAATCCTCTTGGGTTTTAACAACTTTAAACAGTTTTGTGTCATCTGCAAATTTGATAACCTCACTAGTTATTCCCTTTTCCAGGTCATTTATGAATATGTCAAAAAGCAGCGGACCCAGTACAGATTCCTGGGTACTCCACTATTCACCTTTTTCCATTGGGAATATTGGCCATTTAGCCCTACCCTCTGCTTTCTATCTTTTAACCAGTTCCCGATCCACAATAGTACACTGCCTCCTATCCCATTACTTTTTAGCTTCGCCAAAAGTCTCTGATGGGGGACTTTGTCAAAAGCTTTCTGAAAGTCCAGATACACTATATCAACTGACTCACCTTTGTCTACCTGTTTATGCACACCTTCAAAAAAACATATCAGATTAGTAAGACAAGATCTTCCTTGTCTAAAGCCATGTTGGCTGTCTCCCATTAGGCCATGACTATCTACATGCTGTGTAATTTTGTTCTTTATGATGGTTTCTACCATTTTCCCTGGTACTGACGTCAGGCTCACCAGTCTGTAATTTCCTGGGTCACCCCTGGAACCCTTTTTAAAAATTGGTGTTACGTTGGCGACCCTCCAATCTTCAGGTATTACAGATGATTTTAATGAAAGTTTACAGATTACCAATAGCAGGTCTGCAATCTCATATTTCAGTTCTTTCAACACTCTGGGATGTATACAATCCGGTCCAGGTGATTTGCTACTATTCAGTTTATCAAATAGTTGTGATATATCTTCCCGGTGTAGCGATATTTCTCTCAATTCCTCTGCAGTATCACCTTTAAATACCACTTCAGTCTTGGGTAACATCCCTACATCTTCCTCAGTAAAGACCGAAGCAAAGAATTCATTCAGTCTCTCTGCTATAGCCTTGTTCCTCTCACTGCCCCTTTTACCCCTCTATCATCTAATGGTCCAATTGACTCTCTCACAGGCCTTTTGCTATGAATGTACTTGAAAAAGTCTTTATTTCATGTTTTTGCTTCCGTAGCAAGTTTCTTCTCAAATTCCTGTTTTGCCTGCCTTATCAATGCTTTGCATTTAACTTGCCAGTGCTTATGCTGTTTCCAGTTTTCATCATTTGGCTCTTTTTTCCATTTCCTGAAGGTTGCTTTTTTGGCAGCAACAGCCTCTCTGACCTCACCTTTAAACCATGCTGGCAGTTTTTTGGACTTTCTTCCACTTTTCTTAATGCGTGGAATACAGCTGGTCTGGGCTTCGAGGATAGTATTTTTAAATAACACCCAAGCTTGCTGTAAGTCTTTAACCTTTGGAACCGCTCCTTTTAGTTTTTTCCTAACTATATTCCTCATTCTATCATAGTCTCCCTTTTGAAAGTTAAAAGGTAGTACTGTGGATGCCTTTACTATCTGTCCTCCACTAATTAAATCAAACATGATCATACTATGATCACTATTGCCAAGTGGTCCCAACACCCTTATTTCTTGCACCAGATCTGGCGTTCCACTAAGGACTAGGTCCAGTATGGCTTCCCCTCTGGTCGGTTCATGAACCAGCTGCTCCAAGAAGCAGTCATTTATTCCATCTAGAAACTTTATCTCTTTAGCTTGAAATCACCCATTATTACTACTCTGTTGTGACTTTTGTTAGCTTCCTTGATTTCTTTGAGCATTTCATCATCCATTTGTTCATTCTGGCCAGGTGGTCGATAGTATACTCCCACTGCCATCACCTTCCCCTTCATAAATGAAATTTCAATCCATAGAGATTCTACAGCAAATTTTGTTCCCTGCAAAACTTTAATCCTTTCTGACTCAATGCCCTCTCTAACATAGAGCGCAACCCCTCCACCAATTTGATCAGCTCTATCATTATGATATAGTTTGTATCCAGGTATCACAGTGTCCCACTGGTTATCCTCCTTCCACCATGTCTCTGAGAGTGCAATCATATCTAACCTCTCATTTAGTACTATATATTCTAACTCTCCCATCTTATTGTTTAGACTTCTAGCATTGGCATACAAGCATTTTAGAGACTGTATTTTATTCATATTAATCTGGCTATTGGTAGGCAGGGGTAATTTGGAATCTTTATGCTCTGTCTGCTCCTTACTCAAGGGCATTTGGGCTACTATACTCCCTTTTGGAACCTCACTGCTTTTGGTAGTATCCTTCAAGGATACCTTCGTCCGAACCATGCACTCCTGGGTGACTGTCGGCTTTCCCTTATTTTCTAGTTTAAAAGCTTCTCTATCTCTTTTTTAAAGGTTAATGCCAGCAGTCTGGTCCCATCCTGATTAAGGTGAAGCCCATCCCTTCGGAAGAGCCCCCCCTTTCCCCAGAATGTTCCCCAGTTCCTAACAAATCCAAAACCCTCATCCTTGCACCATTGTCTCATCCACGCATTGAGACTCCGGAGCTCTGCCTGTCTTTTGGGTCCTGCACGTGGAACAGGAACCATTTCGGAGAACGCTATCCTGGAAGTTCTGGATTTCAACTTCCTACCTAAAAGCTTAAATTTAGCCTCCAGGACTTCCCTACCACATTTTCCTATGTCATTGGTACCAACATGTACCAAGACAGCAGACTATCAATATCATCACTGGTGGTTGAGAAATCTGGAATTATTTTTCTGATGAATTCATCTTTGTCAAATTTTTTAAATCTATTATATGAAATTTCCTTGGTGTTCTTGGTTGGAGAGGTGTCTAGTTTAGTACTGAAATGTATGAGGTAGTGATCTGACCATGCGACTGGTTGAATATTTATAATGGTTATGTTTCCGTTCTGAGACTAGGATTTAGAGTAGAAGATAAGATCAAGGGTGTTGCCCTTTGTGTGCATTGCGGTTTGGACTTTTTGTTCGTATCCAACATCTTCCATTGCTTGAAGGAAGGATGTGCATTGTACATTATTTAGTGATGCAAGGTTGAAGTCATCTAAGATGATGTGTTCTTTGCCTGGTGGTGCCGCAGAGCATGCAGTTTCAATTATGTTGTCCAGTACATTGGGTTCAGCAGAAGGTGGTCTGTATATGAGAGTTATTGTAAGTTTTCTTGTGCTGATGGTTAGCATGTCTGAGGCCTCGTTACTTGAGGAGGATATTTGTTGGTCACCTAGTGATGTTTTGCATTGGATAATTACTCCTCCGCCCTTTTTGTTAAGTCTTGCACAGTGATATATATTGTATTCTGGTGTTTTCAGTTGGTTGAGGATTACCGTGTCAGTGTTGTAGAGGCATGTTTCGGTTAGACATATGAAGTCTGGTTTAGAGACCTTCAGAAGGTCATGTATGATGGTGTTTTTCTTCTTTAGTGATCTTGCATTTATTAGAAACCATTTTAATGGTTCAGGGTGTTCTTTCCTGTGTGGTTTGGGGCTTCATTGGAATGGTTGTGTTTTTATGGGTATGAGCCGATATGGTCTTGGGTATTGGAGGTAGAGAGAGGGGTGTATTGTACCAATTTCTCTTTGTTTAAAATGATAGGGTATTATTGGTATAAGCTGTCGAGGCTGGTAATATGAAAGGGAGTTGGTTTGGTTGAATGAGTTGCAGATTAGAATGGAGAGTAGGAAGGCTGCTGAGATTGTCGACATTATTATAGGATACAATGTGATACAATGTGAGGGATACAATGTGATACAATGTATTCTATTGGAACCTTAGTTGCAAGGTAATACTATGTAAAAGCAGTATTAGAGATACAAAATGATACAAAGTGATGCAATGTGGTCAGTAGGGATAATAGTACAGTACAGCAATAAGTAAGCATTGACCGAGTTGAGTTTTGGTAGGAGCGCTAAACTTTGCAGTTGTAAGTGCGTTGTGGCAAACAGCTTAAATACGGAACAGCATGGAAACTTACATGTGTCTCGGGGTGCCTGATGTCTGTACAGTGGCTTTTCCCACCTTGGCAATGCTGAACTTCCTTCTTTCTCTGCTCTGTGGCATTGGATCCCTCCCCCCTTTGTTGGGACAGTTCTGCAAGCCTACACTGCAATACAGCCTCACCCACAGCTAGTTGTACTGTCAGATCCCCCATGTACAGGTAGCCATAAAGTTTTTAGTTGCCAGAACAGGTAGGACACCATACATGGATTGCTGTTTTGGCTGCCCTTGTATATTCTATAGGCTAAGCAGGACCCACCAGATTAGACACAGATTTGACAGATTAGACACAGATCCTTGTTATCTATGCTCCCTTATGGCAGGGTAGATTTGGCTTGAATGTGCACTGATGTGGTCAGTAGAACCCACTCCCATCAATAGCAGCAGACATTGATTGTCATAGACAACACACACCCCAGTGGATTACTTCTGTCAGCATCACACCCATAATCACAGCAATATTCAGTGATTTTTGTGGATGTTGCTGATACCTAAGTTTGTCCCCAACACCACTGGATATTTTAGGACCTACTGGTCGCCACAGGATCCCTATCAAATGCTTCTAATGGCTTTCCATGTGCTTTATGTGGTACAAGGTCAGCAGATTAAGGGTGGTGCAACACATGCACACATGACACAGTTGCAGAGCTGAGGAATGATGACACGCTGCAAGCCATATGGCGCAGTCTTCCAACCACAACAACCTGTACTTGTAACCTCATGGCCCGTACACGGCGATTATGTGTGACGACAACCACTTTGGGATGATGTTTGGTTCGATTTGCTGCAAAGCACTCAGCATGGTGCTGGGCACAGGAAACAAGTATTAGAAATGCAACCCCACCTTCGCTACCTCTTATAGCATTGTATCCCACCCCTTGGACAATGTCCAAGAGACCTGTCCGACTCCTGGAGCAGCTCGCCATGAGGATTCGGTGGAGCCAGTAAGGTGACCCTACCTCACTTGCATATAGGTAGATGCATGGCTTTTGTGCATACCGTTCAAACACATATCAGCTGCTGATGACTCCCACTCCATATGTCAGCACATGCTGAGCATGTGGACAATTGACATGTTTTCATTATGTTCAGATGACACCCATAGGGCAGTGTGTTATCCCACGGGATAATCATCACACACATGTATCACAGGAGCACTGCACATTCCATGTATGTGGTTCACATTGTTAGAGCTTTGCCAGTCAAAGCTTTCCAAAACCACCTCATAAATGACTGCTGGCACATCTAACTGTTCCATTCAGAAACTGGTGATGTGTGCGGTGAACATGTTCTGCGGACTGGTGTGGGACTTGCATTTTATGGTCTGTTCCTATCAGATCTACCTAGGTATACCATTTCAGAAGATAGTATTGGTGATATATGGGGATGTAAGTGAGTTACAGTACTTCTAGAATGAAAGTTCCTTCTGAGAATACGCTTTTGCGGCTATCAACCCTGAGCCCCCAGGTGATGTGCGAAGCACATCAGTCATGGCATCATGACCTTACGTCATCAACCATGAGAGTAAGCATTTAAGAGGTACATGCTGTGCAGACAGTGTCACTGACAGGGGACACAACACCCTTGTAATTATGAGATGATGGTGCAAGGGAGAATGTTTTGGATATGTTAGGAACTGAGCAACATTTTAGGGAAAGGATGGCTTTTCCAAACATGTGGGCTCCACCTTAACCAGGATGGACCCAGGCTGCTGGCATTAACCTTTAGAAAGAAGATAGAGCAGCTTTTAGACTAGATAATAGGGGAAAGCCGAGAATCCCCCAAGAGCTTAAAGGATACTAGCAAAAGATTGAAGTTAGGGCATATCAACAGAAAGGTTCCAATAGAGAGAAAAGCAACCCAAATGCCCTTAAGTACAGAGCAGACAGAGCTTAAAGATTCCAAATTACCCCAGTCTACCGATAACCAGATTAATATGAATAAAATACAACCTCTAAACTGCTTTTATGCAAATACAAGAAGTCTAAAAAATAAGATGGGAGAGTTGGAATATAGATCACCAAATGAGAAGTTAGATTTGGTTGGGGTCTCAGAGACCTGGACAACCAGTGGGACACTGTGATACCTGAGCACAAATTATATTGCAATGATAGAATAGATAAAATTGGTGGAGGGGTTGCAGTCTATTTTATTTATTTATTTAACAAACTTTTATATACCGCAACCTTCCGATGATCAGGTGCGGTTTACATTTAACAGTTAAGGAGACAGAAGAACATTTCTGTTTTTACATTGAACATTTCATGAACTATGTACATTAAACAATTAAACTTTTAATTATTAAACTTTGTGGAATTATGTACAATTAACTATGTACAGTTAGTTAAAGTGAGATTCAGCAGTATTAACATCATAGACAGTGTCAGGTCGAAAAATCGTGAGGCATTGTGGTAATGGTTTCAGTGTGTTATATAGATTATCCCTTTTCGTTTTGAGGTTGAGAATTTGCCATTGGACCGTAGTGGGAGATAAAAAGGTGTGTTTTTAAGTTTTTGCATAGGTCTTTAAGGTCGGTTAAGGCTCTGATTTCATCAGGTAGAGAGTTCCAAAGTATAGGGGCTGCATGGGAGAATGCTTTTTTGTTGGTTGTTTTTTTGGTCTTTGTGAATTCTTTTGGAATCTTTATTTTATTGGCGTTACCTCTTCTATGTGCAGTTTGGGGTGTGTCTTTAGTTAGTAGTTTGTTTAGGGTCGCAGGGGCAGTGTTATTTAATGCATTAAAAGTGGTTATTATTAATTTATAGTTTATTCTACATTGAATGGGGAGCCAGTGTAGTTTAGCTAGATAGGGTGATATGTGCTCAAAAAGGTGCACCTTCATTATGGTTCTGGCTGCAGCATTTTGGGCTAATTGGAGCCTTTTGTTATTTTGGTGAGTTGTGCCTAATAGAGAGAGGTTGGCGAAGTCAAAATGTGGTGTGATTATGGCTTGAATGATGCTTAGGAAGTCTTGCAGGTGGACTAGAGGGCGTAATTGTTTTAAAACTTTGAGTTTAAGTATATTTTTTTTGTTGTATTTCTTATGTGTGTGTTCATACTAAGAAGTATCACCCCTAGGTATTTTATGTTAGAGAGGGCATTGAATCATGCAAGATTAAAGATTTACATGAAACAAAATACACTGTAGAATTTCTATGGATAGAAATCCATTGAAAAAAGGGGAAGGTGATGGTAGTGGAGGGTGCTACCACCACCTGGTCAGAATGAGCAAATGGATGATGAAATGCTCAAAGAACTTAGGGAAGCTAACAAAAGTAGCCTAGTGGTTAGAATACTGGCTTGGTAGCCAAGCAACCAGGCTTCAATTCCCACTAGTACTCCTTGTGGCCTTGGGCAAGTCACTTAACCCTCCATTACATCAGAAGAAAGGCCTGGCAATCTACTTCCAGTCACACTGCAAAGAAAACCCAGGACCTTCTGGGTTACCAGGAATCAGCACTGGCTCAAAGGCATGCTTTGCATTTTGCAACAAAAATTACAACACAGTAATAATAATGGGTGATTTCAATTACCCCGGTATCGACTGGGTTAGGACATGCTACAGAAATACTCCCATCTAATTTTCTTGCTTTCACCAGCCATAGGCAGAACAAAAGAGGTGGAGGAGTGCTCATCATCACCAGAACGGATCTCCAGTTCAAAATGGATGACTCCAACAGTAACAACAACCTGGAAACTGTATCAATCTCCAACAACATATGCTCCATAAACCTGATTTATAGAGCTCCATCAGCGGATCCAGACGACCTGTCAACCATAATAAACCTAGCATCCAACATCCAGGGTCCAAATAAACCTAATTGGATCTTAAGGGATATCAATCTGCCATCATTACAGGACAATCAAGCAACTGCATTCATAGAAGCCCTAGAGATCCTGGGATACATGCAACTGGTGCAGGAACCTACTCATGCGAAAGGTAACATCCTAGACCTCATATTCACCCCACAGTTAATTCTTGACCAACCACAAAACATCATGCCATCAGTAACAGCAGTCCCATGGTCTGATCATAAACTCATCACTTTTCAGATGCCTACCCTCAACAAGCCACCAAGGCCCAAAATGGATACAAGCAAGACTGCTAACCCAGCTGCCAGAAGTTTCCACCCGTTTAATAGAGAACGCATCCTCGCCGAAACATGCACACTTATTGATGAGACTTCCCTAAACCTAGATGAGCTGATCACCGCTTGGAACAGCAAACTCAGCACAATCGCGATCCGTTCTCCAACAAACAAGGCCCCGAAGAAAAGATCATCAGCCCCTTGGTTCACAGCCGACCTAAGGGCATCACTAACCATTCTACGGAGTCTGGAAAAGAGCTGGAGGAAGTCACGCACCAGCAGTGACCAAGCAGCATACACCCAACACCTGACTGCACATCGAAAAGCCATCACAGACAAGATGAGACAATACCATACAGACACCCTGAGACGGTCATTGAATAAGCTGCATGACCTGTTTAACTTAGTCAAAACTCTTGTAAAGAACCAACCCCTGAGCACCATGGTGATATCCACCCGCAAGACTATGCGGTCTACATGCAATCCAAAATGTGCAAGACCGACAAAATAGTAATACCTGACCCCCTCCGACGAGCAAGAGTACCCAGCATCGCTAACATCCTTCTCTACACCTTCAAAGAAAATTATCGAAGATACCATCTTAGCCCTAAACACTACCACTGCACACACAGATCCTTGTCCGGCATTCTGGATAAAAGATCTGCGATGTGACCTCTCTCCAGTTATAGCCAACATCATAAACCAATCCTTTAACACTGGGTCGTTCCCCTCTACTCTCAAGCAGACCTCCGTCAGACCTCTTTTAAAAAACACCAAGCTAGACCCCCAAAAGGTAGAGTCCTACAGGCCCATATCTAGTATACCTATGCTCGCAAAAATCATTGAAAAATTAGTGCATAGGCAATTACAGGATCATATTGACACTACTGCCCCACTAGACCCATCCCAACATGGATTCAGAGAGTCACATGGAGTGGAAACACTACTCACAGCCCTTTTCAACAATATAATTTCAGGCGTTGACAACATACGACATGGTTTCGCACTCATCTTTTTAGATATAGCAGCAGCTTTCGACTCTGTATGCCATGAGATTCTCCTCTGCCGGCTAAGAGAAAAAGGTATCAGCGGAACAGCGCTCGAAGGGTGCAGATCCTACCTGTCTGGAAGATGGCAGCATGTTCGAGCAGACGGGGCTACATCGGAACCATTTCAACAAAGTCAAGGAGTGCCTCAAGGATCCTCCCTATCATCCTTGATGTTTAATATATACATCCAACCCATCTGCAACATCATTAGATCCTTCAATGTTAGTTGCATGATATATGCTGACGATGTGCTCTTATACATGCCAGTATCATTGGATAAACTAGACCTCGCCCCTCTGACTAATTGCTTCAACACCATATTGGAGTGGCTCCTATCACAAAATCTGCGAATCCAACACAAGAAGACGGAGGTTCTTTTCATCTCGAGGAATCCAAACTTCATACCACCCAGCTGTGTGAAGGTAAATGATGCCGAACTACAAGTGAAACCTGCTATACGTTACCTTGGAGTGACGTCGGATCAAAATCTCGACATGAAGAAACACATAGCCAATACCATAAGAGTGATCTACTTTAAAATCAGATCCCTCAGACACCTACACCCGTTTCTCGAACCAGATGATTTCCGCACCATTTACCAATCCCTGATCATTCCCCATTTCGATTATTCAAACTCCATACTACAAGGGCTCCCCCAATCCACCCTGAACCCCCTACAACTTGCTATGAACAGTGTAGCGCGGGTACTCTTTGGGGCATCCAGGAGAGACCATGTGACACCACTCCTGAAACAGTTACACTGGCTCCCCATTCAAGCCAGGATCAGTTTTAAGACCTTGCTGATGACTTTCAAAGCTGGCAAGGGGCTCTCCTCCTCCTCTCTATCTGACCTCATCCAACCACTTGCACCTAACAGATCAAGAAGAACCGCAGAGGCCAACATGCTAGCAATACCAAAAGAAATGACAAGATGTACCAAAACAACAGCTAACAGAGCCTTCCGACTCTGCGCCCCAAGTCTATGGAATACCTTACCAGCACATATCAGAGCAATCCGCAACTTGAACCAGTTCATGAAGGCCCTTAAACATTTCCTCTTCATCAAATATCTCACTGACAGCTCCGAACCTCAGTCCCACTCGAATAGCGTGCACCTCAACAATAGTAGTAGTCAACCAGGCAAGCCCTCGCAACAGGCGTCCCCAACAATGTAAAACACCAAGCAGTATCCTTTCTCATTACACTTCCTATGTATATAGTTTACCCTGTTCTCCAAGTTCCATTTCCTGTTAAATGTAATGACCAGACACATGTAAATTGTCGGATGTTTCTGTTCCATGTAAACCGCGCTGATGGCAAATAGTGCGGTATACAAGAAATGTTAATAAATAAATAAATAAAATAAAATACATAGCATTTCTAAATGAAATAAAAGACTGCTTCTTGGAGCAGCTGGTTCATGAACTGACAAGAGAGAAATCCATTTTGTACCTAGTCCTTAGCGGAACACAAAATCTAGTGCAAGAGACAAGGGTGTTGGGGCCACTTGCAAATAGTGATCAAAGCATGATTGCATTTGATTTAATAAATGGAGGAAGGGCAGCAAGGAAATCCACAGTACAACTTTTACTTTGAAAAGGGAGACTATGATAAAATAATGGAAATAGTTATGAAGAAACTAAAAGGCGTATCTGCAAAGATTAAAAGTTTACATCAAGCATGGGTATTGTTTAAAAATACTATCTTGGAATCCAAGACCAGCTGTATTCCATGCTTTAAGAAAAGTGGAAGGAAATCCAAAAAAATGCTAGCATGGTTTAAAGGTGAGATAGCCAAAACACCATCTTTCAGGAAATGGAAAAAGGAGCCAAATAATGAAAACTGGAAACAACATAAGCACTGGCAAGTTAGATGCAAGGCATTAATAAGGCAGGTGAAGAGAGAATTTGAGAAGAAACTTGCCGTGGAAGCAAAAGTACGCAATAAAGACTTCAAGTACATTCATAGCAAAAAAAATGTGAGTCAGTTGGACCATTAGATGATAGAGGGGTAAAAGGAGCACAAAGAGGGAACAAGGCCTGAATGGAATAATGAGGGGTGAACCCCACTTTAACAAATGCTATGCTTAGGAGTAGTTTTGCAAGTGGACCTGTAGCGGAACCTCATATAAGGAAAGGAGAAGAAAGACATAAGAAGTGTAAAGGGAAACTATATAGAAGTTGTTTTTCTCTTAAACTACACAGCAGCAAGCAAAAGGGCAACCAGATACTATCAGCAAGGAGTGGTTATACGGTACAAATGTTGGATTCCAGAGCCACGGCATCAATACTGAACTCCCTACCCTCAGGTGTGAAACTGTCTCATCAAACCACTGTGACTACAGGGTTTAATGGCAACCCAATTACCACCAAATTGACAGTACCCATTGAAGTAGAACTCATGGGACAACGTACCTATAAACCCTTGTTGTATGCCCCACACAATTTAATGGGACGGGATCTGTTATCCAACTTCAAGGTACAGATGACCTTTACCAGCACACCATCCACTCTGCTTCTGCAGACAGAGAGTCAACCAGATTTTGATGAAATCCCTTCTAAGGTCTGGGCTACCTCAGAAAGCCTTTTTGGTCTAATACTGTCTGCATCACCTGTTCGAATTAAACTAAAGAAAAATTGTCATGGTCCCAAAGTAGCCCAATATCTCTTGCAGCCAGAAGCTGTGGCAGGAGCAAATGAGGAAATTGACGTTACTACAGAATGGCATTATAGAACCAAGCACCTCTCAGTATAATACACCGCTGTTTCCAGTTAAGAAACCCAATGATAAATGGCGGGTAGTACATGTTCTGCGAGGTCTCAATTCAGTCGTGGAAGCAGAGTTCCTCCTTGTATCCAACCCGGCTACATTATTGCAACACAACCCACCAAAGACATATAGCACTGTTTTAGATCTGTCAAATGCATTTTTTGAGGCCCCAGTCCATCCTGACTGTAGACTATTGCTGGTGTTTCAATACAATGGACAACATTATCAGTGGACTAGATTACCTCGGGGATTCACTGACAGTCCCTCGATTTTTACCCGATGTCTAGACAAAGACTTGGCCCCATTTAAAAGCAGTCTACCCGACTCATTTTCACTTGTACTGTATGTAGACTATTTGCTTCTAACAGCCGATACTGAGGACATGTGTAAACAATATACCCGGGAACAGTTGCTGTTGTTGGCTAAGGGCTGTTACAGGGTAAACAGGGAGAAACGTCAGTATTGTAAATTACAGGTAAAATTTCTAGGAATGACACTCAGTGAGGAAGAGAAATTATTAGGACCCACATTTCAGGAAGCTGTACTCCAGATCACTGAGCCTCACACCGTGAAAGAGTTACGGACACTCTTGGGATTGTTAAACTGCAGCTGCCTCTGGGTGCCAGGATATAGCGTAAGGACTCAGACACTCAGGAGACACTTGAAGGGAAACCCGAAAGGAACCCAGTCTATAACTCTTAGTGAAGAAGAAAAGTTATGTTTGCAAACTTTACTGTAAGATCTGAATGATTTGCTATCGCTCTATTTATCTGACCATAGGGGGATGGCAAAATAGTGTGACATTTGTTAGGGTCATTTTCTACAGTGGAACGAGAGTTCACAGACTGTGAGCAGGGATTAGTAGCAGCCAACATTGCAATTGAGAAACTGTATGGTTATATAATCCCCTTGCAGGTAAATTTGTATATCAGTCATACATTGCATGCACTCCTACATAGCCACATTAGTCATCAACTGATGCCAAAACAGAACCCCATTAGGGATTTACAGAACCTCCTCCAGCTGACCACTCTCCCACATGATTACCTGCAGCAGGCACAAAAAGGTGTCAGACCTATATTGGGGAAAGTACCACATTCATATGTACCTCAAGAGGCTGAATATATGCTATAGATGGATCTCAGAAGTGAGAAAGGACAGGTTTTGCCATGTGTAGAGTAACCCCGCAGGGAACGGTCACCTACACAACACAATATGATCTGCCCCCAGGATACAGTGCTCAAGGAGAAGAAATTGCAGCACTAGCCCAAGTTCTGAGAGAAAACGAAAGCAAACATTTAGTAATTTATACGATTTTCAGTTTGTAAGTAGCTCAATACACATATATAGTACAATTTGGGCCAAGAGGGGATATTTGCCAGCTAAGGACCAACCCCTCCAACAGGTAGAAATACTGATGGAAATTTTTGAAAAGCTTAAGGAAAGAGCAGACAGGCCAGGTATGGTGTCCCTGTTCTAGTACCAGAAAGGGAGGAGTAGCCTAGTGGTTGGGGCAAGGCACCTTAGACCAGAAGGTCAGGGATTCAAATCCCACTAGAGGACAACAACCTTGGGCCAGAAGGACTGGAGTTTCTAGTCCCACAGGTGCTCCTTGTGGTCTTGGGCAAGCCACTTAGCCCTCCATTGCCCATGTTCCCTGTAAAATAGTTATCTCCAAGTTATAATGTATTGTTCAATGTAAACCACCTTGATATCATGAAAGGCAGTATATAGGAAATGTTAAATAAGTTGGAATATTTTTGGTTTCCCCTCTAAATATTATGGCTGCAGGGTTCACCCGAACATACATAAAAAGCACAGGATCCACTTTCGATAAAATTCTCGTGCCATTGAATTGAAGTAGTAATTTCTATTGTCAGGTCTGCAAAAGCACAAGCATCGCAATGAGAAGTTAAAGCCTTAATAGCTACTGTATATCAAGAATATACACGAGTATGCAAATTTATGATCGCAAAGCACCTGACCTATCTATTCAGGTCCTGGGGACAGAGTCTGTCATCGCTCATACAGAAGTAGGGTTGCCAAATGGCTTCAGATTCACCTAACAGGTTGGTTCCAGTCCTGGGTTTACTGCATTGCATGCAGGGACTTGTAGTCTTGCTCCTCTTATAAAGTGTAATAGAGAAATTGGAACTACATGTCCCTGCATGCAATGCAGTAAATCCAGGAATGGAACCAACCTGTCAGATGAATCTGGAGCCAGTTGGAAACCCTATACAGGAGTGTCTGCCAGGGTCTGTCTCCTTAACCGGTTTACTACCTTTCCTTCTGTATCCCTTTATCAACAGTTTCTTTTTCCAATCTTTGTTGTTTTTGTGTTTAATTCCAACCCCAGGCATTTCTCACTTTTTCACCATACCTTTATTTCTACATCCTTTTGAGGGCAAACAGATACTATCAGCGGGGAGTGGGTGGAGTGACATAGTTACCAGCACTGAAACCACTGGGTGGCAGTTTCAGATTCCCCTTAAGCAAGAATTGGTAATCACATTCCAGAGAAATAAACCCACAGTGTGCTAAGAGATATGTATCGACAGATTTTCAAAGAAACATGAGTAAAAGGTCAAAAGAATGTAGAAATACAGGTATACATCCAAGGGTGTTAGAAGTACTGAAATATGAGATTGCAGGCCTACTATTAGTAATTTGTGAGCTATCATTAAAAGCATCCATAATACTGCATCAAGTGATAGGATAGCGAACTCCCCAGGAACATCCCGCAATCCTGACATCACATTAATCAACTGATGAATATTTTCAAAACCATAGTGGTGAGTAATAAAACCCGTTTCATCCAGGTGCACAAAATCATGTATTTGTTTTTTGGTGTGATAACTGTTATTGAGCAACCACCATAAATAAATATAAATCTTCCAACAGCACAAAATCAATTACCACATTTATGCAGACGATATTATGCTGTACACACAACTTGACACGGATAACCCAAACTACATCCAACTAGAAACATGCCTAAGCGAGATGCAAACCTGGTTACAACAAAGCAACATGGCGATCAACCATAAGAAAACTGAGGTGATGTATATCTCCAGAAAATCAAATTTTGACCCCCCTGCCACAATAACTTTATGCAACAATACTTACCAAACAAAGAAAGAAATAAAATATCTGGGGGTAACTTTCGATAGCTACCTAAAGATGGAGAAGCACCTCCGCAAAACCAACAGGGCCGTTTTCCACAAACTAAGAGTACTTCAACCAATATGGAATATTATTGAACCTCATGATTTCAGATCCGTTGCTCAAGCACTCATCATGCCACACTTCGACTACTGCAATGCCATTTTACTGGGCCTACCAAAGAAAACCCAAACATCCTACAAATGGCGCAGAATGTGGCGGCCAGGATCGTTATGAGAAAAAGCCTTGCTGAACACATCACACCTGTATTGATTGAGCTACACTGGCTCCCCATTGCAGCTCGTATAAAATATAAAACACTAATAACCACTTTCAAACTCATAAATAACATAGCACCATCTTTCCTCTCCACCCTAATTTGCTCACAACCACCCAACAGAAACAGAAGAACCATCAACTCCAACACCCTCCACGTTCCAGCAGATATACGATCTGTCAAAGCCAGTAGTAGTAACAGAGCATACTCATACACAGCACCGACACTCTGGAACCAACTGCCGCTGGAGCTACGAGCTAGCAAAGACCTAATAGACTTTCGAAAAAAACTCAAGACTCACCTATTTCAGAGTCAATACAACTTGATTTAAATCTACCCTGACAAAGCTTTACCACCCAGAGAGCCAAGGATGCATTTATGTAAAAATGTAAATTTGTAAATTACTTCCCCCTTCTTCAAAAGAACCTATCTATTGTGTGTTGTGCTTACCCTACAAATCAACATGTATATTCTACAAATTTTTCTGTCCTGATTTGACAATTTCCAATATGTAATCAAACCGCTACTGATCGCTGGAAGTAGCGGTATACAAGTGTATGCTAAATAAATAAATAAATAAATATAACATATCAGTCAGTAGATGTAAATGTTCCATTGACAATCATTCAAATACGTGACCCAACCCAATTTTTGTTGTTGTTAAGTGCCGTCGAGTCGGAGTCGACTCATGGCGACTCTCTGGATAGCTATCCTAAATTGTGTTCGATCTTCAGTCAGGCGGCTCATTGTTGACAGACTGGTACCCGTAGCTGCTGTTATTGTATTGATCCATCTCATTGCTGGCCTTCCTCTTTTGCGTTGACCTTCTATCTTGCCAAGCATGATGTCTTTCTCTAATGATCTCTCTCTTCGCATAATGTGTCCAAAGTATGAAAGTCGAAGTCTTGTCATCTGAGCTTCTAAAGAAAGCCTAGGTTTGATCTCCTCTAATACTGACTGTTTTGTTCTTCGGGCAGTCCATGGTATACACAGTATTTGCCATCAGCACCATAATTCAAAGGCATCAATTTTCTTCCTGTCTCTTTTTCACTGTCCAGCTTTCACATCCATATGATGTTATTGAAAATACCATGGCTTAAACAAGTCGAATCTTTGTATGGAGAGAGACATCTCTGCTCTTGAGAATCTTATCTAGGTCTTTCATAGCCATTCTGCCAAGAGCAATGCGTCGTCTGATTTCTTGATTTCTTGACTGCTTGTTGCTTCTTTATTGATAGTTGATCCAAGTAGGTTAAAGTTGTTCACAATTTCAATTTGTTCTCCTTCAACGATGAACCTGTTGATTATGCCAGTTGTCATGATCTTTGTCTTCTTTACATTAAGGTGCAGGCCCATTTTGAGACTATGTGCTTTGATTGTGAGAAGCAAATGTTTCAGATCATCTTCACTTTCAGCCAGTAATGTAGTATCATCAGCACAGCGAAGGTTGTTGATGAGTCTTCAACCAATCTTCACACCTCTCTTGTCTTCATACAATCCTGCTTCTCTGATGATTTGTTCTGCATATAAATTAAACAGGTAGGGGGAAAGTATGCAGCCTTGTCTTACACCTTTGCTTATTTTAAACCATTCTGTTTCTCCTTGTTCCGTTCGAACTGTTGCTTCTTGATCAATGTATAGATTGCGCAAGAGAATGATCAGGTGTTCTGGTATACCCATGCTTCTTAATGTGGCCCAGAGTTTCTCATGGTTTACACAGTCAAAAGCCTTGCTATAGTTGATAAAGCACAAATAGATATCCTTTTGGTATTCTTTAGTCTTTTCAAGGATCCATCTCACATCCGCAATGATGTCTCTCGTTCCTCGCCCTTTCCTGAACCCTGCTTGCACTTCAGGTAGTTCTTGTTCCAGGTATGGTTGTAGTCTCTTTTGAATAATCTTCAGTAGAATCTTGCTGGCATGTGGGATCAGAGCGATTGTTCGATAATTTCCACAGTCAGTTGGATCACCTTTCTTTAGTATTGGTATAAACACAGATCTTTTCCAGTCAGTTGGCCATGCTGTTGTCTTCCATATTTCTTGGCAGAGCCTTGTAAGTATGGTAAAAGCTGCATCAGATTGCTGTAATACTTCTATGGGAATGCTATCAATGCCTGGTGCTTTGTTCTTTGATAAGGCTTTCAATGCTGCTTCAACTTCTTCTTTCATCACCAATGGTTCCCGATCATAAGGTACAGGTTGAAACGGCTGTTGGTCCACTTGATCTTTATCATATAAAAATTCTGTATATTCCTTCCACCTTTTCTTGAACCTCTCAGCATCATTCAACATGGAACTCTGAGCATCTTGTAACATTTCAGTTCGAGGCTGGAACTTTTTCTTTAACTCCCGTAGCTTTAGGAAAGCTGATCTTGTTCTTCCTCTAATAGTTTCTGCTTCTATTTCCTTGCAAGTGTCATTGTAGTACTTTTCCTTGACCTGTCTTGCTGCAATTTTTACATCAGTGAAATCAACAGAAGCAGGTAAACGCCCCTGCCAAAGGAAATAATGCTCTACTATACAGAATCTCAATTTAACCCCTATATCCCTCACCCACCCCATCAACAGTATAAGATACACAAACTACATTTCGTTCCTATCCCCCTCACCCCCGCCTACCCTCCAATCCCCCCCCCCAGCCCTCCCATCCCATCTCCGCCAGAAAAAGAAACCAATCCAACCTTCAGGTGAGAGCTAGAAATGGATCTAGAAAAAGGAGGGTTAAGACAATGAAAGAGACAAGAAGGTCAAAACTGATTTCCTAGGTGGGAGATCACAACTAGCTGTCTATGTAGGAACTATAACAAGTGCAGCAATTATTCTAGGTCTCGTGATGTAGTACCCATTTCCATACAGGGTCCTCTCAGAAGGGAACACCACGGGCCACTGCCGTAAGCTTGCCCAGGCGATAAATCTCCCAGACTTTAGCCATCCATTCATTGACAGAGGGTGCCCAGACTTGTTTCCAAAAGCGAGCTATAACCGACCACACTGCAAGAAGGAGACTCGCAGAGATAGGACCAGAGGATTCTTCCCACCAACCATAAGGCAAAGAGCCCAGTACACAAGCTTCAAGAGTGAAATCAAGAGTCACCTCCAAAGTATGGGTAATATGCACATGTATAGTAGACCAGAATTCCTGTAGGGAAGGACACGACTACCACATACTGTATGTTGAAAGCCTCCTCTCTGCCCACATAGCCTCCAACAGGGTGGATCATCAATCCATTTCCATCTAAACAGTCAGTCAGAAGAATCGACATATAAAAGAAGATCTGCAATTGCATATTAACTAAAGAGAGAGAGACTGAACAGGAGTGAGAATACTGAAAGAGGTCAGTCCAGAATTCCTCTGGATTGTCAGGCTGAAGCATGTTCCAACGCTTTTTGGGAAGTTGAACCCTTGAGGAGCATGGAAAATTAGAGGCGATTGCTCGATAGAGTCTCACAAGGAAAGATTTGAAGCATGTTGAATCAAAGAGAACCCGCTCCCAAAGCTTTTGGGGGCGCAAAACTTCATCCCGAATGACTGAAGTTTCACAGTAGTGGCGAAGTTGCATATATTGGAAGTACGAAAGCGATGTTCCCCATAAGTACTCTAGGTGGGCTTTCATAAGCATGATGGAATTCTCATAAAGTGCTTCAAGGTGCACCGACGCAGTGCGTACAAGGAACTCCCTCCCAAAGCCTCTCCTAAAGTTAAAGGAAGCCAAAGAAGAAAAAGGGGAAATATGGGCTGACTAAGCAAATTTAGAGCAAATGCAATGCCAAGCCTGCCAAAGGGGATTTAGGAAAAGATGTGTAAGCATGTAGCAAAACGCAATGGAGTACTGGAGAAAGAGATCCGCAGCAAGTGGTTTTGGAGCCATCCAATCTCTCTCCAGGGTACCCACTCAACCTCCAATGCAAGATGCCAGGAAAGCATAGCCTTTAAGCAAGCACAACAATAATAGAGCTCTGAATCAGGAAAACCTAGACCATCTGAAACCTTAGGGTGGATCAGAACCATCCTGCTAAGCCAAGGTCTGCGCCCTTGCCAAAGAAAGTGTGTGAGGGCACGACGTAGAATTCTAAAAAAAAATTATCTAGGGATGGCAATTGGCAGCTGAATAAATAGAAACAGAAACTTCGGTAATAGCAGCATTTTGATAGTGTTGACTCTACCCAGGAGACAGAAGCAGAATGCCAAGAATCCAAAAGGAGGGGGTCGAAATTAAGAGTAAAGTCGTGAAAGGTCTCAGTGAATGATGATATCTAAGTAACGATACTGCTGAACTACCTGAAATCCCCCCAAAGAGTCCTTAGGTTTAGTGGCTGTCCCAGAAATACAAGGGAGAAGCATGGACTTCTGTTTATTAATAGTGAATCCTGATACAGAAGAAAAGCGATCTAAGACATCCGTAACTACAGGGAGAGATACGGAGGATTCTCTCAAATATATCAGAGTGTCATCGGCATATAAAGAAATTGTGTGTTTATCAGCCCCCGAGGGAATACCAATCTTTGAGACACTTTGTCTAATATGAACCACTAAGGGATCAATGGCAAGGGAAAACAGCAGGGAGGACAAAAGACACCCCTGTCTCATGCCACGTCCTAGGTAAAAGGGAGAATATAAGAAGCTATCACTACAGAGGCCTGAGGATGGGTATACAAGGTAATATACAGCAATGGAAGGAGGGTCCAAATCCAAAAGAGTCAAGGACTTCAAATAAATAGGGCTATTCCACTTTCTCAAAAACCTTTTCTGCATCAAGTGATAAGACTGCATATTGGCCTTCTTTAATCCGGGGACCGTGCATTATGTTGACAAGATGATGCACATTTTCAAAGTCATAGGGGTATGTTTACTAAACTGCGTTAGTGCAAATCGCGTTAGGAGCCGCGTTAGTGAAAGGAAAGCCAAAAAAGGACATGGGCGGGACATCGTAACGACTAACGCGCGTTCCAAAAACTAACGAGCGTTACAGGGCGCCGTGGCGCGTTAATCATATGAAGGCGTACAAACACAAATCATTGAAACAGAGCTGTAGCACAATGGTTAGTGTACTCACCGCTGTTACAGGCAGCATGGGTTCGAGTCCCCAGTGTGCCTAACGCAGAATGCTGTCCCAGGCAGCACCCTGTACATTACATAGGGAATGAGGAGGCATGTTTTTCTTTATGTTCAGTAGTTGTTAGTGAAACACACTCTCGCAGTGTGCATAGCCATGTACGTTGGTACGTGCGTGGCTGCATGCGTTGTTACGAGCGTAGCCCCGTGCGTAGGTACGTGCGTACAATCGTGCGTGGGTACGTGTGTTTTTACCAACGTGGGCACCTTATAGTACAGACACTTTAGGGTGTCTTGCACTTATGCACTATGCTAACAGATGTACGTGTGATGGCCTATGGTTTATCAGAGCCTGAGAGCAGGCGCTGGATCTTCCCAGGGTTGGATTGTGCCAGTCACACCCATGATGCACTGCACATGCAAATCAGCTGTCCACAGATACACACCATGGGGAATGCACCCCCACAGCACCTCGGCCTGGTAGGGGGAAGTGACCATGTGTTGTACTGGCACAGAGTAGCTACACACCGTCACATTGTGCTGGTACTGTGCTCACCCTGAGGGTGCAGTGAGGCTCCCAGCACCAGGTCCACAGCACCGTCCATGGCTGAAAGAGGCCATGGCACAGACCCAAAGCAGTGTTAATGTGCAAGATAGGTAGTTTCTGCACAAACACCTTGCAGTCAGGTGTAGCCCCCATGGACCCCCAGGTGGCCCATGTACACCCCCCCCCCGTGCCAAGGATGGCAAACAGGGTCTCCTAACAATAGATTCACCTTCTACCTCCCTGCAAAGGTGGCAGTAGAGAGGAACATCAACCCCAGTTCTGGTGAGAAACAGACACCCCACAGGGCAGGCACCACAGCTCTGTATGCAGACAGACATCAGGCCTGGATATGGTAAGCTGCACCCCACCACTATCTGATATACTCCTGTAGCAAGCCACTCCATCAAGACACATACCAGCTGCAAACAGTCTGCTAGTTAGTCCATAATGCATGTGCCCAGTGGATATGCATGCACCCAGAACTGGGATGTCAGCATACACAGCAAGCAGATAAATCAGTGACTGGGACCCAAAAGGAAACCCATATCTATCACATGAGAGAAATGCTATATAGCACTATGGGGGTGCCTAGCCATGCTGTGGTCACTGCACAGTCAGGGTGAGAGTGATCTCTCAGCAGGACATACTGAGGTCACCCTGTCTGTGTAGGTGGTGGCCAGGCACTAAAATGTGCCTGTCACTGCCCTATGCCCTGTGCAGATGCACCCTGGCCAGGCCACCCTCTCTGGCCTATACCCATGGTACCTTGCTCTTCATTATGCACATTGGCAGCTCAATACTGGCAACATTGCTGGCAGTGTGGGCTGTGGAAGGTGTTTGCAGCCACCACACACTGGATAGACAGACAGACACCCCCACACCTATGCCAGCATTGTGCAACTATAGAGGTGTTCAGCAGCCATACCCACCACACCAGTCCTGGGCACAGTTCAGGCATGGATATTGTACGCAAGACTGTTGGGGGTCACTCCCCATGCTGGTACGCACTGTCAGAGACCAGACCTGCAGCACACACCACAGACAGCAGAATAATTGTTATGGTGGAGCTCACTGAGCAAACTGTGCTTAATGTAGGAATTGATATCTGCCAGTTATCACAGGAAACCTTTGATAGCTGTGTACCATATACCCAGGTGTAGGGTGGCATTGCTAAGGTATGCAACTGCTAGTATTGGGAGATACAGGCAGGGCCCAAAGTCCTGCTTCTCCAGGAGGCATTGGCCAATGGGGCCTGTGGGTGTGTCTGGCCCTGTTGGCTGCTGCTTTACGGCAGAGTTCCCCAACTCCAGTCCTGGTGTTCCAAACCTGTTCGGGTTTTCATGCTGTCCCTCATAAATATGCATGAGCTACATCTGCATACCATGGGGTGGTGCATAGATATGCAGCACAGGCATCTTTATTAGAGGCAGCATGGAACCTGAATGGTGTGGGACCCTGCAGGACTGCAATTGTGAGACTCTGCTCTGGGTATTGCGCCTGTTTCTGATGTCTGTGTTTGGTGTGGTATAATATAGGTGTATTAACCATGCGTATGTTCTCTACAATAAAGGGGTGTCTTTACTATCACTGTTTAGTGGTGGGTAAAATTATGAGGACTGGGTTGGCAGGAGCCCCAGCTGGGATTTGAACCTGTGACCTTCTGGTCTTACAGGGACTGGCTGTGTCTGTTGCACCACACTGTGGCCACAGAGATGGTGCAGTCCCTGGAGTTAGTTAAAGCGGCCTGAGGAGTCAGAAACCCTGCTCTGCACAGGTTTACTGTGGGCTCATTTACCTTATATGGAGACAAAGGTGCACATAAACCTCAAAACAGACCTCAAAAAAGGGGCAAACACCCATAACCAAGCTGGGCAACAATGATATCATTGAGTAACATTACACACCACTCCCAGGAAAGCTCCATCACAATGAAATGATCTTTGAAAAGGTCTACGGAGCGTAGACCCTTCCAAACATCATTTCTTTCTTTGGTGCTTTCCAGGGAGTGTTGTTCATTGTTGCCCATTGCTATCACTGTTGCCCAGCTGAATTGTGCTTTTTACAATGTTTCTTGTGGTCATTCTTAAGGTTTTATGTGAACTTTTGGTCTTTGCACATGTATCACACTGCTCACGTTTTGTGGGTTTCCCCGGTTTTGCTGTACATTGCTGACGGAAATGGTTTCTCTTCCCTTTAATATGCCTTTAACGACAGGTTTTCATTCGCGTTGGAATTGAGCTCAGAAATTCAGCACATTAGTATGAGGGGAGCCTCTCCCCGCCCACTCTCCGCCCATTGACCCCTTCTCTCCGCCCACTCTCCACCTTCTGCGCTGTTTTAACGCGCCGCGGAGGTTTACGATCGTTAACTGCGGTTAACGCGCGTAAAGTATGTTTAACGATCGTTAGCACGTCAGAACACGCGTTCGGACGTGCTAACGATCGTTAAACGTACTTTACGCGCGTTAATCACGATTACCGCACTTTAGTAAACATCCCCCATAATGTTGTTTGATAAAATTGATTTAATTCAGGTGCACAACCTTCTGAATTTTGGAGTCCAGGCAATTTGATAGTAGTTAAGTGAAAATTTTGTAATCGGTATTCAAAAGGGAAATTGGACGGGAGTTGATACATACTAAAGGGTCCTTGTTCATAACGGTGATGGTGGCTTGGTAAAAGGATGCATGTAAGCACATCATTGGTAGTATATCATTAATCACGCGAACCAAAACTGGAGCAAAAATATCAGGAAGAGTTTTATGAACCTCCCAAGAAGCAAGTCAGGACCCAGAGCCTTGGAGGACTTTAGGCCGTGGATTATCTGTAGCACTTCCCGAAGAGAAAGGGGGTGATCAATAGTTCCCCTAGCCTCCTGAGACAACTGTGGAAGTGCCACCTCTTGAAGCCAGTTATGAATGGATGGTGTGTCCGTGTGCAAATTACAGGGATAGAGAGAAAGAGAACCCCCCATCGATATTGGACTGATCTCTTTTGCAGCATTTGTGCCAGGGGTTTAAAACTTTTCCGTCTTTCCATTGTATGTTGAGACAGGCCATGAAAGATCTGAATTTCCTGGCCTCGAAAGAGGAGAGATCACCTGCCACGAAGATTTCGCATAAGGGACAATTTGTCTTAAAAAAAAACTAAAACAGACTATTATAGGTTAAGGATGGGACCTGGGGGCTCAGCCGAGCACCTAAACTTCGATCTGCATGCTCTAATTTAAAGGGCCCATGAGCTCCTGGCATACAAAAGGCATACAGCTCCTGAATGAACAAGCCAACATCCTTCTGACCCTCCGCTTGTTTGGGTATACCGGTGGCTCTTTTGGCGGTTCTCAAGATCATCATGCTTTTCTTGTAAATCTTTGGCGAGTTGGTTGAGCTTCTTCAATTTAGCCTGAAAGAGGGCTGTTGAATCAATTTGTTCGCCAATGTTAATTTCGTTCTGCGATATCCTGTCATCAAGTGATTTGAGATCCGCCCTGATGTCACTCACCACTTTAAAAAAGTCCAAACGGAAGAGCCGTAATTCTTGAAGAATTCCTGCTAGATCCGCTTTTGATGCTGGTGAAGCTGATCCCGGTGTTACCACCTGCGAAGGAGCAGGAGCATCACTTGGTGCTGGAGTATGGGCCGTTGCAGAAGCAGAGTCAGGAGCACGATCTTCTTTGGAAAGGGCAGTAGTATACATTTTAGAGCTGGACATGACAGAAAAAAGAGAGGTTGCTGCAATTCTCAGGAACTCAAAGAATTAGATGGTCATGTACAAAAATTCCTGGATGCAGTACAGGAATTTCTCCACTGGGTGAAGGTGTAACTTCATAAGGGAGCTGTTGTTTATGCGATGGCAAGCTGTGGCGATTAATCAAGTACTTGCAAAATTCTAGGAAAGTAACTTCTCAGAGCAGATCAAGATGAAGCAGATATGAGTCAACTCTCAGGGAAAAGTGCACATTACTATCATATTACTGTACATAGATCGTTAATTAGACTGAATAAGATTAAAATGACTGGGAAAGACTTTTACTGACTATGTTTATTACAGTGATGTTGCGAATGAGAGCAGATTACATAAGCTTTTTTTTTGTTAAGAGTTGTTATTTTTAGTTTAATTCCTTCTTGTATTAGCTTTTCTTTTTTGCAACTTAATAAGCTTTACTTTTATGATGGGCTAGAGAGGTGATATGTAAAGAATCCCCTACTGTTCCGTCTACCGGGTACCACCGTATGGCTTACGGCAACGGCTCAATCCTGCTGGAAGAAATTACTCTTGTATAAAAAAACACAGTCTGTCCTTGATAGAGCTGGAAATGTGTTACTGACAGTGCTTCTCTTCTGATCTTAGTAGCGAAGAAATATCAAGCCCCACCGATTTTACCTCAAGACAGCCGCTGCCTCTATCTGGCTCACAACACTAAGGTTCAAAAGTGAGCACTGATGATATTAGGTTACTCAAGATGGCCCATTTCCCCGCTAAAACCTCTACTTTCTGTGTTTCACTCATGCATTCTACAATGGTGCCGCATACAGAGCCTCACATTAACCGGTCACAGTAGAACTTTCTGCGAGCTTACCCCTCCGTAGATTATTGTGGACACTTTGTAATTATATATGGTGGAGTCGGAGCCGAAAGGTTGTATAATATAATGGCATTGCTCTCTGCTGATAACCCCACAAAGCAGGAAAAGGTGAGTGAACGATGATGACTGACAAACTGTGCCCAGAATCTCTCTTCAAAGCTGGCTTTCATTTCCTCAACAGCAGTTTCAGTAACTGATACCATGGTGGTCTAAACTCCCCTGTGGCCAGAAGCGACTGGTGCAGCACATGAGGAGAGAGCAGAGCATCGAAGGGCAGAGCATGGAAGATCTCTAGCCGACACTGCCAGTGGGTTTTAAAAGCTGCTAGAGCACGTTAATGGGGCGGTATGGCGCAAATAAGCAGGCTGGGTTATAGATTGCCAGCAAGCCAATCCTCGAGTCTAACGTAAGTTGTGAGCATCTATATCATCAGAAAGGAGATTCCTAGCTATGATGTGGAATGAAAGGTAGGGAGAGCTAAACTAAGGGGCATGTTTACTAAACATTCCTAATGTGCGGGGCCGCGGTAGTGTGCGTGTGCCATATAAGGAGTGGGCGGTTCAGGCAGAAAGAAGAAAAAACCCCTACCGTACGTGTGCGCGTCGCGCTAATTTGCGGGGCCCACATTAGCGCGTGGGAAGACTAAGTGGGGCGCTGCTGAGCACATATCAGAACAGAGCTGTAGCACATCGGTGAACACACTAACCAATGGTGCAGGGGTCACAGGTTCAATCCCCCATTGTGTGCAACAAAAAGGCCAGCTGAGGCAACACCTTGAATGTGTAAAAGTGGTTCAGGAGACAAAGTACTTTTGGACGGCATAAGGCGGCACACTGTTCGTTTTGTACAGCATAAGGCGGCGCACTGTACTATCTGGGTGGCACAAGGCGGCGCACTGTTCATTTTGGGCGGCACAAGGCGGCGCACTAATTGTGGGCAGCAGGAGGTGGCGCGCTGATGGGCATAAGGCGGCGCGCTGATGCCAAAGCAAAGGAACACAGCCACAGCACAATGGTTAAGACACTGACCAATGGTGCAGGGACCAGGGGTTCAATCTCTCACAATGCCCAGTGAAAAAGGCTAGCTGAGGCAGTATGTTATATGGTGTGGAGTGCTGTAGGAGGCTTCCCAATTTTATTTTGTGATAACTACTAGCAAACGCACTCTCACAGCATATTAATATAAGGCGGCCCATAAGGCACATGTTACAGTGCACCGTCTGCCAAGGCACCCTAGAATGTCCCCTATAGGGCAGCATGTATGTTGCGACACAGGATAATGTATAGTGCACCCTATATGGCTGGCAACCGTAACGTGCCCTATAGGGCGCCCCATAAAGTACCCTCAGAGGCACCTTATGGGTACAGTACGCTGAGGGTGGTATTGCTGGCAGCAACATATGTACAGTAAATAAAAATAAATCTGTGGACACCCCTATCACATAACCCCACTGTGGGTTTGAACCCATGACATCTGGTTGTACAGGCAGTGACATAACCATTGGGCTACAGCTCTATAGCTGTAACCAGCCCCTGGCTGGCTGCAGATAGCCTGTACGTCACCTCACTGACAGTCTGCTGTTGTGAACCACCCGTACCCATGATGCACTGCACATGCAAATCAGCTGTCCACGATTGAACACAGGATGGGAAATGCACCCCTAAAGCTCCCCGGCCTGGTAGGGGGAAGTGTCCGTGTGCACCCACACAGCACCTCGGCCTGGTAGGGTGTCCTGAGTGGGTGGACAAACGGCAAAGAGTAGCTAAACACCATCACATTGTGTGGTTACTGTGCTCACCCTGAGTGTGAGATGTTGCACCCAGGACCAGGTTCACAACACCAGGCATGGCCAAATGCGGCCATGTCAGAGCTCCAAAGTAGCAATAACCTGTGGAATAGGTAGGTGCTGCATAAACATTTTGGAGATCTCTGTCTGGCTCAGGTAGTGGGGACCCCCACATGGATAAAACAGGGCTTTCTTCCTCCCCCCCCCCCAAACAGATCCCCACCCCGATGGCAGTAGAGTGGACCATCAACCCCAGTCCTGCTAGGGAACAGACACCCTACAGGGCAGTCCAAGCAGCTCCACACACATCCATAACACAATATCAGACAGACATTAGGCCTGAATATTCAAAGATGCACCCCCCACCACTATCTGATATTCACCTGCAGCAAGCCATCAGCTACTGCACCCTGCAAGGCACGCCATCACAACACATATCAGCTGTGAACAGTCTGCTGGCTGGTCCTGATGGACATGCATGCACCCACAACTGGGGTGGCAGCACACACAGACAGATAAGTCCATGAAGAGGCCCCCACAGGACACCCATACATATCACATGAGAGAATCACAATATAGCACTATGGGGGTGCCTAGCCATGCTGCCGTCACTGCACACTCAGGGTGAGAGTGATCCCCCAGCAGCACATACAGAGGTCACCCTGTCTGTGTAGGTGGTGGCCGGGCACTACCATGCCCTATGCCCTGTGCAGCTGCATCCTGGTCAGTCCACTCTGTCTGAGATATACCCATGGTCCCTTGCTACTCATTATGCACATTGGCAGGCCAATACTGGCAACAGTGTTGGCAGTGTGGGCTGTGGAAGGGGAATGCAGCCAACACCCACTGTATAGACAGACACACAATTCCACACCTATGCCATCATGGTGCTACTATTGAGGAGGTAATTAGCCTTGCCCACCAAACCGGTGCTGGGCACGGCAAGGCATGGATATGCTACGCAGTACTGCTGGGGGTCACTCCCCAGGGTGGTAAACACCGTCAGAGGCAAGGGCTGGAGCATGCACCGCAAACACCAAACAGATTGTTCGGATGGGGTCAACTAGCAGTATGTGCGTAACGTATGGATATCTATCTGCCAGTACTCCTAGCAAGCATCTCAGAGCTGTGTACCGTATACCTCAGGTGTAGGGTTCCATTGCTAGGGTATGCAGGTGCTAGTATTGGGAGATGTACGCAGGGTCCAATGTTCTGCCTCTCCAGGAGACATTGGCCAATGGGGCCTGTGGGTGTGGGTGTGTCTGCCCCTGTTGGCTGCTGCTTTACGGCAGAGATTCCCAACTCCAGTCCAGGTGTGCATCACACTGATCGGGTTTACCTGCTGTTCCTCATGAATATGCATGAGCTACATCTACATGCCATGGGGGTGGTGCATAGATATACAGCACAGGCATTTGTATGAGTGGCAGCATGGACCCTGACTGGTGTGTGGCCCACCAGGACTGCATTTGGGAGATTCTGCTCTAGGTACTGCCCCTGTACATGGTGTCTGTGCTCAGTGGGGTAAAAGATAGACGTAGTACCATTGCATATGTCCTCGCCACGAAAGGTTTGTCCTTACTATCACTGTGTAGCTGTGGGAAAAATATGTGGGAAGGATTGGCAGTAGCCCCAGCTGGGCTTTGAACCTGTGACCTTCTGTTCTTGTATGCACTGTTTGTGTGCACTGCACCACCTTGTAGCCACAGATTGACTGGATTCCCTGGAACATCCATGCCTGTGGATCCGGCAGGGCCTGTGTGTTGCAGTGGACTGTGCCAGCCTGCACATGGCTTGGCCTCTGTCCTCTGGGGCTAGCTGCCACTGCCCCCTGCACCACATGTACTCGTGCGCCAACATGCTGGCATGAGCTTCTCTCAGAAAAAGCAGATGACCTGATTGCAATGTGGCAGTACGGGACTGCATTTGGGGGACTTGGCTGTAGGTATGCCCATTGTTGTGGTGTGTGTGAGGTGTTGGGTAACATATGGGTGTTTCCCCCATGCTTATGTTCCCTGCAATACAGGGGTGTCTGCTCTATCTTTGTTTAGTGGTGGGTAAAATATATGGACAGGGCTGGCAAGTGCCCCAGCTGGGATTTGAACCTCTGGCCTTCTAGTTCTAGAGGTCATGGCTATGTCCTCTGCACCACACTATGGCCACAGAGATAGTGCAGCCCCTGGAGGTAGTAAACCTGGCAGGATGGAGTCACAAACCCTGCTGTATGCATTTTTACTGTGGGCTCCTTCACCCTGTGTGGTGACAAATGTGCAAATAAAACCCGGGAATGACCACGGAACAAAGGGGGAAAACATATACCCAAGCTGGGCAACAGTGATATTAATGGGCAACCCTAGATAACACTCCCAGGACAGCTCCAGAAAAAGGGAAATGTTTTTTGGACGAGTCTCCGCTCCGTACACCTTTCCATAAATCATTTCCTTTTTTTTGGAGCTGTCATGGGTGTGTTATCTAGTTTTGCCCATCACTATAACTGTTCCCCAACTGAATTACTATTTTTCATATTTTTGTGGTGGTCATTTTCTATTTATAATTGCACTTTTGTGCTGTGCACATGTATCACACTGCTCACGTTTTTCAGGTTTCCCCGGTTTTGCTGTACATTGCTGACGGAAATGGTTTCTCTTCCCTTTAAATGCATTCTAACGTGAGTGATTCACTCGCGCTATTTTTGTTTGGAAATTCAGCCCCGATAATGTGCGGGGCGCCTCTCCCCTCCCCTTCCCCGCCCATTAACCCCTTCTCTCCGCCCCTCCGGGGCCTTCCTCCGCCCTCCGTTAGCCTTTCCACGCCTCTATCGGACATTTGCGGGCACGTACTTGTGCGGCACCCGTTACTGTGACGCGCAAGTGTGCGGGGCTTCATCGCACGTTTGCGGGGCATTTAAGCGCTCTTAAGTACCGCTTTTAGTGCGCTATTTTGCGGCGCGCTAATTAGCGGTTTTTAGTAAACATGCCCCTAAATCACAACCATCTTCTTTGGCCTCGCTAGCGTGCCGGCCCCCCCCCCCCCGCCAAGATCATGTATTTGCTTATCCAGTCATGCCGACAGTATTTTTGTAAATATTTTGTAATCGATGTTAAGCACAGAGATCGGCCAATAGCTTCTGCAACACAAGGGATCCTTACCCTCTTTTGGGTTCATGGTTAATGTGACTTGATAAAAGTAAGGAGGGAGTCGACACTGAGGTAGTATTTCATTAAATACCCCAGATGAGCATTGTAGCAAAGAGGTCAGGGAGTTCTTTATAAAGTTCAGCTAGAAAGAGCTCTGGACCTGCTGCTTTGGCATTTTTCAGTGTGCAAATAGCCCATTGAACCTCCACGAGAGTTATGGGGCACTCCAAAACAGCATAGGCCTTGGGTGACAGACAGGGGCACTCCACCTCTTGGAGCCTTTGTCAAATATAAGAACTGACTCAGACAACTGAGATGTATAAAGATCCTTATAAAACTGCACGAAGACTTGCGCCATATTGGTTGATTTTCTACCATCAAGTTCTGCGGAAAAGTTATGGCTATGATCCTGTGTTTCTGGTGTTGGCGTTTCAACTGCCATAATAGCAGCCGCCTCGCCTTGTTGCCATGTTCTCAGTAGTTGCAAGGTGATGTCTTCTGTTTCCAAAGCAACGAGCTCACCTCTAAGACAAACAATCGTTGAAATGTTTTCTGTTTTTTTTAAAGCTCTTGCTAGAGAGATCAACTGGCCTCGCAGTACTCTTTTCCCAGCTCCCACACCCTGAAGACAGACATATCCCCGGTGTCATTGAAGCTAAGATATTCCAGCCAACCCTCACTGATCGCTTTTAAGAAATCCTGGTTCTTAAGTAGGTAGGGAAGAAGAGTCCACAAATGTGGGGGCAAATCCCCATCTACCACATTCCACTCCAAAGAAAGTAGTGTATGATCGGGAGGTCCCATTGGGCCCATCACAACCTCAGAGACTAGCAGCAATAGAGAGTGGTCAATGCAAGAATGTGTTAAGTGAGCTGAGTAAAAAACAGTATAATCCCGTTCCCCAGGATGAAGCGTGCACCAAGCATCACAGAGGTCCCAATCAGCCATTAAAGTAGCAAGTTGAGGGCGGTTTAAGGTGGCAGCATTTCCCCATCCCATTCTAACACCGAGAAAACACACTTAAAGTCTCCACCTATAAAAAGCTCACCTTGCACATACACTTTAATATTCCCAGATAGAGCTTGCAGCTTACCCGCAATCTCCATTGGGGGGACCTAGACGTCAACCAGCATAATTAAGGACCCGAATAAAGATCCAACAAGTATCAGGTAGCGCACAGAAGAGTCGCCATATTGGGTGTTCACTGTGAAAGGACAGGTGTGTAAGAAAATGGTGACCATCCTACACTTATGCAAGTGAAACTAGCGGCAAAAACCTGCAAATATTTCTGAGAGACAAACCGGAGATGATCCTGTGAAGCCAGATGTGTCTCTTGTAAGAAGACCACATCTGCCAATATTCTACGTACCTGATTGAATATCGGCCTCTGTTTAATGGGATGGTGAAGCCCTCTGATATTCCAAGAGATAATCTTAGGCATCAAACCACTGGAGCAGTGCGAACTGAAACTCTCTCCATGATGTCAGGCCAAAACACGCCACTGATAAAGGAAAGAGAGAAATCACTGTCTCCCACAATGGTCTCCAAAACTCCCCCCTCACACCAATATAAGTTATACCCCTTCATCCTCTATTTCCCTCCCACATTCCCCTCCCAAACCACTCCCCCCTCCTCCCCCTAAACCCCGCAGTTCTATACTATAAGGACGGAAACAGTGCTAATCTCTCCATCTGCCCACTGTATTATCACCAGTGGTCTGGTGTCCCTCACCGTTTTTAATAAGAAATGGGAGAAGGTGACCGGAACGATTCCCAAATTGATATAAAGCATATCTGTAGTGTAACATGGTTCTTTTTCTGTGAGCGTGGATAACGGTATTCAGTTGGCTTTGCAAGGTCATGTAGGCCTCACACTTCTCCATCGTGTTATGATGTGTTAAGTGCTTCTTCAGAACCTGTTGTTGTTTCCCCCAGTCAACCAATTTCCAATTGGTCTCTTTCCAGTAATGACTAATATATCCAATAATCACATCTCGTAAGTAAGCTTTAGCAGTTTCCCAAAAGAGGGAAGGGTTGTCCTTATGTCTCCCATTAGTTTCCTCATAAAACTACCATTATTCTCTTAAGAAATGGTTGAAATCTGTGTCAACTTTGAGGCAGAATGGAAATCACCTACCTCACCTAGCCCCTGGTGGGGGGGGGGTCAAACGAACATCCACCCAGACCATGATATGTTCAGAAATTTGACACGTTCCAATCTGCACTCCCTGGACTTTGTTCAGGAGTCCTTGAGACATCAAAAAGTAGTCTATACTAGACCAGGACTTGTGTGCTCTGGAGAGGTGGGTGTAGTCCCTTTCCCCAGTGTGGAGAACACACCATACGTCTAGTAAATCACATGTATCACATAAACTTAAAAGTCTGCGGCACTGGCGTGAATCGTTGTCTATCTCACCACTGGATCTATTTATCTCACAGTCTTGTTTGTAACATTTATATGCATCATGAGTTTGGCTCTTTTGGTACATACCTCCCTTCTAGCAACATATCCAATCCATATACAAAATAGACAAATGCTTAAGTCTATACTATTCATAAAATTTTATGGACCTTCTTAGGGTCTAATATAAGCTTGTAATTTTTAACAAATTGCAATTCTGTTTTATGTATATTCTTCCCTATACCTCCCCACTACCTTTCCTTGCTTCTATCTATAATTGTATACCCTGTGTTGTAAACCACTTTGATTGAAGGAAAAGGTGGTATATAAAACTGGTCAAATAAATAAATAAATAAAATACGTTTTTAACATGGTGTTATTGATGCCTTGGTATTTATGTATTTATTTATTTATCGCATGGCGACTCTTCATTTTATGACTCTTTTATTCTGTGTTAATATTCATTTTGAAATAAATACCTCTATTTAGTCCCTCACAGACACGGTATCCCTCTGGTATAGGAGTTTTTGTAGTCTTTTTAGCCCTGGTTGGTTCTTGTGCTCATATTTCTTTTATTTCATGGTTTTAGTTTTTCTGAGCATTTTTTAACCCAGCTGGGATATTTATTTATTTATTTTGTATTTATCAGACTGGATAGCCTTAAATTTTATTTTAATGTGCCTCTATTTTTCAGTCAGGTTGATTTGAATGGGTTTCCAGCATTTACTGTATTTTAATCTCTTTGTTGTTGTTGTTGTTAAGTGCTGTCAAGTTGATCTTGAAAAGTAAAAGTTTCATATCATTTTCACTTCCAGTCAGTAATGTGGTATTATCAGCATAGCGAAGGTTGTTGATGGATCTTCCACCAATCTTCACACCTCTGTTGTCTTCATACAGTCCTGCTTCTCTGATGATTTGTTCTGCATATAAATTAAACAGGTAGGAGGAAGTATGCAGCCTTGTGAAACATCTTTGCTGATTTTAAGCCATTCAAACTGTTGGTTCTTGATGAATGTAAAGGATGTGCAATAGAACAATCAGGTGTTCTGTTATACCCATGCTTCTTAATGTGGCCCAGAGTTTCTCATGGTTTACACAGTCAAAAGCCTTACTGTAGTCAATAAAACACATATAGATATCCTTTTGGTATTCTTTTGTCTTTTCAAGGATCCATCTCATATCCACGATGATATCTCTTGTTCCTCACACTTTCCTGAACCCTGCTTGCACTTCAGGTTGTTCTCGTTCTAGATAATGTTATAGTTTCTGCTAGATGATCTTGATTAGAATGTTGCTTGACTGAGGGATCAGAGTGATTGTGTAATAATTTCCACAGTCAGTTGGATCAGCTTTCTTTAGTGTTGGTATAAAACAGATCTTTTCCAGACAGTTGGCCATGATGTTGTCTTCCAAATTTCCTGGCAGAGCCTTGTAAGTATGGTAACAGCTGCATCAGATTGCTGTAATACTTCAATGGGAATACCATCAATACCCGGCACTTTGTTCTTTGATAAGGCTTTCAATGCTGCTTCAACGTCTTCTTTCATCACCAGTGGTTCCTAATCATAAGACAGAGGTTGAAATGGCTGTTGGTCCACTTGATACATATGGGATAATGGTTCTGTATATTCTTTTGACCTTTTATTGATCTTTTCAGCATCATTCAACATGGATCATTGAGCATCTTTTATCATTCCAATTTGAGGCTGGAATTTTTTCTTTATCTCTCATAGCTTTAGGAAAGCCGATCTTGGTCTTCCTCTAATAGTTTCTGCTTCTATTTCCCTGCATGCATCATTGTAGTTCTTCTCCTTGTCTTGTCTTGTCTTGCTGCATGTTGGAAATCTCTGTTGAGTTCTGTGATTGCCTCTCTTTCTCCTCTGGCTTTAGCTTCTTTGCATTTCGGGGCAATTTCCAGAGTTTCGTCAATAATCCATTTTGGTGGTTTTTACTTTTCACCTTTTGTAGAGACTCCTCACTTGCTTCCAATACAACCTAGAAACATAGAAACATAGAAATATGATGACAGAAAAAGACCACATGGCCTGTCTAGTCTGTCCTTCCATATAAACAACTACAACAGTCCCCTTTTTTCCTTTAGAAATCCTCTGTGTTTGTCCCATGCTTTTTTGAATTCAGTTACTGTCCTTATCTCTACCAACTCCACTGGGAGACTATTCCACGGATCCACCACTCTTTCCGTAAAGAAATATTTCCACAAATCACTCCTGAATCTATCCTCCTTCACCCTCATCCCATGTCCCCTCATAGCAGAACTTGCTTTCAATTGAAAGAGGCTCTCCCCCTGAACATTTATGCCATGGAGGTATTTAAACATCTCAATCATATCACCTCTATCCTGCCTTTCCTCTATGGTGTACATTTTAAGATCCTTAGGTCTGTCCTCATATGCTTTATAATGAAGACACTAATCATTTTAGTAGCCACCCTCTGCACCGACTCCATCCTGTTCACATCCTTTTGAAGGTGTGGTCTCCAGAATTGCACACTATACTCCAAATGAGGTCGCACCAAAGACTTATACAGAGGCATTATCACCTCCTTTTTTCTGCTAGCCATTCCTCTCCGTATGCACCCAAGCATCCTTCTAGCTTTTGCCGTCACCTTTTCTACCTGTTTAGCTACTTTAAGATCATCAGACACAACCACGCCTAGGTCCCGCTCTTCTTTAGTGGACAAAAGTACTTCACCCTCTATACTATATTGCTCCCTTGGATTGCTGCAGCCCAAATGCATGACCTTACATTTTTTAATATTAAATCCCAGCTGCCAGATTCTAGACCATTCTTCAAGTTTAGATAGATCCCTCCTCATGTTATCTACACCTTCCTGGGTGTCTACTCTATTGCAGATTTTGGTATCATCCGCAAAAAGGCAAACCTTCTTGATGTCATCCCATAACTCTTCTGGAGCTCTGTCATTTGTATCAAAAGCAGCAAATTGATTTTGCAGACAGTCTTTAAATTCCTGTGGTATATTCTCAAGGTCATACTTTGCTACATTAATGAGTGACTTGCTCTTTTTCAACTTTAGCTTGAGTGTGCTTACTAGTAGTTGGTCATCTGTACTACAGTCAGCTCCAGGTTTTGTCTTTCTTGATGTTATATCACTTTTCCCCCTCACTTGGTTTGTAGCTTGTCGTGCTGTGAGGCTTGTGTGCTTCAGTGATGCTTAGGGCTAAGCTATCGGTAGTTTAACTACTGGCAGGGTCTCCCAAGATGGACAGGTCTCAACTTAGGTGCCAGACCAAAACAAACCAACCATCTGGGCAGCAGCAGAATGGGGCAGTGTTGGCAGCGGAGGATCACATTTCTGGGGCAATGGCAACAACACTAACCTTAAACTGTGGTGAAGAAAGGCCTGGCAATCTACTTCTGTATCTTGCCATGAAAACCCAATGGATAGTCACAACAAAACAAATTGCACTATAGTGTGGAAGATGAGACCCCAAGATCGGAAGGCACTCAACTAGATACTGGGGAGGAGCTGAAGACTTTTCAGAGTAAAGTTAGCATTTATGATGTGGTTGGATCAAAGCACTCGGAACATCTGACTGCTGATGTAGCTGCGCATGAAATGAGAGTCAGAAGCTGCAAGGATGTTTTACATATTGGGACATGGAACATACGAAGCATGAACCAAGGGAAGTTGGAGGTAGTCAAGAAAGAAATGGAATGTGTACAATTTGATCTGTTGGCTGTCAGCGAACTAAAATGGACTGGCATCGGGCACTTTGCATCTGATAATCACATGGTCTACTATGCTGGAAATGAAAGACAAAGAAGAAATGGTGTTGCATTTATAATAAAGAAGAAACTTGCAAGAACTGTAATGAAATACAATGCAGACAGTGAATGCTTAATCTCTGTTAATCTATGAGGAATGCCTATCAACACAACTATAATTCAAGTATATGCCCCAAGAACAGCTGCAGAAAAGGATAAAATTGATGACTTCTATGAACAAGTACAAGCTGACATTAACAGAACATGCAAACAGGATATCCTGATAGTCATGGGTGACTGGAACACAAAAGTTGGCAACTAAGAAAAAGGCAAAATGGTTGGAAAATATGGACTTGGCAACAGAAATGAAGCTGGAGAAAGACTGATAGAATTCTGCAAGACCAATGATCTATTCATCTCAAACACCTTCCTCCAGCAACACAAGTGGCGACTGCACACATGGACTTCACCCAATGGATTGTACAAAAATCAAATTGACTACATCTTTGGAAGTCAACGATGGAAAAGCTCTGTTATTGTTAAGTGCTGTCGAGTCGGTGTCGATTCATGGTGACCCTCTGGATAGTTGTCCTAAATTGTGTTCGGTTGTCAGTCAGGCGGCTCATTGTTGACAGACTGGCACCTGTAGCTGCTGTTATTGTACTGCTCCATCTCATTGCTGGCCTTCCTCTTTTGCATTGACTTTCTATCTTGCCATGCATGATGTCTGTCTCTAATGATCCCTCTCTTCACATGATGTGTCCAAAGCATGATAGTCAAAGTCTTGTCATCTGAGCTTCTAAAGAAAACTTAGGTTTAATCTCCTTTAGTACTGATTGGTTTGTTCTTCGGGCAGTTCATGGTATACATAGTATTCGCTGCCAGCACCATAATTCAAAGGCATCAATTTTCTTCCTGTCTATCTTTTTCACTGTCCAACGTTTGCATCCATATGATGTTATTGAAAATACCATGGCTTGAACGAGTCAAATCTTTGTATGAAGAGAGAGATCTCTGCTCTTGAGAATCTTGTCTAGGTCTTTCATAGCCATGCTGCCAAGAGCAATGTGTCGTCAGATTTCTTGATGGCTTGTTGCTTCTTTATTGATAGTTGATCAAAGTAGGTTAAAGTTGTCCACAATTTCAATTTCTTCTCCTTCAACGATGAACATATTGATTTTGCCAGTTGTCATGAACTTTGTCTTCTTTACATTAAAGTGCAGGCCCATTTTAAGACTATGTCCCTTGATTGTGAGAAGCAAATGTTACAGATCATCTTTACTTTCAGCCAGTAATTTATTTATTTATTTAATCAGTTTTGTATGCCACCTTATCCTTCAATTATAGTGGTTAACAGGGCAACAAAAGGGTTTACATTGGGTATGGAGGACAGAGAGACAAGACATTGTAATAAATTACAGTACATCATATTAATTTATAATAAATTACAGTACATTATAATAGTATATAAAGATAATGTGGTATCATCAGCATAGTGAATGTTGTTGATGAGTCTTCCACCAATCTTCACACCTTTGTTGTCTTCATATAATCCTGTTTCTCTGATGATTTGATCTGCGTATAAATTAAACTGGTAGGGGGGAAGTATGCAGCTTTGTCGAACATCTTTGCTTATTTTAAACCATTCTGTTTCTCCTTGTTCCGTTCGAACTGTTGCTTCTTGATCAAGGTACAGATTGTGCAAGAGAGCAATCAGATGTTCTGGTATACCCATGCTTCTTAATGTGGCCCAGAGTTTCTCAAGGTTTACATAGTCAAAGCCTTGCTGTAGTCAATAAAGCACAAATAGATATAATTTTGGAATTCTTTAGTCTTTTCAAGGATCCATCTCACATCCACAATGATTTCTCTTGTTTCTCGCCCTTTCCTGAACCCTGCTTGCACTTCAGGATATCCTGTTTGCATGTTCTGTCAATTTCAGCTTGTACTTGTTCATAGAACTCGTCAACTTCATCCTCTTCTGCAGCTGTTGTTGGGACATAAACTTGAATTATAATTGTGCTGATGGGCATTCCTCATAGACGAATAGAAATTAAGTGTTTACTGATTGCAATGTATTTCATTACAGTTCTTGCAAGTTTCTTCTTAATTATAATTGCAACACCATTTCTTCTTTGCCTTTCATTTCCAGCATAGTAGACCATGTGATTATCAGATGCAAAATGTACGATGCCAGTCTATTTCAGTTCACTGAAACCTAACAGATTGAGTTGTACACATTCCATTTTATTCTTGACCACCTCCAACTTCCTTTGGTTCATGCTTCGTATATTCTGTGTCCCAATATGTAAGACATCTTTGCAACTTCTGACTCTCATTTCATGCGCAGCTACATCAGCAATCAGGCGTCCCGAGGGCTTTGATCCAACCATATCAGAAATGCTGGCTTTACTTTGAAAAGTCTTCATCTCCTCCCCAGTAGCCAGTTGAGTGCCTTCCAACCTAGGGGTCTCATCTTCCAGCACTATAGTACAATTTGTTTTGTTGTGACTATCCATTGGGTTTCAATGCAAGATGCGGAAGTAGATTGCCAGGACTTTTTTCCACGCAGTTAATTCTAGTTTTGTTGCTTTTGTCACAGAAATGTGATCCTCCACCGCCAACACCATTCCATTCTGCTGCTGCCCAGATGGTTGGTTTGTCTTTGTCTAGCACCTCAGCTGAACCTGTCCATCTTGGTAGTTAAGTTACTGATAGCTTAGCATCACCGATGCACACAAGCCCTCACAGCATGACAAGCTGCAAACCAAGTGAGCTTTAGTCTCTTTAGGCATCCTTTTTAATTATACCTCAACGGCCAAGATATATCTTGTGGTTTTTAATGAGACAATCAAATTTGGTCTTTTACCACCTTCATCATTGTGCCTTGATGTTACATTAAACGGATATGTGTTCCAGTCACAATCCATGTTCTCCTTGACATTGAGATTTCTTGAGTTTAGGTGAGTTTCCTAAAGTGCTACACAATCCTTTATGCAAAATTGGTTTGCACTTCTTGTCAGATTCCAAAAATATTTCATGCTTTAATTGTCACATTGATTTTTACACGTTGATTTCATCCCTTCTAGTATATATTATGACAGATTGATTTGTCACTCTATGTCTGTATTAATTATTAATTCATTTAATCGCTTAACTTACAGTCACTCACAGTCCCACATACACACATCTACCATAAAAATGAGGTTTATGACAGAGTAATATCATGTTTTGATCTTATAGAAATTAAAAGTTTAGGTAAAAAGATGAAATTAAATTTCATATACTTAGAGGCTTACTACCTTCAAGTTAAGCCGCGATGTTAAGTTAGACCGAGGAAGCATTTGATCGGGTCAGTGTTTTTAAAAAATTAATATATCCAAGGGGTCAGTATATACAATTGGAACTATGGTGGCCGTCCATTTTGTTGAGATATAATAATGGATATAAGGTCATGGAGGGGGGAATGTCTTTTGGAAGGAGTTAAAACCTGTGAGGGGATCTTCTAGCTGCAGGTGGGGGAGGAGGGCTAAGCATTAAATTTAGTGGTATATTTAGCATGGTTAATTGCTTGCTCTGAAGTCCCAGGTATTTGTTATAGATCTTTTGTTCTCCGGTAAGTTGTTTCATATGAACGGAGCATATATGGATAGTGCTCTGGTGCACGTTGTTTGTATGGTTCTGGTCCTGCTTTTTGGGATGGAAAATAGGTTCCTATTGAATGTTCTTCTTATCCTATTGTCTGGTTCCTTAATGATCAATGGATATAGGATGGTTGGTGATAATTTGTTTATGATTTGAAAATGATCAGAATTGTCTGGCTCTTGTTTGGACTGGTAGCCTGTGTAGTAGTTGGATTAGGGTGGGCGTGATGTGAGTGTGTTTTGTTGTTCCTGTGATTATTCATGCTGCTGTGTTCTGAACAAGTTGGACTACTATTTGGAAGTCACTTTGATTCAGTAGGGGTTTGAGTTTCTGTATCATTCTTAGCTTGTGGTATGCTGTGTTAGTGGTGTTCTTGTAGTGTGATTAGAAGTTGAAGTTTTGGTCTAAGGTGATTCCTAGGTACTTCAACTCTGGTTTGACTAGCAGTTCATTATTTAGCATCTTAGGGCTTTTGGTGTGGTGAATGTGGGATTTCTAGTGAGGTATAAGGCTTCAGATTTTTTGAAGTTTATGGTGAGGTTTCGCTTATGTAGCTATTCAGTCATTGCTTCGAGGCAGATAATGATCTGGGTGTCATCTGGTTGGTTGGTATTAATTGGTGCATAAATCATAATATCATCTGCGTAAATTTTGTAATGAATATTATGATCATTTATTATGGTGTAAAGTGTTGAAGGTAAATGTTGAACAGTAACGCTGACAGAACTGAGCCCTGCAGTATTCCATGGTGTTGGATAGATGGTTTCGAGTAAGGTTTTCTGATTCTTACTTGGTGTTTCCTGTTTCTTAGATATGAGGAGAACCAGTTCATAACAGTGCCATAGATCCCTATTTCTCAAAGCCTTGTCAGAAGAGTGAGGTGGTCTACCGTGTCAAAGGCAGCTGCAATGTCAATGAATACCAGGAGGAAGCCATTTTTTATATTGTCAATGCCAGTTATTAGGGAATCCAGAAGTGATGTGAAGAGAGTCTCTACACTATAACTCAGTCTGAAGCCATACTGGCAAAGTTCCTGTGGAATGTGGATATCTATGGAGCAAGTTTACTAAACGGCGGTAAAGGAGCAGTCTTTTCCGTGCAGTAACAGCAGTGATAAAGGGTTACCGTGTGCTAAGTCTGCTGGGCATGTCAGAGGCATTCCAGCGCTAACGGGTGCTAATGGACACTTAGCGGGCAGTAATGGGATAGCGCGTATTAAGTAGACTAGTATGCATTTTCTGTGTGAAAAAGGCCGTGACCCCATGGCATGATAAAGAAGCATCAGTGCAAAACAATCAGAATGTGATGGATGGATGGCAGATGGTAGTTAATGGACCCCTCAGATTCTTTGCCACATTATGGTGTCTTCAGGTAGTATGATGTGGTGATGAAACAGAAGAACAATGTTTTGGTGTGATCTGTATATGTAAATATCAAAAATGTAAGTCAATTGCCTATGAGAGGCCCCACAGGTGCTGGAGTCATGCTTCATTGATGTGGTCAGCAAAAGAAGGACCCATCATGGGTGGTGATGTGGCGCCAGCACACCAGTGTCCTGCAGTATCAGTAGTACAACTGCACATGTTCAGGTACATTGCATGGGTTTGCAGCTGCCTGTCAAAAACATGCTTGCACATGATGGACATATGGTGAGTGTGGATCTGTGGGTATGATGCTGTTAACAGAGAGAGTGATCATTGTTTGTGTAGGTTTGATGTTGTAAATGTCATGCTACCAATGCAGTCTGTGTCACCATGGCCTAGATGTAGGTGTGCCATGGTAACATGGAAAAAACTTCTAGTGGGTTTGTCAGCTGCCTTACCTAGTATCAAAACCACACAGTTGACCAGATATGCGTGCATGAATTATATGTCAGAGTTTCTGTGGCATCCATAATATGAAGCAGAGAATGTTGTGTGACTCTTGTAACTGGTTGCCATTGAAAGAGTGGAACATGGTTGCATGTAGATCATATCTGTGCTTGAATTTCCAATACCTGCCCAAATTAGGGTGGCACATATCAGTCATGTGCCGTATGTCTATCAAATATTTGTTGCCCCTACATCATCAGCACACTGCAGTGTTGTACGGGGGAGTCAACAAAGTATTGCTGTGAGATATGTATGACTGCAGTGTCCATGCCTGACCTATGCTACGCTGTGAAATGCCTACATTGGTAAACCCAAACCTTGTTTTGCAGCTGACAGTACTCTGAGATGATCGTAACTGAACTTTGATGAGAACATGTGCAATTTGGATATTAGTTCACTCTCTATCAAGTCAGTGTTGGAAGCATGATAGTAAACATACACAGAACATAACAGTCGACTTTGTATGAATGTACGGAATGTGTGTGTCAGCATACACTTCAGCTAAAGGTTGTCTGTACAGAAGCTGTCTTGTGCTAGGTGTCTGCATGTGGTGTAGACGTGGTACAGAGGGGAGCATGTGCAGTCCAGTCAGGGTCTGAAACACCAATCTATTGTACTCTAGGGTTTACACATGTGTCAGGGTCGCAGTAGCTGCAGTGTCTCTGGGTCAACAGCAGAGTGAAAAGCACTTTATCCATCGTCTATTCATGATGGTAATGTGCATGTGACATATATATATTTATATGTATGAGCATCAATATGCATATGGGGACCTCGTGTAATACAAGCCCAGCATTATTTTGCACTGAAGACTGAGGATGGGCATCCAGACCATGCATTACAAATACTGAGCAATGAGCCTGTGTTTGCTGTGTATAAACAACACTTGTAGCCATCATGCTAAACAAGCACAACACCTCTAAGGGAAGAAGCATGGACAAAGGCCACATATGCAGCTGTGTGTGATGTGTACATGGCCTCATAGATCCATTGAAATCTAGTAGGCTGTGGCTGCATGTTCAGTATATATGTCATGGTGTCCAAGATTGGCCCTCTCTGTTAGGGTCTAATATCTACAGCATCAGCAATGTGTGGGCCATGCATCAGCTGCGGTCATCTTACCATTACTCAGCAATGGGACACAGTGGAAGCAACTCACTCTGTCTGTTAGCCTGAATTGAAAAGAGTATGCATCAAATACCACACATTGAGCAGGTGCAAGGGTGCATGGGGCTGAGCAGAAAAATCACGCCTTTGGAAGACATCACCACCAACACAGGCTACAGCTAATCTCTTTTAATTGTGGTTAAAAAAAAAAAGAAGAAAAACAACAAAGGAGCATGTAGGAATTGAACAGCAGGTCTGGTAATTCAACAATTGTGCTAAACCAGCACACCAGCAACCATGGGAAGCCTGACAAATAAATGGAATGTTTCTCTCTGCAAGCTAAGTAACAACACATTTATACATTCACATCATTACTGTAAGATGTGTCTCTATGTGCACTATAGATATGCAAAGGCGCAGATGATCACATTCCCCATTCAGGGTCACATCTTCCAAGTCACTCCACTGGGTGGCCCATGTATCAACTGGGGTCACAGTACAGCCAGTTTGGCACTAGTGTAAAGACCATGGGAGAAATCTATATGAGCATTAAGAGGAACATGGGTACGTTATTAATTGGGTATCCTGCACCTGTCTGGACTCTATAATGTATTGACTGTATAATGTGTTAAAAATTAGGAACCCTGGAACGTGAACTCTGCTCAAAGACACTGCGGTCACCATTTTGCTGAACATGCACACCACCTACAATTGCAAGGTGTGCTAATAAAGGAAATATATGTATCGTTCAGATTATGTAAAAGAACCACATAAATGCACATGATGCCTGTAGGATGTGGCTGCACGTTCCGCATATATGTGATGGCAGCACACAGTGGCCCACTCTTGCAGAGTCTAATGTCTGCAATATCTGCCTTGTGCAATATCTGCCTTGTGTCAGCCATGCAACAGCTGCAGACATCTTACCAATACTGTCTAATGGGTCACAGCGGAAGCATCACACGCTGCCTGTCTGAGAGTCAAGAGTGCTGAGAGTGTGCATCAAATACCAAACAATGAACAGGACCAACGGTGCACGGAGATGTGCAGAAAGATCATTCTTTTGGACGGCATGTCCTGCAACACATAAGAATGTTTTTATTGGAAAAGAAAAAAAAAGGGAGAATTGAACCAGAGGTCTAGGGTGTCCAAAGAGTGATTTAACCATTGTGACAAACCTGTAGACCAGTGATCATGGAAAGAATGACAAATAAAGGGAATGTAGCTCTTTCTGAAAGCACAGCAGGTTTATACAATCACATCATTCCTGTAGGATGTGCTTCTATGTGCACCCAAGAAGGGAAGCTGCCCAGTACAGCCTTCCGCATTTGGGGGTCCCATCTCCAAAGCCTACCCACTGCATGGGCCATGCATCTGCTGGGGTCACAGTAGGCACAGTTTGCAACAAGTGTAATGAGCATCCTTGAAATATATCTGAGTATTAAGAGGGATACTGCTACATCATGTCATGTGGATCCTGCACCTGTATGTTGACAACCGAAATGTTGATAATTGCCAAATGTCCTTTTGTGCCCCTGCCCTACCACAGAATGCATCAAACACATCTTGATTCCAACAATGTGGCATATGGTCACGGTATGGAATTATGCGCCATTTGTCAAAGGCAACAGTTGGCGCCTTTCAAAAATCACACCAAAGTCATTTACATAGAGAACGATGGATTTTACCTTTGTAAATGACTTTCCAAATGTGCACCATGAACCATAATGTAAAGATGAAGGTTCCTATGAGCCATGCATGTGTTGCAGAGGTACAAAATATGTGTTCACAACTGCACCTTTAGGTCAATAAAGCAGCTTTGGAATGTCCCAGTATGGCACCAGGTCCATGCTGCTTTGATTTAATCCAATATATATGGAATACCCATCTAAGCAATGTCTGAGGATCCTGAAACGCACATAATGAAATGGCCTTTGACAGGTGTGTGACACATTGTCATGAGCTGCAGAGGATGAAGCACACATTTGACTCTATTGGCTGCACAGAATCAAAATAAAACTGATTTATTTCCAAAATTTATGTGTACATAGTTTGTGTATTGGCTAAATAAGACATATATGGTATAGTCATTTTTAAATTCACACAATGAGTGGTTATAGAGTCACAACATATCCATACATGCACAATGTAAATACACAAACAACACTGTGAGACCCTTTATGAAGAGGATCACTCATGGATATGGGTAACGAGATGATCCAGGTTGCTTTGGGGCACCTTATGGCGATGTGTCACAGACTGTCCCCCTGAAATTCGTTGCTCAAGGGTATTATCAAATCACATAACCTATACACAATGTTCCTCTGCAGCTACACACCCAATATTATGTTTGTTTTGTCCAAAACCATCTGTGCTCAGAGATACAGTCATGGCAGTGACATAGTAATACAGGCAAACTTTAAATGACCATGAGGATTGGTTCACTGTAGTTGTCAGTACTGTTGCAGCTTCAATGTCCGCTACAAGGAGTCTCTGAGTCCCTGGCTATATTGGTATGTGAAGGACAGCACATATCTCCAAGTCCTGTCATGCAGCAAAGGATGTCTGCCCAGAGCCCTTAGGTTTGGTGATGAATATGGCAGAATCCATAGTAAGTTAGTGTGAGAGCTAGGAAGTGGCAAGGTGCAGCTCCTATCAGTGAAACTTTTGACATCGTTCCTCACAGGCAACTTATAAAGAAGCTGAGCACCTTAAGGATGGACCCTAAAGTTACTGCTTGGGTTAGAAATTGGTTGAATGGGAGGTGATAAAGGGTACAGGTAAATGGAGCTCACTCTGAGGAGAAGGAGGTTACCAGTGGTGTGCCACAGGTATCTGTCCTTGGTCTGATTCTTTTTAACATCTTTCTTAGTGATATAGCGGAAGGGCCATTGGGTAAGGTTTGCCTCTTTGCGGATGATACCAAAATCTTCAATAGAGTAGATACCCAAAAGGTATAGATAACATGAGGAGGGATCTAGCTAAGCTTGAAGAATGGTCTAGAATTTGGCAGCTGAGATTTAATGTTAAAAAATGCAAGGTCATGCATTTGGGCTGCAGTAATCCAAGGGAGCAATATAATATAGGGGGTGAAGTACTTTTGTCCACTAAAGAAGAGCAGGACCTAGGTGTGATTGTGCCTGATGATCTTAAAGTAGCTAAACAAGTAGAAAAGGTGACGGCAAAAGCTAGAAGGATGCTTTGGTGCATAGGGAGAGAAATGGCCAGCAGAAGAAAGGAAGTGATAGTGCCTCTGTATGTCTTTGGTGCGACCTCATTTGGAGTATTGTGTGCAGTTCTGGAGACCACACGTTCAAAAGGATAGAAGCAGGATATGGGTGATATGATTGAGATGTTTAAATACCTCCGTGGCATACATGCACAGGAGGAGAGCCTCTTTCAATTGAAAGCAAGTTCTGCTATGAGGGGACATGGGATGAGGCTGAAAGGGGATAGGTTCAGGAGTGATATGCAGAAATATTTCTTCATGGAAAGAGTGGTGGATCTGTGGAATAGTCTTCCAGTGGAGGTGGTAGAGATGAGGACAGTATCTGAATTCAAAGAAGCATGGGACAAACACAGAGGATCTCTAAAAGGAAAAAGGGGACTGTTGTAGTGGTTGATATAGAAGGACAGACTAGATAGGCCATGTGGCGTTTTTCTGTCATCATGTTTCTATGTGTCACACTGTATTTCCGTATCTTTGTATCCCTTCAGGATGGCCTGGTCCAGCACTTTGATAGCAATGTCCTGCCTTGCCATGGGCTCTCAACATACTGTGATGAAGCTGAAGCCATTGACGCTATAGACTTAGGAAAAAACACTGTTTATTATAAAGCAACTGATTCACAGAGGGTGCAGTTACCTAGTAGTGCAGCTAGAGGGAGCAGGCACGAGGCTGCAGAAGCTAAGCTGACACACCTAGGTTTTGAGAATGCAGGAGCTAATCAGGTACACCTGAGTGGAGAGCCAGGAAGCTCAGTGGAGAAACGGCTTTATAAACAGTGCTCAGAAGGAAGAAAGCAGAGAGGATCTCGAGCTGAGAGAGGATCTTGAGCTGAGAGAAGAACTGGGAGAGGATCTCGAGTTCAGACAGGAAATGAGAGAGGACTACGAGCTGAGAGAGGAGCTGAGAGAGGACCTCAAGCTCAGAGAGGACCACAAGTTTGGAGAGGAACAGAAGTTCAGAGAGGAACTGAGAGGGGACCTGAGAGCGGAACCTCACATACTGAAAGGCAGAGAAGCTTGGAGTACTTACAAGGAAGAGCTAAGTTCCAGGGAGGACAAGCCCGTTCCAGAAAGCTCCAGGAGCCAGTCTTCAGGGAAGACGGTGATAGAAGGAGACTGCCGGGTAGAGCAAATACCAGCAGAGCATGTCTCAAAGATCCAAGGTACAGTTATATTTCCTTTCCAAGATGTGAGCCAGCTCCTAGAAAAGCTCATAACCCAGAGAACCGTACTGATAGGAAACAAAGCTGGGAAAGGTTTGTGAAACCTTTACAGAGAGGCATAGTAAAAATCCATAACAGTTATTTGCCAAACCAAGACCAGCAAGGCTGGGGAATATTGGAGAGATCTATTGAACTACAACCTGCCTTATCCAGGGAAAGCTCAGGACTAGCTGACAACACGGCTGAACAGGAACCTATGCAAATAGAGGTGATAGAACCAGAGCCATTGCAGTTAGAGCACCCGATGGACTGCTCACTCTGTGTTTCCAAGAGTCTAGAGTCTCTCACAGAATTGTAACCGGCAGGACATGCTTTAACATATCTTTTTGCTGGGAATAAAAACCATTTAAGTTTAACCCTGCACAAGGCTCACAACTATTTCTTTATGAAGTGGGACTACAAAGACCATGATGCACCTGGTCTAGAAAAGTTTTTCCTTCTTCAACCAACAATAAGTGTCCGCGGGAGTGAGATCGAGAGTGGAGTGAGGGGAGCTGGGACGTGGAGACGGCGTCCCGAGACTATTGGACTGACCTGGTGGAGACGACGCTGCTGGTTGGAGATCGGGCAGGCACGCCCGGGACAGTCTTCCCCTTGCGGGGCCCTGAAGGGAGCTTTAAAAGCCCACTGGAACATCCCCCTCTTTGGAGTGAGATCGAGAGTGGAGTGAGGGGAGCTGGGACGTGGAGACGGCGTCCCGAGACTACTGGACTGACCTGGTGGAGGCGACGCTGCTGGTTGGAGATCGGGCAGGCACGCCCGGGACAGTCTTCCCCTTGCGGGGCCCTGAAGGGAGCTTTAAAAGCCCGCTGGAACATCCCCCTCTTTGGAGTGAGATCGAGAGTGGAGTGAGGAGAGTTGGGACGTGGAGACAGCGTCCCGAGACTACTGGACTGACCTGGTGGAGGCGACGCTGCTGGTTGGAGATCGGGCAGGCACGCCCGGGACAGTCTTCCCCTTGCAGGGTCTTTTTGTCTCCTTTAAATTCTCTCACTGTCAAGTGACCACGGAGCATGTACCGCGGAGCGTGTCCTGAAGGGGCGTGTCTAAAGGGGCAGGTTCTGCCCCTTAGATGCCCCTTCGACGCCATCTTGGCGTTTTGAGAGTGGGCCTCTGCCCTTAGATGCAGTGTATAGGGATTGGTGTACTTCCTCGCTTGCCTGGTAGTCTTTTCCCAGTTTGTATCTTGTAAGTATTGTTGCCTTATTGTAATTATTTCTTAGTAATGGGGAAGAGGAAGGCTAAAGTGGGAAAGAAAGTATCTGGGCCCGACGCCGGTGGATCTAAATCATCCGGTCCCACAGATAAACACCTAGTTGCCCTTCCATCCCCTTTGGCTCAGTCCTCTCCCGATGGGGTTTCTTTGAGCCCCGATGGGAGATTTCCCCCTCTCTGCCCTGCCTTGGGGTTATCTGCCCCAGCATTACCTTTTTCTTAGGTGGATAGGGGGTTGAAAGATAAGGTGTGCTTACCGACTCCAGTTTAATGTTTAACTTCGGAGGCCTGTGTTTAGCTTCCTGAGTTAGCGTCGGAAGCGGATGTAACCTTAAAGGATGTATGGGGAGCATTAAAGTGTATAGATTTGAAAGTATCTTCTAAATTTAATTCCCTATGCACTTTTACCCAAGATGCTGCAACGGCTTTGCAGCAGTTGGATGAAAGAGTGTCTTCTACAGATTTGGCTATTTCTAAAATAGAATCCCAGGTGGCTCCTCTTCATGCGGCTAGTGTAGCAGGTATTAAGGATTCCTTTTTTTTACATTTAAAGTTGGAATCGCTGGAAAATTCTATGAGGATAAATAATTTAAGATTTTTCAATTTTCCTCAATCTCCATTGCTTTCTGCTAAGGTTCTATTAGATAAATATCTCAAAGAAATATTAGCTATCTCTGATGTGGTTGAAGTTTCTCAGATTTACTATATCCCTTCATCCTTGAAAAAGGTTAATATTGCAGACGGCGAATTGGATGAGATAACTCCATCTATCTCCAACCTCACCGCCTTTATTGAAGATTCCCTAGAAATTATTTCCTCACGGTCTACCCTGTTGGTCTCCCTTTCTTCAGTGGCGACCAAGCAGCGTATACTTAAAGCATACTTTAGGGTTAAAGCTGTTATATTTTGTGGGCATGTTGTCAATATTTTCCCCGATGTTTCGCGTGCCACCCAAATGCGGCGGAGGCAATGTTTATCTTTGAAACCTAGCGTGCTTGCGTTGGGTGCCACGTTTTTCTTAAGATTCCCTTGTAAGTGTGTCATTAAGTATAACGGCGTTTCCTATACTTTTATGGATGTAGCGCATTTGGAGAAATTTTTGACGGATAGACGGGGCATGGACCGGGGTAATGTAGATTGATTATTATCTCCCTTTCAATTTATGGGCCATTGTATGGCTTTGATTACTAGATATTGTTTTCTTTTGTTTATCTGGTCCTGCTCCCATGATGTGGACTATATCATGTTTATTTCTTATTTGATGCATTGTTCTATGTTTGGCTTTTTCTGATTTTCTCTTAAATGTAACTGATCTGTATATTTGGTGATAATTATAATAATATTTCACTAAGTGTCCGCCCTCTCCTTTCTGCACGCTGCCACTGGGAGGGGCTGTGACAATACGCATCATGATTGTTGGACCTCCAATATCTGCCAGCACTGTCCCGAATGAAAGCTGATATTTTCATTTGAATATCCTGTGCCTTTGTAGTGAGACTCTCCATCTGCAAGGAAGCATTACATGGCATTATGTTTATCCACCACAAATAAATCAGCACATGTACAGATAGCATGGCAACATTCAGTTGCAGCTCACATCATCAATGACATATTTCTGAACTATCTATGGTACAACTTCTTTACAGAAACATTAACACATTGCCTACACTGACTGTGGTATCAGTCAGTGAATTTACGGGGCCATAAGACATCATATATCACAGATGCATGTAATGGCACTGTGAAGGCATGCAATGCCACACATCATAGGTGTTCTATCTCTACTTTCAGGTGCAAGGATTGCCAATATGGAGGAAGAACAGAGCATTTGAGCTAGCACACAGATATTTTAGCATGAGCAAGTAGTGTCTGTGTAACGTATGCAGCTATCGGAGTCCTAGAACATACCTCTTCTGCCTCTGTGTAGTATGTAGAAGTCCAAAAACAATTCCACCTTTTCGTGCGTCTGGAGCTGCACAACATTGTGCCATATGGAGAGTGTCTTGGCATGATCAGATACCTCACCAGAACAGTCTGAGTCATCCCCCGTAACCGGATTCTGTACAGTCCCAAACACATCAGGCACACACATCAGAGGGTCATGTCATGAGACACACGTGCAAGTAAGCCCATTTGTACACAGATGCATTTCCTAAAATACCCTCAACTTACATGAGAAGAGTCTCTCGATCAGAGATTGTTGGATTACTGCCCTCACACGTGTTTTTCCATGATCACGTACAGGATGGCAAACTGGATCTTACTATATACAGATATAGATATATATGCACATAGCAGTTGGTATCATCACGGTGGAGGAGGGGAAAATAAAATAATTCATACAGAGAGTATGAAAAGTAACTCAGCCTCTGTTCTCACAGTCTTACACTATCTGCCTCTGCAAAACTGGATAGATGATAAGAGAATGCTGCATTTGGCCTTTGCAATAACATTGTAATTGAGTGACCATAATCCAAATCTGATTTCCCCCAAAGTGTATGTGTGTGTTTGCGGCATTGTGAGGTTGCTCTTATTTGGTCAGGGATAAAAACAGGAATGTTAGTCCAACAACATGGCTACAATCACCAAGCACTCCCATCCTGCAATCACCCTGCAACTTATAAGAACATAAGATATGCCATACTGGGTCAGACCAAGGTCCATCAAGCCCAGTATCCTGTTTCCAACAGTGGCCAATCTAGGTCATATGTACCTTAACATCTCAGGTCCTAGCCCCCCTTCCACACCTCTTCTCCCTGAGGAGGTCTGTGCCTGTCAGCCCATAGATCATCTGTGCCCAGCTGCTGAGGTGAAGAGCAATGTCCTGCTTGAATACAGTGCCAGAGGTTTTCCAGTGGCCTGCAGGTGGATTGGCTGACCTAAGGCATCATATGCCAAAAACATATATCCTCACACTGGCCCACACATGAATACATCCACCTGAGTCTGTTTGGGACAAATGAAGCAGCTAGGCAGCTATATACATAGGTGAGATGGGTCTGACTGACTAGCACTGATTCTGCCACTGCTGTGACATTAGGGGCATGTTGGGAGTCTATGCAGAATGGACATGCCAATCTGCCCTTTCCACAATCATTGTTGTTTGGATGACATCTTCTTCTTTTAAATGTTGTCAGTCTTGCAACAGCATGAGCACACAGCCTCTCTCAGCACAGGTAACCTTTGCTCAAAGTACTACAGGTGCTATCAATTACAGCTTAGTAGTTTCTCTAGGGGAAAACATGCCTGTTAGGAATATTACCAGCTCTGCAAGTGCCAAACACACAGTGATTGCTAAGAGATAACAGCAGGGAGTTAACAGAAAGGTCATTAAGTGCAGATGCAACATTCAGGATGGGAGAGGTAAAACGTGCATAACTGATTTTGCCTAGCACAAAACTGAAAATATCTACAGATGACCACATCAATTGTTTTCAGATGTACCTACTGAGGCAGAGATAAACAGCAAATGCCACAGAGGCTGGATTACTAATACACAGCGCCTGGCCTCATGGACATGTTGGTGCAGGAATAGTTTTAACGGTCTAGGGGATCCCCAAGGTTTAGCATAAAGCACATCCGAAAGGCAGAGCATGCACATATCATCCTGATATGACGAAAATCTATGTGAACATCAGTATGGAGATACTGATCAGATGAGGTAGCAAGGACAGGTTATGTATTTTGCAGAGGGTCACATCACAACTAACAAAACTATGATTCAAGGGAGTACAATATGCATTTGGAATGAAGAAACAGTTTAGACGTCAGTCTCTGTTTGATACTTGATGTTGCAGGGCAGAAACAACACTTTACATGATGTCAGAGAGAGAAACATAAACATTCATTAGGCCATGTGTCTCCCTGCTATGTGACCCTTACCGTGAACCTTTCAACAGGAAATCGTCTGTGATTTTGCATCATCTTCCACACCAGCCGTGCTACCTGAAGTTCAGACACATTATGCACCCAGTAGAAAGGAAAATCCTACTCACCCAGCAGAACACAGTCCTTATACAGTCCAACCTCAAACTATTAGAATACTGCTCAGTGATGCAAGATATAGGAGTCATGGGTGTACCCTGGAAACCTAGGGACCACATTCAGAATACACATATTTGAATCACAAACTACCTGCACATTCAGGGAATGGTAGTGTTTGCGGTTGCGATACACTGTCTCCCTGTCTCTGGGTGGGGCCAGGACAACATGTGTGAAATCAATGGCTCCAGTCACATGTGGTATCCCTGCAATTTGCTCAAATTGCTCGTTCAGGGCCACCCACTGTTACCTAGTATTAGGAAACACAATGTAATTCCTTACCCACAATGTAATTCTAAACGTCATCTTCCCTGAATGTGGTTGTATGTACCTCATTCTTATTTGAAGATTTGACAACTACACCTGGTCCTTCTGCATGATTTGCAGGAGTTACAACAGAGCTGAGGTTGTTGTTTAGCATCAGCATAACAGAAGAGCTCCCAGGACCAGAATGCTATGGTGGGAATTGAACCTCTGACTACTGTATCAAGATGTAGTGCAATAACCACTATGTCACAGTTTCTGAGACAGTAATGTAGTGATGCAGAGAGTATACAGGTCAATGATGACAGTGTCTGTGGTGTGTGTGTTGGTGTGGCATTCAGCCTCCAATACCCATGTGCCACTGCTCCAGAGGAATGTCTCTCTGCTGATGATTGATATATGGAGAATGCAGTGAATAAGCAAATGCACACAATTTGAGACTACAAGAGTGTGTGTCAGAAGAACATTTCTGCTGCAAAGTATGCCTGTGTGTGGTCACACATATCACCCTGACCATTGTGATGGGAGTCCAGCATTTGGTCACAATTTCACACACTCTTGGAGATGCCTTTTGGTGACTGTGCTGCAGCTACACAACCATACTGGTCTGTGGCAGGCTGTGTTTGTAGTTTATTTGGATATCCAATTCAAGAACTACTTGTTAGTAGCATTTTGCCTGTGACAGTAACAACCTTACCCTGTGGCTGGGATCTCATGAATAATTCAGTGTGGCAGACCTGTGTATGTCAGTTCTCCATGGTTAGATTTCAACTGGGCACTGCAGTATATGGCACTGGCCTAAGCCTGGTGCAACTGTTTGTTATGTGTATACCTGCAACGAGTGGCTATGCACCTTCTGTTTTACTATGTCTACACCCAGAACCACCTTAGTAGCAAACATTGCCACACCAACATAAATAAATAGGAAGCCGAGGTAGACCACACCAGCTGCACAGCACTGATTTCCTTCACCCATGCACATATCCTTAGCAGTCAAGCTGCTGGGAACTATACAATGCATGCATTAAGAAAGACATAGCAAACTATGGCATGTGCATCAGTGTTTAGTGCTCTCCATACATAGGATGCACTCACATGACCACAACCTGACAGTATATAAGAATGATCAGTATACCTAGGTGAGGTCTTGTCACATCCTCATTATAGTTAGAATGCCCTCTCCCCAGGAAGTGCTGTCACCACACAGGGCATTGTCATGCCACATGTACATAATGTTCAGTCTTCCAATGTGAGTAGTACCCAGCCAGAACAATGCAGGCCAATAGTCTCTGTATATGGCCATACCCGCAATCCTTAGCTACACATTATGCAGATAGGCATGTGAAGCCTCGGTAGAGTCTAAGCAATGGCTGAGACCATGAAAAGCATACAGACATCTGACAATTTTGAGACTGGCACAACATATATACCATCTTCAAAACACTCTGCATATTTACTGCTGGTTGTCTAGCCTTGTCCGCAACATTGCTCAGTCTCTGCCCCAGCTTAAACATTGTTGAGGTTTGCTCATTTTATAAGTGTTACTGTTCTTGCATCACATTACTATGCTCCAGTAGCATGGCTCACCGGTCAACTGAGGATAGCGGAGACTGCCCATGTGGCTGTTGGGTGCTTGCCCCATACCGGCGCGTGCCATTGGGGCATGCACAAGTTGGCATTGTAGCTGCATATTAATGTTAAAAAAAGATACCTAAAAAAAAAACACCTCAGGCAGGACTTGACCATTTGACCCACTACTCAGATATACACAGACTAAGTGCAAGGAGCCACATGGTAAACACTGTAGCACATCCTTCCCTCGGGAATGCTAAGAGTCTCCTCAGGTCAACCTTGCCACACTTGACAATTTAGATGGCATACAGGTCTCTCGCATAACTGTACTGTAATTTATTGTAAATTAATATGATGTACTGTAATTTATTACAATGTCTTGTCTCTCTGTCCTCCATGCCCCAATGTAAACCCTTTTGTTGTCCTGTTAACCACTTTGATTGAAGGATAAGGTGGTATACAAAACAGATTAAATAAATAAATAAATAACCCCCGATTGGTGTAGGAGCATGTTCATCTCGCTGCAGACCGTGTCTGCAAAAGAAATCCATACACCCAGTGTATGCAGCCAGTTTGATGGTCACACCTTTAATGTATCTCCAAACAAGTGCATACACATGTATGTAGACTGAAACCAAGCAAACCATGGTAACTGCCATGGGGTATGCCCCTCACTGAGACACAGGCTGTCAGCATGGGCATGAGGAACGTCTGTGCCATGCATGCGTGCTGATCAAGGTTAAATAGAAAATAAACCCCTATGATGTGCCACAAAACATGTTGAGGCCTGCAGCACACTGCATGTGTGGCAAATCACTGCTGCAGTCCCCAGTGGTGCTATGTGTCAGCACCTTTCACACCCCATCCCCCTATGTAAAATGTTGCCCAGACACATATTTGCCCACCACAACACATCACACACAACATATAACCTATGGTCAATCACACCTACTCTTGCCAACATGCAGAACATTCCTTGTCCCCTTCTGCTATTACACCATGATGGCATTTGTCTGGAATTACAATACACTCAAGAGAATTGACCATAGTGGACCTGTTGTGACCTGTGGCTGTGTCCCTGTAGGTATCTGCAGGATTGTTGCTGGCACTGTCATCACCTTCATATGCAAGACTCCTTCCCCACACCCACACATTCCTTTGCCTTTGTGATTAGACATGTGCTAATATTACATGTAGTGCACAATTCAGCACACACAGGTACACAGAATATGTGGCATATCCATGACTATGTCCCACATGCTGTGTGGAGTACTATACCAGCATTGTATACTTCTACATCATTATACACATTGGAGGATGGTGATGTGTAGGTTTGCATGTATGTATACGACAGGTGACTGGATGTGCCCTGAGCACATTTACCTGTGGAAAGGTTCCATGTTCTCTCCCTTGCTGTAGATGTGTGGCTATCACTATGGAAGATGCCTAGATGTAAATGCCATGATAAATATGGAATGTATAGGTTGGCCTCTGTGGCAACAGACACATGTATGCGTCAGTCTGACTGATATAGGTGTGGTGGGTCATAACCCGTACTATGTGCCTCTTCTGCTACATACTGTACATCTTTAGTCCTTTGTTCAGAAGCACTTGTTATTGTTGTATATCAAGGGCCATGATAAATGCTGGTCCAACATGCATGCCCACAATCTAGCTGCTGCACAGACCTCACAACACATGGTGCATGATCTGTACATAGTCACGGTTGCTACATAAACCTATACCACACCAACGCGTGTTACAGGATCTATGAGAAATGCATGCTGCATCAAAACAGAACAGCACACTATATCCCAGCATGTGCTAGCTCTTATATATATATATATATATATAATTTTTTTGTTGTTTTTTTCATGTCTTATTTTTTCTCTTGCCAATGTGCTCAACAGACACTGTCAGCAGTTATCCTATCAATGGAAGCAATGACTTTGTCCTCACATTAATACATGACACAGTATTCATGCACAAGATGATCCACTATATGTTAATGCACCAAGCACCATGATGTGGGACATTAAATATTGCAAAGTCACCCTGTACAAGATGACCAACAGTCATACATACATGATGTGGACATCCTTGCAAACTACACACAATCAGAAACAACTACCATGAAACATTCTCCACAGCAATCATGGTCACATGGGTTCCGGCCTGCCCACCAGACCTTCTCACCACAACTGTAACACATATGTGCATGCTTGCTGCAGGATATCTCACACAGTAAGCCTCACCACCTCATATGACACACTCAGTAGAGAACTGCTGTTGCAACCTCATCAATCAGCAACATGATAATATAGAGGTTAACTTGTGTTGTGGGCAGCATGACCAATGCCGATTGTTTACATCAGAAATATCTACCCCCTTGCTGCCCATCAATGGTGTAGGGCGAAGGTACCCACCTAAGAGCCTTATAGCAGTTCCAGATGGAATGTTGTGGAATAACAGGACAAAAGGAGAGGTTTAATAACAGCAGTAGGCAACTACATGTGTTGGAGGTGTCTACTGTGCTCCACATAAACCCTTTTCACCATCAGCAAATAGCCCATGAGGAACAACAGGCAACTGTGTTTTTCATACTCAGGGAATGACTGCAGCACATAATGTACTAAGATGCTGATGTAGCTGATGGTATTGGTACCATCCAAAAACAAGTGCTGTCCATAAAAAGAGATGCATTTATCTGTGTAAAACCAGGGAGCCTATGACAATAACACAACTGACACAATATGTAGTCTGAAAATATAGATATATTTATATTATAAGTGTAAACACAAACCAAAAAGAGAAATAATGTATCAAAAATAAAATAAGCGATTCCTCTCACATAAGGTATTTACACAAAGAAAAGAACACAAAAATACAAACAATAGCAGCTATATATTGCAGCATGCAGCTTTCAGGCACATTTCAGCAGGTAAGACATAGACCTATATATAAGGCACAGAGCCAACCATCACTGGACTCAGGGTTCCACTGGGGGCCAGGTGGGGGTCCAGACACACCAGGTGATATTCACAAATATTTTTACAGGGAAGTGCATTCATTGCAGTGGTCACTGAAGTGCTGCAGCTCCCATAAATTGTAGACACAATGTGGGCCCTTGGACTGCACAGCAAACATATGTTCAACCAGACCTCAGAAACTGTGCCCTAGAAATGCCCTCAGCCCCCCAGTGCCTTCCTAGATCTGTTGCAGCACCTATAACCCTTCATGACAGACGATATTCATGGGCCTGTATGTTGATAGACCAACCCATATGGTACACCCTGCTGCTGTGGGGTGACATAGGCATACCTCATACAGGTCTACTGTAACAGTTGATGACATATGCATGCATATGACATCATCATAAGTGCCTGTTAATCCTTTTATGAGGAATGGTACAATCAGTGAGACCTAGACAACACAGATATAGTTGGTATGGCATTGACTATAACCACTATATTGTGGACAATGTGACACAGGTTGCCCATCCAAATATATCTTCTCTGATGGGACTCACACCATGTATGACACAAAGCACACATATTAAGTGTGAAGAGGCAGGCTACATCACTCCAGCAAAGGCATGTTGAGATGGATCTCTCACATTGATTGTACAATCATGACCTTGATCTAGGACCTCTCGGGGAAACCATGACATCTATTGTTTCATAGTGGACATCATATGTCACACACACATTACTGAGATTAGAAGCATGCACAGGGAGAGGGTCACAGAGATGGCAGGTTGCCCATCTTTTGACAATGTCACAGAAACACAAAAGGTCATGGTGAAGGTTAAGCAATGGTCCTCAGCCTACATGGGACTATATATGCAATGGACCGTGTAACAACCAACCTTACAACAACCACTCCATTAGAGGACTGTGCCCATATGAGAGGCATTGCTGACATCAGGAATGATTTTGTCATGTGTGCCCTTTGCAAGACATGATGTTCTGGATCCCACATCAACACAGTGTGCTTGTAAAATGGAACATTGATAGATCATTGTAGATATAATGGGACATGGCATATGTACTGCAGATCACATACATCACATGGCCCTTGGACAAGAATCACAAGATGGAATAGGGTGGTGGCAGCAGCATTGGCCCACACGATGTTGCATCATGTGTCACTGAACAATTGTGCCACCTCAATGCAATACTGCACGGCAACAGCTGTAGGGCATGGCTTGATGGTTACAGAATTAATTTTCTCCATGATTGGAGCCTGTAATGTACATTCAGTATGCAGCTGGACAATAACAAACACCCTACAAGCCAATCCACAATGATCTGTTTTTAAAGTGTACCTATCCGTGTCCATAACAGCATAGTCCAGGCACATTCCACAATACCATGGCAAACAAATGGCATGTCTGGCACATTGTTGTTTATCCATACAATGCACATAATTGCAAGGAGGGGTATCATATCTGCCGTGGTTAGTAGTTGGTATGCCATTAGGCATTAGTCTAAATATTGTACTTAAATGCGCCTGGTGATCAGGATCAGAGAGTACAGCAAGAGATTTGGTTGCAAATGATAGCATTGGTGGGTGCAAGATGCACATCCACACCTGAAGATATTTTAATCTTTCACACAATCCCTGCTTGTGTCACAATTACAGGTAGTTGTCACCTTCGTAGATTTTCATTTTCTGTGCCCCACATGGGGAAGGCTGACAAGAACCTATGTGTGTTACAGGTTGTATGGCAACAGTTATGAGAGGTCACCAAGAGGATGTTGACATTTGCAGGACACTGTATGTTTTGAGAGGTTGTGTCTGCATATACAGATATTTGTGGATATCACCTTGTGTGTTTGTGGACCCCTGGTGGCAGCAGAGTCAGACCCGTATGTGTGACCAGCACTCATGGCGATGATGAGGATGAGTGCTGTGTGGGTTTGCCTGGTGGGCTTGTTGTGGGCTCCATCCAACTGTCGTGCGGAGTCAGTGGTTGAGGAGTGCCACATTGGAGTCCAGGGTCACTGCAATGTCGGAGAAGTGGCAGTGCGCCTCAACCATGGAGGTCATTGTCACAAACACAACATTCTGTGGGTCCCCTAATGTCATCGCCCACATGTAGGGGGTCTGACAAGCAAAGTCAGCAGAGGTTGTGGATGTGTCAGTAGTCCCCAGTGCATAAATGCACCCCTCAAACCCTGACATGCTAGGGAGACGCTGGAGGCCACCACCCACAACTGCTGCAGACAGGAGTCCCTCATCTGTTGGGAGGCAAGTGCATGGTGCTGCATGCTGCATCATGCTGGCACAGCTGCTGGTAGATGGGGCTGCAACCAGCATCTACCACGGCATGGTGCAGCACAATGGCACTGCTGTTGTCCTCCACAGTTGCCGGGTAGATTGGGCTGCAGGCTGCATTGGTGGTGTCTGGTCGCAGCATGCCCCTGCTGGTGTGCCCAAATGGTTTGTGGCGTATGGGGCTGCAGCCAGCATCCATGGTGGCATAGTGCTGCACCATGCTGCAGTGTGTGCATATACCCCCATGCACATCTTCCACCAGGATGTCTGGGGCCACCCCCACCTGACCCACCACATCCTGCTGGCCTGGTGGTGTTTGCAGCATGCAGGGCTGTGTCTCCTCTACCCCTCTTCCAACATGGCTTCAGGTTCATAAAGCTTCTCCTTCTCATGCTGGCTGCCACCAGGGGATACTATGTCCACTGGGCCTCCATGGAGTTAGATAGCTGAGGATCTGTCAGGTTGAAACAGATAAACGTCCATAAGCACAAAGACACATAATTGTATATGAGGTCAAATCCACTATATTACAGAAAAAGGTGTCGCATATTGTAAGCTACACTGTTACGTGGATACCATACAAGGGGATTGTATGGACAGACGATGACTGTTTGCAATGTGAGCATACCTATCACACGCACATACCCTGTGACACATGGGGTGTTGTCAGTTGCAGTAGTAGGGTCCACATAACATCAGATATGTGACATTCTGAAGTTATGTTTTGGTAGTGTGCCCCCTGCACTTGATCCACAACACATACAGTGCTGTATGCTCACATTCTCATCCACAAATATGTTTGCTATGTGTGCATCTCCATGGGATGGGACAGCCATGGGATATTGTGAAACATATTGGCTTTGTATAGCTGTCCACAGTGTGGACACACATGTTTGGTGTGACACACACGGCACATGTGTGTCCTAACATACTAATCAATAGCTGTTGAATGTCTGGAAAAGCACACAGTACCGCAAGTCAGATACCCCATGGATATCATGGGTACTAGCATGTCAACTGGACATGGGTATTCAGAAGCATACCTGATTTTGCTGCTGTTAGCACCTGTTTGCACATTTCAAGACTAATGCACCTCACACATGACTGGTTGGCATAAAAGATGACAATGTGCAATAAAACAATCTCCATGAGCAGACTATGCACAATGAACATTGCATGACCCTGACCACATTGCAACATCATTAACATCCTCATACATTGTACCTTAACTGTTGTGCCCCTGCTGTAACATGCTTGTATGCATATGCATGAATGGGACAAAACATAATAACTGTTCCCCTCATCAGAGGACCAAAGACATTACACAGACAGGGTCATAGATGCACCTCAAAGCCTGTTGTAAGGGGAGAGGAGGTGTCAAGGGAATCAGTCATGTAAGGTTGACAGTGCCTATGTGTTCACAAACATACAGCAGTTATCCCATGTTGAGGGAGCAAAGCATTATTTCAAATGGTGGGAGTGTACCACATGTTGCACGTGAGATAGCATCCTGCATGCTGTGCAGTCATGAGCTGTCATTGGTAATGTAGGACACTCACTTGGTCATGTTAGTGCTCTGAGATGGTCTAACAGTGTGTTTGGGAGGGGGGGGGGAAGATGGTGCATACAGTATATTGCATTATATACACTACATCTGATATCTGTGTGGGGACTAGTTACAAATTGTTTTGGTTTAGCATGTACCATGACACTGTGAGGCTATGAATGAGGTATCACTCATCTAGCAGCTGTTAGCAGTGAGCACACACGATGCATCAGAAAAGTTATTGATAATCATCACAGTGACACAGTGTTCTGTCACACAAGGGATAGGCTTCAGGGGGACAGACATGTGTGCACCCAAATTTATAAGACAATATTGATGTAGTGGGTTTGGAGAAGAGGGTGGTGGCCAACATCAGTGTGTCTGTGTGGACCAACACGTGTATGTATGCTTACAGGTGTTGGTGTTGAGGGATGTAGAGGTTCATATATTATCTCACCTAAACTATTAGAAAACTGCACTGGGGGATGTGAGCTGACAACAGCAGCCGACAATAGTAGCTGTATGGTTTATGTTTATGTGACACATGGCTGATGTGCAAGGAACTTCTGTACAGACACAGTGGGGGTGACCACACCTGATTACCATCATCATTCTTAATATGTGAGAGAGGCTGATGCTGTTTGTGCAACCAAAGTCATCGCTACATATTGGTGACAGATGTTTGGATAAATGTCCCTAATCAACTATGTCTGGGTCTGACGTCAACGATGTTGGACATACTGCCTACACAGGCAGATATATGTGTTTGTATCTCATCACCAGAGACATGTGCATGTGGTTCAACATCACACTGCAATGGGACAATGGAAGTGTCATAACTATCTCACAAGAATATGCTGATACCAGGCTGACAATGGTTTAGCATGCATCTCAAGAGGTGTATGGCTGTAGCAGGGCAAGTATCATATCATTGTCATGTGACATACCTGATTTGTAGCCTATGTCAATGGACATGTCAGAGATGACATGGTAATCTACATATGTACACACTGGAGGCGGGAGGGGAAAGTTGTTTGCGGCCAAACTCCCAGAAGGCTAAATAGTTTCAATGAACACACGAACATCCGCCTAAAATGTGGAAGTCCTCAGACACTAGCCCATTATCTGACTTGCAAAGTGAATGGGATAAACAGCTGTGGCAGCACATACATACTGTCTTCAATGTAGTCTGTTGTCACAAATGACCTCAAAATGGAAGTGAGGGAAACAATTTAAATGACAGACTTCAAATCTTGGGTTGCAGAGACAGTTGATGGGCTGATGACAGCATGTTCACCTCCAAATAAGCATGAGTATCTTTGCTAGTGCAAAACATTGGGGTGGCCAGCATGGAGTGGTGGATACACCCCTTAAGGCGGGTATGTGTTGTGGTGACTTGGACGAAGCAGAACCAACAAGGCATGCACAATCCTTTATATAGCAAATATTTGCACCATCACAGTCTCTATACACCATCACATGGTATGCTCCTAGGTCAGCGTTTTGCCTGCGTATGGCAGCTAAAACAATAGACGTGAACAACACACACATATGGTTTAGGTAAGGAGCATGCCATGGGTGAAATATAATCTATCTGCATCTGTCCATTCACCCAGCATGGCTAGCATAAGAACATAAGAAATGCCATACTGGGTCAGACCAAGGTCCATCAAGCCCAGTATCCTGTTTCCAACAGTGGCTAATCTAGGTCATAAGTATCTAGCATTTTCCCCAGAAGACACAGGTTCCACAATGCTTGTATTGGGGCAAGCAGTGGATATTCTGGGTCCACTTTAATATTGTTTTATGAATCTTTCCTCCAGGAACTTGTCAAAACCGTTTGCTAAACCCAACTACTTTAACAGCTTTTATTACATCCTCCGGTAGCAAATCCCAGAGTTTGATGGCACGTTGAGTCAAAAAAATATTTTCTCTTATTAGTCTTAAATAGGTTAACCTCTAACTTCATTGCATGCCCCATAGTCTTTCTATATTTTGATGACATAAACAATCGATCTACGTTTACCCATTCCACTCCATTCATTAATTTATAGACATCTATCATATTTCCCCTCAGCCGTCTCTCTTCAAGGTTCAAGAGCCCTAACATTTTTAGCCTCTCTTCATAGGGGTTTCCTTCCATCCCCTTTACCATTTTGGTGGCTCTTCTCTGTACATTTTCTAATAACCCTATATCTTTTTTAAGATACGGCGAGCAGGATTGCACACAATAGTCAAGGTGCGGTCGCACCATGGAATGATACAGAGGCATTCTAATATACTTTGTTATCCTTTGTTAGCTATGTCAATGCACCAGATCCATCCCAATTCAGTAGGCCTAAATTGAATAGTGGATAAGACAGGCATTGAAGATGTGCATGTAAGGGCATTGGTGTGTTGGACTATCCACATACAGGCCTGCCAGCTATCCAAAGTGAGAGAACAGTCTGGACAAGGTACACACACAGCCATATCAGGGATGTTTTTGAGGACATTCAACACACCCGCCAACACAATGATTGTAGCAAATATTTCTAGATAATGTGTTGCACATGACAATGTGTGGTGCCCATCATCAGTGTATGTGACCAGATATACCCAATACAGGCCAATGGCAACACTAGTGGAGAGTATATGGTGTATCCACCCACAAGAAGATACAACAGGGGGATAGTGACATGACCTGTACTGAGTATGTATGTATATTGCACTCATGATGTGCACTTGACCATATTGTGTTGTGCTTATAGCCAGCATACATCATACATGGCTGACATGTGTAACACATGCACTCATCATCCTCGATGTGGCCTGTCTCATCCCGTACTTGCTGCACATATTCAGGCTGCAGGTGCCAGAGTTCCTGTGCCTTCTTGCGGAGGTCATCAATCTGTTGACAAAACAGCCATCGTTGTTTCAACATGTCTCATTGGTGATGATATCAGTCATAAATGTAACAAAACTTGCAGCCCTTGGTGACACACAATTTGCTGATGCTGACCCAAATGTCACCTCTGAATATGTATGGGCATGGCACATGGCCAACATATGTTAAGTGTCCTATTTGCAATGTCAGCTGCTTATGAGATGTGTGTTAGCAGTGCTACTATGAAGTTATGTTTTCCAGTTGTCAGATGATGTTTACATTACCATGTTGAGGTACATGTGCACAATGGACCACAGGATATAGGGGTGTGAGACACTGGCAACAGCATGAGAGCAGAAAAGGGTTGTGCATGTACACAGCATGGCCATGATGCATGATCAGTAACAGGGAACAGTGTCATGATAATGCATGTCCTACAGTCATGTAACACTGGTGGTGTCAATGGCAGATGTGCTTTTGGAGGACCACTCCTTGCCATCCTGCATGGATATCAGCACAATATGCAAGGCATGGATCCAAAGGAGCATCTAGCCTGATAATGTAATGTCATGTTGCTGCACTGCATTGCCAAGGAGTGGGACAAGGGGAGGTGGGTGTGTATGCATGGAGAAGCATGTCCATATCCCTGTGAATTTATGTGGTGTGTCCTCTGGACATACTTCATATCAGACAGATAGATTACCATGCCATCGCATACACATATCAATTGCCTTCTCATTGCGAAAACATGTATGGCTCACATATTCTGAAATGACATGACAGGCATACCAGTTGTGAGTACAGTGTGTGATAGCACACATGGCATGGTGTGTTTTTCAGGTTTGAGGAATGGGCGTTGTTATTTGGGGGAAAATTTTGTATGGAGCAATGTTGATGTTTCTAACACCTGATGGTGTGCAACACCTGGCCCATGCACTACACAATGCCACACTAGACACAGACACTCATGTTCCAGTTGTTACTGACTGCGTGGATACAACATACACACTGTGCTGACAGTTTGCATTGGCAAACATGGTGGGACACGGAGAGGATAGGATTGGTGCACAGCATAGTCCAACACTATCGCATGGATATGAGATTCACCAAAGTTCAACTGGGACAGCACAGTAACCACATAAAAAAGGGTATGTGTAGGGTGGAAGTGTGCCCATTACAAGATGGTGTCTCCAGAACCATGTCAGGAATGGTTGAGGTAAGATTGCATGGGGATATAAGTGTCCTGAACCTTGTTTTATTACTACACCTTCCACACCCTGCCACCACTCCACCAAATATCGGCAATGAACACCACTTGCCCCCCACATCGACCTCACACTTCTGCCACATGTCACATGTGTTTCTTGGAGTCAGTCATGGTAAGGACATTAGTTGGGCCAATGCCTATCTGCTGTAAGTAATATTCCAACTTCCCTTCTCTGATGTGTTGGTCTTCAGAAGTGGGAGGGAGTATTCTACCCATACAAATGCTGATTTGGGAGGATAGGCCATGGACTGGGTTAAATGCTTCCTCCATTCAATTATGGTACGTGCATCAGAGTAGGGTCATATGTGGACAACCTACGTATGAGCATGTGTATGAGCCTGCACTGCTAGCATAGGCCAGTCCTGGAAATGGGAATAACGAGTGAGGTTATCAAATTTGCAGATAACATAAAACTATTTAAAGTTGTGAAAACCCATGAGGATTGTGGAAAATTGCAAGAGGATCTTGATAAATTGGAAGACTGGGCATCCAAATGGCAGATGAAATTTAATATGGACAAGTGCAAAGTTCTGCTACGAGGGGACATGGGATGAAGGTGAAGGGAGATAGATTCAGGAGTGATATGCAGAAATATTTCTTTACGGAAAGAGTAGTGGATCCACGGAATAGTCTCCCAGTGGAGGTGGTAGAGATGAGGACAGTAACTGAATTCAAAAAAGCATGGGACAAACACAGAGGATCTCTAAAGGTAAAAAGGGGACTGTTGTAGTTGTTGATATGGAAGGAAAGATACCATGTGGTCTTTTTCTGTCATCATATTTCTATGTTTCTAAAGTTATGCACCTAGGAAAGAACAACCCAAACTATGGTTACATGATGCAAGGTTCCACATTAGGAACCACGACCCAGGAAAAAGATTTAGGTGTCATCATGGATAACATGTTAAAATCCTCCACCCAGTGTGCAGCAGCGGCCAAGAGAACAAATAAAATGCTAGGTATCATAAGGAAAGGAATGTAAAATAAAACAAAGCATATTATAATGTCTCTGTATTGTTCCATGGTGCGATCGCACCTTGAATATTGTGTGAAATTCTGGTCACCGTATCTTAAAAAGGATATAGGTTATTGGAAAAGGTACAGAGAAGAGCCAACAAAATGGTAAAGGGGATGGAAGGATACCCCTATGAAGAGAAACTAAAAAGGTTAGGGCTCTTCAATATGGAAAAGAGACGGCTGAGGGGAGAAAGGATAGAGGTCCATAAATTAATGAATAGAGTGGAACCAGTAAACATAGATCGATTGTTTACATCAACAGAATATAGAAAGACTAGGGGACATGCAATGAAGCTAAAGGGTAACCTATTTAAGACTAATAAGAGAAAATATTTTTTCACTCAACGTGTAATCAAACTCTGGAATTTGTTATCGGAGGATGTAGTAAAAGCTGTTAGTGTAGCTAGGTTTAAAAAAGGTTTGGACAAGTTCCTGGAGGAAAGGTCCATAAACCATTATTAACAGGGACCTGGGATATCACTGCTTGACCCAATACAAGCATTGTGGAATCTGTGTCTTTTGGGGAAACTGCTAGGTACTTGTGGCCTGGATTTGCCACTGTTGGAAACAGGATACTGGGCTTGATGGACCTTGATCTGACTCAGTATGGCATATCTTATGTTCTTAGTCCTATGACAGCAACATGTTGCAATGACAGCAGCACAAAACTGGGAGGGGTCAGCCATTGTGGGGCATTCAATGATGCATGTGGTCCGCAACCTTTGCACATTTCATATCTGAGCCACACAGACAGGTCTAGGCACTATGCTAGGGGTGTGTGTGTGTCTATGTGTGTTTGCGCACAGTAGTACAAATTTGGGACTGACTCACAGTCCTGGCCTGGACATACAGGCCTGTTTGCAATTCAGATCCAGTGGGGCTAGCCATGCCCCACTGGATCAGACTCACTATCTTCTTTGTACATCCAGGTCAGGGCCAATGTCATATAGATCATATTTGGCCCTGGTTGTGTGACATTTTTGGCTCATATTCATAGACATCAATGTGGTCACATATATGGTGCCCAAGACCATGCTTCTGAGTACCGTTATCAGGGACCACCAATTGCTCTTACACTCCAACACTCACACACTCTCTGTTGCAAGTAAACTTCAACCTGTCCTCCTCCTGTCATGGTGCACACTGAATTGTTCCAAGCCAGCATTGACCACACTGGACATACATGTGCTGTGTACATGTACTATACCACACAGATGTTTTAGTCATAAGTCACATGTGCATACTATGACTTCATTCAGCACATATGCCCATCACCAGGCCTCTGTCATTTGCACAGGTATGCAGCAGGTTCTGCAGGGTCTGAGAGATGAGCTGCGTGACCACTAGGAGTCACTTGTTCAAACTATGGCTGAGGGCTTCCGGCATATGTCGGAATTCCACACCATGGCTGCTGCCACCGACCATCTAAATAAGATGTTGCTACATCTCATGGAAACACACCAAACAAGGCCCAGCCATCACCAGAGCGGGGGTATGTAGGGGGAGGGTATACCAACAGGCAAGGAGGGGTCACCCCTGCTGTCACTGAAGGTTTACTTGATGCCCATGGTGACATGTATATATATGGAAAAGGCTATAGTTATTGTTTGTTAATAAATTGTTTTGGCATTTCATGTGCGACTCCCTTTTAGTGTATTGTCAACATTCATTGTATACCACACAGGCCTTGGACATGGCCATTATTTCTCACACTGCAGCCACACATATTGCATGGTTGGGGCTGCAGTGTTCCTGTTCTCAGTGGCCCTTGCCTCAGGCATCTTGGACTTCATGATTAGAGGGACTGCATACTGCATGTTGAATAGTAGCAAATGACAGAGAATTATTTATTTTATTTATTTTATTATTTTTATTTACATTCTCTTATATACCGCGCTATTCTGCATCAGTGCGGTTTACATTGAACAAACTGAAATTACATTGAACAGGGCATTATAACTTGGAGATAACTATTTTACAGGGAACATGGGCTATGGAGGGTTAAGTGGCTTGCCCAAGACCACAAGGAGCACCTGTGGGACTAGAAACCCCAGTCCTTCCGGCCCAAGGTTGCTGTCCTCTAGTGGGATTTGAACCCCCAACCTTCCGGCCTGAAGTACCTTGCCCCAACCACTAGGTCACTCCTCCACTCCACTATGGACAGACAGTGCAGTTAAAAGTTAGTGTTCTACGAACTTTTCACAAGTCACAGACCCATGATAGCACAATGCATTTGTGATACATGACATACACAGGCAGTGGTGCAGGTCAAGTTGACATACTGTCGCCCACTCACCCTCCCAGAGGCCTTAGTGTGAGTAAGGTGAGCAGGGAAGTGTTCTTCTTGAGGCTGTGAACCACTATTTTGAGGCTTGGTAAAGCCTTCTGGATATTGTAGTTCAGTAGCTTATGAAGTAAATAGTTGTGCACGAGATAGTAAGGTAAAAATAGGATTTATTCCCTTCCCAGGGTTGGATTTTAACCTTGAAAATACAGCAACATAAAGTCCATACTTCTGGTACAATGAAACAAAAGGATAACCAAACTTAGGCAATGCTTGTCTTCAGCTTCTTAAGGTAACACAAAAAGGCACAGAAAACAGCTTAACTTCCAAACACTCTTTGGACTGTTTTCCTTCTTATAATAATGTAGCTGTCTGACAGCGTGTACGTACAGTCCATCAACATCTCCGTGTCTGGAGCTTGGTAAAAATCACACTGCATACCATCAACGTCCTCCTCAGCTTCCCGTGGGGTGAACTCTTTTCCCTGCTTAATCACTTCCTCTGCAAAGGGTAAAGGGTTCCCTTCCCCCAACAGCCTAGAGGAGCCTGGGTGTTTACCATAATTACTGTTGGCTCTTTCACACAGCTCCTGGTATGTACAAGGAACTGGGTTAGATTCCTCTGCTCTGCTATTAGGTGGTATTTTCCTACCTTCCAGCAAACTCCTTTCCAGGAACCTCCCTTGGCTGCAACACGGCTCAAGGTAAAACTTTTCCTTTCTGCTTTGCCTGGGTTTTCTCACAGGCAGAAGCTCAGCTTCAGGGAAATAAACTTTTCCTTCAGAGTACTTAGCATTATAAGGCTGAGACTGCCTTACCCGGGTTTTAAAACAATGTTCCTTGCTTTCTGGGGAATAGAGTTCCTCAGTGCACTGACCAGCCGTGCACTGCTTCCTACAGCGTGGAACTGTCTGTCTCTTTGGGTCAGCGTGCCTCCCACGGCTCCCTTCTTCAGAGGAGCTTTCCTGGGTGAGATTGAGACTCCCTTCCCTTCTCTTGTCCTTCCACTCTGTTCCCAAGACAGTTTTCCTTTGGCTGGGTCCTTGGTTAATTCTTCTCCTCCCTCTCTCCTCACTACTCCCTGCTAGGGGATTTTTAAATGTGTTGCCTTTCCCGTTTGCTTGGGCTCCGCCCCTCATCAGCTGCCTCCCCTCTCCTAATGAGTCATGGGTTAGCTCCTGGCTTGGGCGTTCCCTAGTACTGTGTGACATAGTTTGTTTGGGGTTTCTATGCCAACCTTCCTCCATGTTTTCCTTTGACCTGTCAAAAGTGGATTCATTCTGAAGTACATTCTCTGTCTCCATAGGCTCTGATCCTTGTGCCTCATGACAGATCCCCCGCCTTAAAATATTACGCGCTGCCGAACTTCCTGTCGGACAGTGCGTAATCCGGGAGAGTGCATCGGCGTTGCCATGGAGCTTACCCGCCCTGTGCTGTATCGTGAAATAAAAAGATTGTTGCGCTAAATGCCACCTTGTCAGTCGTGCGTTGGAATTCCTCATCTGGTTTAACCACTTCAACGGGGCGTGGTCCGTTATGAGGAGGAACTTCCTACCAGTGAGGTAAAACCGAAATGCCTCGATCGCCCATTTTATTGCTAGGCATTCCTTCTCAACAGTGGAGTAGTTCTTCTCGGCCTTAGAAAGCTTCCGGCTAAGATAAGTGACCGGATGCTCGACGCCCTCGAACACTTGGGACAAAACGGCCCCTAACTCACTCTCGGACGCATCCGTCTGCACCACGAATGGAAGACTAAAGTCTATCCCCCTTAATACCGGGGCAGTGCAGAGCTTTTCCTTGAGGGTGGTAAAAGCTACTTCAGTTTCTGGGGTCCAGCGAACATTATTAGGGGCATTTTTTTTTAGCATCTCGGTAAACAGAAGGCTTTCTTCTGCGAACCGAGGGATAAATCTCCTATAATAGCCAATGAGCCCTAAGAAACTACGTACCTGTTTCTTTGTGATGGGACGAGGAAAATCCCATACACTCTCGACCTTGTTGGCCAGCGGCCTCACTATCCCCCTTCCCACTAAGTGGCCTAAGTATTTTGCTTCCTCAGTGGCAAATACGCACTTTGCCGGGTTAAGGGTTAAGCCCGCCTTGCGTAATGCCCGGAGCACCGCGTCCACCCTAGCAAGGTGTTGGGTCTACGTTGTGCTGTAGATGACTATGTCATCCATATAGGCCAGGGCGTATTCATGGTGGGGTCTCAATACCTGGTCTACCAACCTCTGGCACGTGGCTGCCGCCCCATGCAGCCCAAACGGCATTCGCCTAAACTGGTATAACCCGATAGGGGTGCTAAATGCCGTTTTCGGTTTCGACTCGCGGGTAAGGGGTATCTGCCAGTACCCCTTAGTTAAGTCTAAAGTGGTCAGGTATCTGGCCTGGCCCAATCGATCTAGTAAGTCATCGATACGTGGCATGGGGTATGCATCGAACTGCGAAATATCATTCACTCGCCGGAAATCAATGCAAAATTGAAGTGTTCCATCAGGCTTCGGCACCAATACTATTGGGCTCGATCATGGGCTGTGGGACTCCTCAATTACCCCCATTGTTACCATCTCTTTAACTTGCTTGATCACCTCTACCTTTTTTGCTTCGGGCATACGATAGGGCCGTTGTCTAATCGTTCGCCCCGGTGTGGTGATCACCTCGTGAGCGACTAGGTGGGTTTCGCCCGGCTTTGTGGTGAGGACATCCCTGAATCGGCCTAACAGCTGGGTCAGTTCCTGTCGCTGTGGCAAGGATAGGCCTATGCCCAACCTCGGTTCTGGCTGTTCCCTCCAATCAGAGGTCTGTGGGCCAAGGTCCTCCTCCCGCTTTTCTTCTGCCAGGGCCGTCATCCCTTTCATCTCTCTCTGGCCCGTGGAACCGAATCCGCCGGCCCCCCTAGTTGTGGGTGTTAGCTCTGGAACCTCCTCCACTATAGGGAATCCTACCCGTTCACACACCAATTGTGTAATACGGTCTCCTTCCTGGATTCTAAAATCCCTCTCCCCAAAGTTAAAAATAAGGACTTTTATAAGGCCTCGGTAATCGGGGTCTATCACCCCCGCTCCAATGTCAAGGGAGTTTTTCACCGCAAGACCGGACCTAGGAGCTATTCTTCCATAACATCCTTCAGATAATTTAATTTGTATCCCTGTATTAATTAGGGCCTTCCCACCTTTTCCCACCACCGCATTTTCAGCACTAAAAAGGTCATATCCAGCCGCCCCAGCGGAAGCTCTTTGTGGGCTTTTTGCCTGTGACATCGCCTTGCAAAATTGCAGCACAAATTTGGCCTTCCCTGGAGGTACTCCCTTAACTCGGGCTTGGGTCGGACTAGTAACCCTTTTGGTTTTCCCAAACAGGGGCGCAGGGATTTTAGCTGTTAAAGCCTCCGTTCCTGTCGCTTCTGTTGGGGGTGGTGCAAGCTTGTAGCCTAATCTGTTCAGGCCTTTTCCCATTTCTTTGCAAAAAGGTGGCCAGTCACGCCCTAGCACAATTTCATGAGGCAATCTTGGTACTATGGCAGCTAACAGTGAGTGTGTGGTTCCCAACCCTCTTATGGTTACCATGTATAAGGGATAAGGCGATGATGCGCCGTGCACACATCGCACTCGGACTTGGCCTTCTGCTTGACTCGGGGGCGACGAACGGTGCTTTTCGATGGCCTCCCAGAGCCTGGAGGAAATCATGCTCTGGTCGGCCCCCGAGTCCAGCAGTGCCAGTGCTTCTACCGCTTCTACCTGAACCGGTAATAGAAAACTGTCCTGGGCGGGTTCATCCACTCCAGACATGAGAACAGTTTTCCTGGTACAATCCCTCTTGAGATGCCACGCTTTCCCACACAGGTAACATTTCCCCTTGTATACAAAAACATCACCATCATTATTAGCATTTACACTTTGCGTGGTATACAATTTTCCTTTGGGATCTTTTCCCCTTTTACCAGTTGCGAAACCTGCAGCCTGCATTACCCCAAACCCTGAGGGGTCAGCTATCTGAGCCTCCAAAAACCGGTCAGCCAGTATAGCTGCTTCCTCTGTAGACTGACAGTTTTGCAACATGAGATATATTCTCATATCATTAGGCACAGCTTGGATAAACTGTTCCAAGACTACTGTGTCTAATATAGCTTCCAAAGTTTTTGTCTCTGGAGTTAACCATTTCCAGGCTAAGTTTTTTAACCGCTGCTGCAACGCCTTTGGGGTCTCTTGTGCTTTCAGGCGGGCTTCTCTAAATAGATATAGTGAGCCCCAACCTATCCTTTACCGCTTTTTTAATCTCATTATAGTCAGCGGCAAGAGTGGCTGGCATGGCTTTGTAGGCCGATAGGGCTTCACCTGTAAGTGAGACCGCAAATCGGGTTGCCCATTGCTCACTAGGCCATTTTAGTGCTCCCCCAATACGTTCAAACGCGTCAATAAAATCATCCACATTGTCATTTGGACTTAGTTGTCCTAGGGAAAAAGCATGACTTGCGTTTAGTCCTGTCCCTGGTATGACCATGGGGTTCTCAGTCAGTATCTCCTGCGGCTTGCTCAGCAGCGCCTTCATAGCATCCAATAAGGGCTTCTGTTGCTCCCTCATTAGGATAGCGCTCTGCTCCTGGACGTGCTTTGCTAGCTCCAGCTGCCTGTTCCATTGCTGTTGCATCCAGTACATTACGTCTTTGAGCTCCATCTCTCCTTGTCAGCACCTGTAGCAAAAGAAGAGAAAAAAACCCCAAATGCGGCTCCCTTTTCCCTTTAGCCCCACAGCACCCCCTTTTCCTGCACAATCCTCCTACGCTTATGCCCAGGTGACGTTACATGAGGCTTCGTGTAGAGGTCAGCATTCAAGAAAGGTCACTGTGTCTTTCTTGCTTCACCAGCCGTTTGTTTTGCCAACTTGCTTCTCTAGGGTCATCTGGAGCCGTAGTTTCCTCGCTGCGTCTTTCTCCCGGGTCAAAATCCAAAAAACTACGCCAGTTTGTCGCCCACTCACCCTCCCAGAGGCCTTAGTGTGAGTAAGGTGAGCGGGGAAGTGTTCTTCTTGAGGCTGTGAACCACTATTTGAGGCTTGGTAAAGCCTTCTGGGTATTGTAGTTCAGTAGCTTATGAAGTAAATAGTTGTGCACGAGATATTAAGGTAAAAATAGGATTTATTCCCTTCCCAGGGTTGGATTTTAACCTTGAAAATACAGCAACATAAAGTCCATACTTCTGGTACAATGAAACAAAAGGATAACCAAACTTAGGCAATGCTTGTTTTCAGCTTCTTAAGGTAACACAAAAAAGGCACAGAAAAGAGCTTAACTTCCAAACACTCTTTGGACTGTTTTCCTTCTTATAATAATGTAGCAATACTAGCATAGAGAGTGTATGCTGTCTGACAGCATGTACGTACAGTCCATCAACATCTCCGTGTCTGGAGCTTGGTAAAAATCACACTGCATACCATCAACATCCTCCTCAGCTTCCCGTGGGGTGAACTCTTTTCCCTGCTTAATCACTTCCTCTGCAAAGGGTAAAGGGTTCCCTTCCCCCAACAGCCTAGAGGAGCCTGGGTGTTTACCATAATTACTGTTGGCTCTTTCCCTCTTTCCCTCTCTCCTCACTACTCCCTGCTAGGGGATTTTTAAATGTGTTGCCTTTCCCGTTTGCTTGGGCTCCGCCCCTCATCAGCTGCCTCCCCTCTCCTAATGAGTCATGGGTTAGCTCCTGGCTTGGGCGTTCCCTAGTACTGTGTGACATAGTTTGTTTGGGGTTTCTATGCCAACCTTCCTCCATGTTTTCCTTTGACCTGTCAAAAGTGGATTCATTCTGAAGTACATTCTCTGTCTCCATAGGCTCTGATCCTTGTGCCTCATGACAATACACATCACCTTAATGTCATTGACAGATGACTCCTGTGCATTACACAGGCATTTGTGAGGACTTCCTGTGTATACCTATAGGTGTGCTAAAACCTGCAGCATCCCATAGTGTACATCATTCACATATTACACTGGGGTTTCTACTTGGAAACTAACCTCATATGGGGGTATCTCTTTGCCCTTGATGTGAGAGTAAAGGTTAAATTGCTGTGACACAGCAGACCTACATTAGGTTTGTGATGGATTTTGGAGAAAGAATTGTGTAGACATTGTCAGACGGCTGCCTAGGGTGAGAACTTACACAATCTTGACGATGCATATATTCATATGATTCTTGCAAGGTATTGTGGGTAATGTAGTTCATTCACTCCCAAACACAGCTGAAGACAATAATTGAGTTGTGAAACCAGTGGTAAGGCCAATAAAATACTTCTTTTATTGATGGGGTTTAATTCACCCAGCACAAATATGCTTGGTAGCAATATAAATGAGGTTACTTGCTTGCAGTGTTTAAATGGATAACATAAAGTCACAAAGCAAATCAGAAAACAACCTTCAACTTGTCAGGCAATTAGCTAATGTTTTCTTAGCAAATAATTACCAAATAAAAAGGCACAAAGAAATGAATGAACTTTGCTTGTTAGGTTAACTTCTGCTTATTTTCCACACAGATCCTGCAGTGATTCTCTCTTGTTCACACACACAATCAGGTGCAGCTTTAATTACTATCAATTGACCAGCTGAAACCCTTTAGCTGGCTGGCTGCTACTGTGTGAACCCAAATCCTGCTTTAAGAGCTGTTTTGCAGTGGAAATAAGAACAAAGTTAGGTTTCTTTGTGATGGCTGATGTGTTTGCTCACAGAAAGCTAGCAATAGCATTGGGATAGAGAACAGTCCATGTAATTAATAGTTTCATCTGCTGTATCTCCCCCTTCATCAATCAGCATAGGGTCACTATCATACATTGGCACAGATGAGTCTTTCCATAAGGCACTATCATGAGAATGCTTATTCCCTTGCTGCCATTCACTATTATAGATAGGGTCTGGATCAGTGTTCATACCTGAGCCTCTCCTGCTATCATAATTCCTCTCTGTATAGCCTGGCCAGTATGTAATCCAGTTCTGATGTCCAGCCTTCCAATCTTGATCCCTGGACACTGGATCCTCTCTCACATACCTTCTGGCATAGGTCTGAAAGTCCTTTCCACGTGCAGTCTTCTCTCTTCCAGATAGCCACTGGTGATTCCTATCTCTGCCATTCCATTCCTCTGGCTGACTCCAGTCCAATGGACTCTGCTGGCATTTGGAATACCTCCCAGTATAGGTACGGCCTTGGAATCTCCCAGACCTTCCAATGGCCTTTCTTCTCTTCCTTCCAGAGAGTTTCCTTCTCTCTCTATCCGCTTGGCTTGGCTTCTGCTTCTCGAGATGATGTTGGTGCTTGAGCTTGAAGCTGTTGCTGTATCTCCCTCTGTAGCTCTTCCTGAAGCTGTTATCTGAAGAATCAGCTCTATTCTTATTCTGTCTTAATGTGTGCTCCTCCCTAACACAGCGCAGCTGTGTTGAATCAGGCCCTGCCCTTTGAGATGAGTGCTTAGGGATTACCTCATAGCTCTCTTGATTGCACACACATTTTCTCACTTCAGCCCCCCTCATGGCTGCTGGAAACCCGGTGCATTCTGGGACTGGTAGTCTTTTATGTGAAAACTCTGTTTTCTTACTTCTACCAGAACTGACAGGTTGCTTGTTCAGAGTCACATCATCTTTTCTATAGCTCCTACCTGAGCTATGATAAGCTTCCTTATCACAACATGCAACAACAAACCAGCATCATTGGCCTGACATTCAGGTTTCAGAGAGCATGATGGATCACAGGGGGACATATAGGCACACCAATATGCATCACCAACATTGGAAGGGATTGTCATTTAATATGTAATAGCGACAGGAACATAACAGTGGCGAAGAGATGAACATGGTGTCCTTGTCAGTACACATGATGACCCACAATATATATACAACAGAAGAAGATGTGCATGTACATGGCTGCATATCTCATCAGACTATAGCACAGTGCATGTGGTGCATAGGCGGACAGTTGCAGTACTGGGGAAGACACATAGGTACAGTGATATTGGATCAGGTTTCTAATGCGACTGCAATGGAGGTGTTTCAGTTCATGCTTTATGCTCTTTATTCCATATTGTGCCTCATCATCAAGAATTCAATGCTGTACCATACAGAAATGTGCATCGAGCACATGATTACATATCACACGGATGGTGTCTTGGTCCCAGGGATGGTCATCTGATGGACACTGCACATTGTCACGCGGTTGCCGGTGACACAAAGATTATACGCCACTAGGTAGCGCTGTTAAAGAACAAAGAGTCCGAGTGTAGGGTAATAAAGGCTTTTATTCCCCGTTTAAAGCAAGGTTCAACTAAGAGATATTTTAGACAACAGAAACAGTCCTTTGTTTCAAAAGGTACCAATATTCACTTGCTAGTTAACTGTTACTTCACAGTTTAAAGCAGGTTTTCTTCAAAGTAATATTCAGTATAATAAACATCAACTTATACTTCATTTATTCTTCTGTGGAGCATACACACTTTGGAGCATAGGCAGTGCACCAATCACATTCCATTTCCTCAGGCAAAGATGAGGGAATAGTGCTGGGAGAATCCACTTCCATCAAATCCTCTCCCCTATACTGATTCACAGGGCTTTCACTATCCCTGTCTATTTCCGCATGGTAATCTACAACTTGGGAGTTTGGCTTCACATAACCAGGGACTCTTAAGGCTGGCGGTAGTTTAGTGAACCAGTCTGCACTCTTGTTTCCCTTAGGAGGAATCCTTCTTTTAGCATAGCTTTTAACAGTACAATCATTACAGTTAATCTTCAATGACTCATACCTTGGCTCACTGAGTAAAAACTTCCGTTGCTTATAAAAATGCTTTTCCCTCTGAATAGGTGAAACTGGGCAATGATCCTCTAGAGATAAGCTTCTGTCAGAACCTCCCTCTCTGGTTCTTAGCTTTCTTCTCTCTATGTCACAAACAGGCAGAGTATAGGAGCTAAGCGTGGCAGAGCCTCTCACCTTGGAGCAACTTCCACCAAACTCCCCTTGCACAACAGGTTCAGTTTGGGCTTTCTGGCTTCCCACCTTGTGAGGTCTGTTTCTCCTCCAGCTTCCAGCTTGGCTTCTTCCACAGCAATCAGGCTTATGTCCTTGATAGCCTCCAGGCTTCTCTGCTGTTTCTCCTTCTAGTCCAGCTCCAGTTCCTTCTTCCTCTTTCTCCTCCTTCCTCAGCTCCTGCTGTGTCCACTGCTTCCTCTGCTTATGCCACTGCTGCTTATGCCACTCCTTATGCCACTCCTCTCCAGAAGCATTCTGCTCTGGCTTATAAAGTGAACCGTTACTGCTAACTTCCTGGTTCCCTTTCAGCTGCAGGTCATCAGTGAGCTTAGGTTCATTAAGACCAGTATGTCTGTTCCTGCTCCCTCTAGCTGTGCCTGGAAGTAACTGCACATCTAGTTCTTCTAAAATAGGATTTCTTTTCTTAAAACCAACTTTATTAGTGCCCGCATCATGACAACATGCATGACACAACAGCATCATGTGTCAAAATAAAGGAACAGAATGTCACATGGAGAACTTAACTATCATATACAAAATTGGTGAAAAGTAGCACCGATCACCATGTCAGTGACCGGCCTAGGGATCACAACATCATCCAGAAGGAACATAATGGTCTAGTGAAATGCTGATGTCATTCCAAGAAAGGACAGAACTACTGCACATTGATGTGTGTCTGTCATCAGGTACAGGCCACAGCATGGTCAATGATATGTGCTTGGGTCCGTTAAGGAAATAAGTACAGAGAAAAAAAACATATTTTCCCAAACTGGAAAGAGCAACATAGGGGATCTGCATAGGTGGGGTTCAAGTCAGAATTGACTGTTTACTGAAGCAGTGCGCTAACCACAACACCAGACCTTCACAGTGTCAGCACCACATCTCAAGGAAACAAATGTCCATCACTCATCAATGTCCAGACTGCTCCAAGTATTTGAAGTCAATACTTATTTGCCTCAGCAGAGATAGAAATGTTCACCGTGTCAGAAATGTTCACAATACACAAGAGGTGCTACATCACACACGGCACAACATACTTACAAGGGTCATATATTACACATGCCCTTCCTTTATGTACATTGCTACTTGGTTATGTATCAGCCTTTCTAGAATTGTTTTACAATGATCATCATTTGTCTATCACACTCAAACTTAATCAGGGCCATCATGTATTCATTGGGTGGTGCTGCCATTGGCACCAAGGTGTTCTCGGCATCTGTGTGTTTTTAATTGCTCTCAAAATAATGAGAATTGTAGATTGTAGCAAATTTGTGTTGTGTGTGAATTCCATCAGGATGCAGCATGGTGGAGAAATGGCTACATACATGTTTTGAAATTGTACTTCCTCCTTGCATGTGGTACTGACTGAACGCTGTTAGTGTTGAGTATAATTTGTCTTCCAGAGTTCAGTTATGGTAGCAGAGAGAGAAGATGCAATGTTTCTTCTAGGGGTAGTGCTTTCTATATCATTCTTGCTGATTTATAATGAATCGGAGCTTCCAGCAGACCGCTATGGAGGTGCTTCTGTACCAGGCTTATGTTGTGATATATCTTCACCCTTTGCAATGATGGTGCCTGTACTTTTTATGGATGTCCAAAGCAGGTTTCGAGTGGGGAGCAGGTGTCCTTGCTATGTAACATATCATTAGTGAAGGTGGGCAGGTGTCATTGCTTGGAGAAGCGATTGGAAGACCAGGGTGTATAGGAGTGGGCCAAGGCACAGTATCATGTGGTTTTGGCAGAAGATTGTTCTTGCATTTTTTTTCAATCTGCTCCTTGTGTGAGATGCTTAGGTGGAGATGATTTGCATGTACTTTATCTGTGTTTGCACTCTTATGCAGCTTCTTCAAAGGGTGAGTTGTGTCGGTGGTGTGACAATTTGATCCTGGTCATCCAAATCTGCTTCTATCTTATTCAGGTTGATTGTGACATGTTTTCATTGGACACATCTGAAGACATGATGGCCACGCTAAAGTACATGTGTGTCTACTGGATTTTATGTGACTATAAGACCATCTAGCCTAGAATCCGCAGCATATGAGGGCATGTCTGAATGTGCCCATGTAAACACAATTACAGGAAATATCTGAATGACATTATCCACACATCATTGTATAAACCTTGCTAAGACATGTTGCTCCCATACATGCAATTTCCATTGCCACATTACAGTGTCACCCTAACACTCAGACTCACAGACACAGGTGAAGAGGCTTGACAGGTTGTACGTGTGATATGTCTCTTTGTGGCCCACACATATTTATGCAGTGTCCACCCTTTCCTGGTCTGCAAGCATTATGAAGCTGCCTTTCCCCATGCAGTCACTTCAAGCACATAATGTCATTGGCCTGCTCTTCCAGGCAATCAGACATCGGACAGGTCATGTGTTTAAGATCTGTGTGAGGAACAATGACGAGGATAATGTGGAGCTTGTAACCTACAGGTCGTTAGCCTGGATCGCATAAAATTAATGCAAACAGCACTGTTCATCCACAAGCTGGTCTTGAACACATGACTCCAGAATTGTACAAAGAGACACCTTGTGTGTGGTGTCACAGGGATGCCTTTCTATTTTTGTGTTAGAGAGATATTGAGGATGACTTTGTAGAATTCTATGTGGCAGCACTTGAGGTTTGCATATGTGCAGTTAGCCATCTGCAGTCTCAGGAACATCTTTGGCCATTGGAGTTCTTGAGGTGTCAGGACTCCATGCCTCAAGAGCTATGTTTGTAGCAGTTGCAAATGTAGTGGTGGGAAGGTGGCTGCACTACAAATTACCTGCTTCTCCCATGTTTATCAGCGTAATGACAGTGGGAGCTGCTGTGCTGCACTGCTCCCATACCAATGGAACACATATTACAGACGTAACAGGTGACACCCACTGTAACACCACACACATACACACAGCAGTGGCAGGGTGATATTAGGGGTGTCTTCCATGATATCTGACAGAAGGGTCACGTGCAGCTACTGCCACTGTTACTGGAATATCATCCCATGCATGCAATTTGTTCCGCATAGGCAGCTGCCTTGCCACTATACAGATTCTGGACTGCACTCACAGACAACAACAGGGCACCTCCTTACCACTATATGAGCACACACTCACAAATTGCATTAACACCTTGCACCAGCAGCCCTATTGCCTCCCATTGCAGGACACTATCCTGTTGCTACTTGTGTATCACTACTATCACTGTCTGAGGCTCCCCTTATATACATCACATTGTGGATGTTTAAATAGGCTCACTCTCCTCAAAATGTACCCTTTCTGCCAGGTTTTGATATGCGTTACAGCTCCTGCTGCTAAGGAAGCAGCGTTAAGGGAGCAAGCCTTGTTCCTGCCCATTCCTCGCCTATTGATCCTCACTCTCTGCCCCATGCACGCCTTCTCTCCACGCACAGGGCACTTTATGCTGCTGGTGCCATTAGTGCCCACTAAAGTGCCTTTTTGCACGTGGTAAGTGTGCACATTCACAGTTAGCACCTGCTAACAGAACACTTGCTCCTTTACTACCATTTAGTAAACATGCCCCTATGTGTTCTTTGAGTTGGTGTTGTACTGTTTTCTCAATCATTTTAGTTATGAAAGGCAGGCATGATATCAGTCTGTAGGAGTTAGGGTCCTTAGTGTCAAGGTTTCTACCTTTGAGTATCGGTCTTATGGATGCTTTCTTTAGGCTAGGAGGTAGGTATCCTTGTGTTAGCGTTATTTGTGTGATATTCAGTAGTGCGGGCATTAGATGTTTCCTTGTCATCTTGAGCCATGAGACCGGGTATGGATCCAAGGGGGAGGTGGATGTGTTGAGGTTTAGTATAATCTTTTCAAGTTTTTCATCAGTGGGGATGTGGAAGGATTCCCACTGTGTACTGCCTTTATTAGGGTTGGTTATTTCCTTGAGTTGTTTCTTCTGAATTGATTTGTTGATGAATTTTAGTTCTAAATAGTCTGCCATCTCTGGAGGGTATAAAATGTTGTTTTTGTTTATCCCTGTGGGGTTCTTTTATTAGGGTGTGAGCGATCTCAAGCAATTTCCTAGGTTTATTAAGTGAACCCATTATGAGGTTTGTATAGTATTCTTTTTTATATTTGTTTTTTAGGCTGTGGTTTGGTTTGCATGTCATTGTACTGAATTTGATTTTCCTGGCTTTTCTTGTTTCGCCATTTCCTCTCAAGCTTCCTTAGGGTCCTCTTCATGTCGTTAGTCTCTTTGGAGTACCATGGAGCACTGTGACTTCTATTTTTAGGCATGCTTTTGTTTGGGACCTGCGCCACTTTTTGTATTGTGTGATTCCAGTTGGCGATGATTGCTTCTGTTAGGTTTTGATCAAGTTGTGGATGGACTTTCCATAGGAATTCTTCTGCGAATTGTTTGAATTTTCTTTTGTTTTCTGGGGTAGCTTCTTTTGATATTATTACCGTAGGTGTTCTTATGTGGAAGTTAATCATGTAGTGGTCTGGCCAGGAGATTGGCATTGCGGTATGGTGGGTTTTGTGGCTTTGGTCCAGCAGCTGGTTTTATTTATTTATTTATTTATTTGAAACATTTTTCTATACTGCCCCTTCCAGAGATCAGGGGTGGTTTACATTGAACAAGGTTTTTACATGGAACATTGTAACAATATTCAAATAATTAACTATTTACATTGAACTATATACATATTGTACTACATAGATTTGCCTTAGCCAGTGTAAAATATTGTTTACAATGTATTTTTGTTTGTGAAGATACAGTGGAGCAGGAGCAGAGCCTAAGAAAGGGGTGGGGTTGAGGGGGTGAAAGGGGGGATTCAATGTCTGGAGTGGAATTAGGGGCTAGTGTGTTGATGGGGTTTTGGTTGTTATAATATTCAGAGAAAAGATATGTTTTTACGTCTTTACAGAAAGTCTGAAGGTCTTTCATTGTTCTTAATGTATCTGAGAGGGCGTTCCATATCATGGGTGCTGTGTATGTTAAGGCCCTGTTGCTGATGATTTGTTTGGTCTTGTGAAATGAGGATTTTACTCATAGGGAGTTAAGTTTTGTTCTTCTACTATCTCTGGTGACTGATTGGAGATGGATCAATGTATTAAGATAGGAAAGGGAAATATTATTGATTAGTTTGAAAATTATCATTATGGTTTTATATTTTACTCTGCTAGCAATGGGGAACCAGTGGAATTGGTACATGATCGGGGTGATGTGGTCAGAGAGTCTTGCCTTACATACGACTCTGGCCGTGACATTTTGTGCCATTTGAAGTATGTTCAGACTGTTTTTTGGTAATCCGAGGAGCAGCCAAAGTGAGGTGTTATGAGGGTCTGCACAACTGTTCTGAAGTCATTCAGGTCTGAGTGGTCTGACTTGTTGGATAATCCTTAGTTTGTAAAATATGGTCCTATTTATGTGTCTTAGGTGGGGAACCATACTGAGGGTTTTGTCTAAGATGATGCCTAGGTATCTTACTTCTGGTTTTACTGTGAGGAGTGTGTTATTTATGCTAATTGTAGGTGGGGGGTAGGGTTACCAACTGGCCGGTGTTCAGCCGGCCTGGCCGGTTTTTATATGGCCAGGCCAGCTGCCGGCAGACCGTTAAAATCGGCACTTGAAAAGCTGTTTTTTTTTATGGCCGGTGGGCAGAACTGCCATCATAGGTAGGTTTCTGTTTTTCCATTCTGAGGAGCTGCTATTCTGCCAGGCTGAGACTAGTCAACCGAATGAGCCAATGAGACAGAAGAGGGAGGGACTAGGGAGTAGTGGGAGCTGAGTAAGTCAGCCGAAGGAGCCAATGAGACAACAGAGGGAGGGACTAGGGAGTTGAGGGAGCTCAGTAAGTCAGCCGAAGGAGCCAATGAGACAACAGAGGAAGGGACTAGGGAGCAGTGGGAGCTGAGTAAGTCAGCCGAAGGAGCCAATGAGACAACAGAGGGAGGGACTAGGGAGTAGTGGAGGGAGCTTCCAGCATGAAGTTTTTCATCGACTAGTGGAAAGAGAGAGCCAGCCAGTCACAGCCAGAGCCAGAGTCAACCAAGTGACGGTGAGTGGGTCTGAACAGTGATACTGGGTCCCAGGGTCTTAAAACAAGATTTTTTTTTATTGGGGATGGTTATAGTGCTGTTGTGCTGTGTTGCAGTGCCTGAACTCTGGTCCTTGATTCACTTAAATAAATGTCCATGTCGTCACTTATTTTTAACTTCCAACTATTCAGATGCTCACTGTTGCCAAGGACAGTTCATATCAATATATGTGCTTGCAGCCAATCAATGTAATGTCACTCAAACCCTCAGCATTATATATTTTATTAAAAGCAAATCAGGCACACACTTAGGTTTTTTTTGTAACTCCTTGTCAGCATTTCAGTCTTCAAAACGTGGTGCCTCGGCATCCCTGCATCACTGTGGGTCCTGGGACTGACTAGCAGGTTACTCACACCAAGTAAGGGAAGCCCACCACTTTAGGTTTCATAGTTACTGCCTAAGGAGTTAGTTGAAGGAATGAAATCCAAGCTTTAGACTGCAATGCATTACTCCAAGGGCAGTCTTCATCCTGCAGTGCACTGAGTGTATTAGTGGTGAAGGACTGGAGTAGGTTCTTGTGTTGATTCCTTCAATATATAGGATTATTTAGTTTAAGCAGCTCTCCTATTTGGGTAATATTATTCCATTTGGTCCACCTTGGGGGTCAGGAAGTTCATAAATAAATCCACAGCACACAGTGAGGTATACTGAACTGCAACTTTACTGAAATATCATTGAGCTTCAACATTCACAGTATTTCCCAAGAAGACACTCAAACACAGTATTCACCTTAAGAGTTTCTCCCCTCCATCTGAGAGTGCGGTAAGCACCATCATCGCTAGGTGCAGTGGAAAGAGGGCTGAGCTTGCATGACATTGAAGAAAAAGGTTTGAGATTTAATTTTTGTTAAAGTTCTTATGACAGAATAATCCTGTAGTTAATATATGTATGTTTGTTTCCCCTCTTCTCCTCTTCCTTCCATCCTTCCCCCCACCCCCCTTTGAGCTCGGTTTTGGCCATGTTCAATGTCAAACGACAGTGGAACATCCAGGCATCAATGTCAGATAGGCAGGCAGAGATCTGACCCTGGATGCCAGAGAAATTTCAGGTGTAGAGAGGTAGATTTGATAGTCAAACCCCATGGGAAGACGAGTGTGCCAACGGTCTGGATAAAGAAAGAACGGTTTAACACATAAACCAGGCAATGCTCCAAAAGAACAGAATGTTGTTGATGATGGTATATAACTTTTTAAATAAAGATAAAACATTGTTCTGGAGGGATTCCTAGAGCAGTTAGATAGTAAAACATTTTTTTTTTACACATTTACTACTTCAGTCACAAAAGATGGCTTCAACGGGTGATCGTGTTCAACAGACTGCAACAAGCAACTCAAGTGACCATGAAATCGAGAATGATGACAATTCAGTGAAAGCATGAGCCAAAGCACCAAGAAAGGAAGACAGAATAAAAAACTGTGTATTTCAGAGGGAATGGCTGAAGAACCCAGACTACTGTGCCTGGTTAGCTACACACGATGATCCAAACTATGCACGATGCGTTTATTGTAGTGTTGTGATTAGTGTTAAATTTGATGATGTTAAAGCTCTGAAACGTCATTGTGAATCACAGAAGCATTAGTCGTTGGTCAAGGCTCATAGACAATCTAAAGTAATTGAACATTTTTTTGTTAACACACGTGATACCCCATTACTTGACAAAGTAGCATCAGTAGAGTTAGCAAAGACATATCATGGTATTAAACATAATTACAGTTATTTGTCCATGGACTGTGGAAACAAAATGGACAATTTTCTATATTCTGATTCTGAAATCGCCTCAAAGATCCAACTTGGAAGAACAAAGACGGAATCCTTAGTAAAAAAGTATTTTTGCACCATATTCCATTGAAATAGCTGTCAACAAAATAAGACATGGAGACAATGGTTCCCCTCCTCCATATTCTGTTTCCACAGATGCCTCCAATAAAGGAAACAGAAAGAATTTTCCTTTAGCAGTGAGAATATATGATGTAAAAGAAGGTGTGCAAGACTATCTCTTAGATTTTTATGAGGAACCCGATGAAACATCTGAGTCAGAAGCAAAGTCTCTCATTATGGCTATTGAGTCTCTAGGACTGAATCTCCAGCATATGGTCGCATATGGGGCTGACAATGCATCACTGAATTATGGAACACACTTCTGTCTTTCAAAATCTCTCAAATATAAAAGGAGAAATTATCAAGACAAATTGTAACTGCCACATCTTGCACAACACTGCAAAATACAGCTTTAAGAAATTAGCTATGATGTAGAGACATTAGTCTTCAAGGTCTTTAACCATTTTTCTACAAGTGCAAAGAGGCTAATGGTCTTAAAGGAATGTTTTGATTTTGTACAAGAAGACTTCTGCCAAATCTTGCGTCACATCCCTATAAGATGGCTTAGTTTATTTGCAGCAGTTGATCGACTTTTACTGAACTGGGATGCTATAAAAGTCTATTTCCTGCAAATAGGTCCTAAAACTAGTGATAAGATAATTTGGTCATTCATATCGGACCAAGAAGATGAAATAAGTAAAACCCCAACGATGGCAGAATGTTATATATTCTTTTACCACTCACTTCTGTCAGTATTCCAAATGGCCATACTGGCTTTAGAAAAGAGCAATATTCAAGCCACTAATGCTTTTAACATTGTGGATAGATTAAGGATTCAGCTGCAGAATAGGCACAAAGATGAATTCTTTGGCTTCAAGGCTGGACAAGCAATGCATCACCTCGAAAAAGGCAATCTGAAAAATTTAGAACAGAAGTTTAAGACGTTTATTCAAGGGCTTTGGCATACCTTGAAAAATGGTTTGATTTTGATAAATCACCTTTTAGGAAGTTTGCCAGCCTTTCGCTTGAGAAGGACTTGCCCTCCATTGAAGATCTGTACAGCTTAAGTGAAGTATTTGGCATTGAAGAACAACTCCACATGGATAATTTATATAGTGAACTATTGCTTTTACGCATTGCAGCTCCAGCATTAAATGAAAGCCAAGAAGAATTAAAAAGTGCTAATAAATGCAGCACATTTCTACAAAACATAGATGTGCCAAATTTGAAGAGGATTGTGCAACATGTGTTTGCAGTTCCATGCAGCAATGCCTATGTGGAAAGAGTGTTCAGTGTCATGACTAATCTCTGGATTGATGACCGCAACAGATTAGGTGTTGATACTATAAAAGCTGAATTGTGTATTCGGCATAACATAAACTTGCCATGTTTACAGTTCTTTGAAAGCATCAAAATGAATAAAGCTCTCCTTCGTGCAGCTAGATCAGCCACTAAGTATTCATTCAAGTGAATTGAAAGTTATAAGGTTTTCCCTTTCTTTTACATCAAATATTCTCACTGCTAGAGGGAAAATCTTCCAAATATTACACCTTTTGATATTTTAGATAAAGGGAAAGCTTGATGCTTACCAAGCATAGCTTCTGACACCAACCCAAAACCCTGTGACTGTTCTGAGCCCTACTGAGCTACAGAGCAAGGAGGCTGCCACCTATACAACTGCTGGTGCTACTGGAGGCTCAGCCTGATGTCCCCAGGGCCTACTAAGATGAAAACTCTACAAGAATAATGGTGAATGAAGACGTTCTGATCACCTGGGACAATCCCATTCTGATTGACGAAAAGCAGGAAGCGAAGAAAATGAGGTGAAATCCAAATAATCCAACTAGAAAATCTCTATTGTTTTCTTTATAAAGAATTGTTGGAATCTTTATTGATGCTTTCCTATAGAGGGGAACCAAGGAACATTTAATGCACAAAGTACCTGGTTTTGAAATATCTACAGAGAAAAAAATCACAGCAGATGAGGGCCATAAGGGCCATCTAGCCTATCCGTTTTCATTCCTGGTGCACAATTGATTTGTGACTTTATAGGCACTTCTTCATCTTTTGTTCTATTACAGCATTGTTTTTACTGAAAGAGGTATGAATCTTGTAGATTATGTTTGCCTTGGAGGCATTTCAATGTCTCTTCTCTGCTCTAGAGAATATATATTTAAGTAATATCTTATGTGTGTTCACCTTGCACCATTTTGGTAGCCTATCAGATATGGCCTCCAGAAACGAATAAAGTATTCTCTGAGAGGCCTCACAGATTACCTGTATGGAGAAATTGTGAGCTCTTTTCTTCTACTCAAGCCTGCCCTATTAGGCTTCACTACCTTTGGATCATCAGATATGATCACCCCTTGCTACCTAATTGATGCTACATTGTTGATTATGTGGTTCATCGAATTCAAATACTACATTTTATTTATTTATTTATTTAAAAGGATTTCTATACCGCCTTCTCCTTCAATACATTGTACTTTCTCTGTCAAAGCATGGCAGTGTGTTTCTGTTGTATCTGTGTAAGAAATTAATACAAAAACAATTCAAAAATCTATTTGGAATTCAATATTAATACAGTGAATGTAGAGTGGGAGGAGTAGGAGTGTGACAAAGGGGTGTAGCAAGAAGAGACATGGAGCAAAGGTGTTGAGCTTTTCTCTTTCAAAGCGTTAGCCTACACTAGTCCTCAGTGATTTTTGTGTGTGTGGCTGGGGGTGGGGCATGGGTGGGAATAGGGTCAGGGAATGGGCAGAGCATGGCGAGCCACAGGTGTCGGGTTTTTTTCGGTGAAAAAGTTGGCAACCCTAGTGGGGGGTTGAGGTTTGGGTGTCTTGTTGTGAATAGACCTTCAGTTTTCTTGAGGTTGATACTCAAGTTGTTTGATTGGAGCCAGTTTTCAGCTTCAGATAGGCAGGTTTGTAAATTGTCATAGTTGGGGTTGTGGATGTCTAGTGGAGAGTATACCATAATATCGTCTGCATATATATGGTATCTTATATTGTGTTTTTTGAATATGTAACATATTGGCTGGATGAATAAGTTGAACTGTAGAGCAGATAAGGTGGAGCCTTGCGGGATACCTTGATTTTGGGAGAAGGTTGGGGATATTTTGTGATCTATTTGCACATATTGGTAACGATTTGAACCACCTGAGGATTTGTCCGCTTATGCCTAGGTGATTGAGTCTTGAGATTAGAGTATTATGACTTACGTTGTCAAAAGCAGCTGAAATATCCAGAAAAATGAGAATGAATGCTTGTTTGGAGTTGTCCATTCCCTGAATGAGTGAGTCATATAGAACCAATAACAGAGTTTCAACCCTGTGAAAGGGGCGGAATCTGTATTGTTGATCATCTAACGGGGCATGTGAGTCAATAAAGTCTTGTAACTGTCGTTGGACTGCTTTCTCAATGACTTTGGCTATGAATGGAATGCTGGCAATAGGTCAATAGGAAGAAGGTTCATCTTTATTGAGATTTTTATTCTTTAAAATGGGACGAATTGAGAACATTTTGAGCTGGTTGGGCATGATTCTCTGTAGGAGGGCTTGACTGACAATGTTTAAAAGGTATGGGGCTATTTCCTTTTTTATTGCTTTGATCCATGCAGTAGGGCAGGGGTCTTGTGGGGATGTTGTATTGAGTTTTGTGATTATGTCTGTTATTTGGCATAAGTCAATGGTGCTAAATGACTGTCATTTGGTAGGATTAACTTCATTTATTGGGGAATCAGGTGGAACTGCTGTACACTTGGGTATTAGCTTGTGGGTGTAGTAATCCGCTAGGACATGTGGTTGGATGGGCATTTTATTTGAGCTATCGTATGGGGGTTTTGTTATTGATTTAACAATTTTGAACAATTCTCTTGGGCGGTTGAATGCTTTGCTTAGAACTTTTGTGTGGTAGTTTCTTTTTGCCTTATTTATTTTTTCTTTGTAAATATCAAGTGTTGAGTTGTATAGGGTTTTTAGTTTTGTGTTTTTTTTCTGTTTGCCATTTGAATTCTATTATTATGAGTTCTTTTTTTATCCTAGTTAAGATGGGCGTATACCATTTTTCAGATTATCTGCACTGAGGTTTTTGTGGCTTTGGTGAAGCTTATGCTGCAGTCACGATTGATGTGTTCCATTTTGTTATTATTTCTTCAACGAAGAAACTTAACGATACTATTTCTAGCAATTATAACGTATCCAATGGAAGAACCGATAAATTAATGATTGAATAATGTTTGGGAACAAGAATATAATTGTATTTCTCTAGTTATTATTGGAGCAACATATATTCGATACTCAACAGATTATTTCTTCAAGGTCATTGGATGTTAAATGAGGATGAGGTATTGTAGAATTTATAAAGTGTTCTTGGTCAAAGGGTCTATATTGTTTGCTTTGCTGAATACTTATTAAAGGTGAGGAGGTTGTGGGTGTAACCGGTAATGAAAGAGTTAAGGCAAAGTGAATTAGAAAGTGGTCTAACCAGGGTATTTGGGATGTTTGAGGAGCAGTGTGGGCTGGTTGATCTGATAAGTGCTTTGGGATGAATACCAGATCAAGCGTGTTGCCTTTATTGTGGGTGGAGCATTGTATTATTTGTTGAAAGCCTATTTCATCCATAGCTTCAATGAATGCATTTGACTGTGCGTCAGTGAGGGATGGGAGGTTAAAATCCCCTAGTATTAGGTAGGGTTTCCTAATGGTGGAGGCCCAGACTGATTTAAAGATTTTAGTAAGGTTTTAGTTATAGGGAGAGGGAGGTCTTCATATTGCTAGGTTTTTCTTTTCTATTTTAAGTATGTCTAATCCTTCACGGTTAGTGCATATGCTAGGGAACATATTTAGTTCTTCTTTGGAGATTGCAAGTACTCCTCCTCCTCTTTTTTGATCCCTGGAGCAATTAAAGACTTTATATCTCTGTACTTTTAATTGGTTCAGGGGGATATTGTCTGTATCGGTGAGCCATGTTTCCGTAATACACAGTACATCTGGTTTCTCGTCTGCTATCAGGTCCTGGATGAGCGGGATTTTGTTTCTTATGGATCTGACGTTAATTAGTATGAAGTTTAAATGGGCAACATAAGAACATAAGAACATAAGATATGCCATACTGGGTCAGACCAAGGTCCATCAAGCCCAGTATCCTGTTTCCAACAGTGGCCAATCTAGGTCATACGTACCTAGCAGTTTCCCCAAAAGACACAGGTTCCATAATGCTTGTACTGGGTCAAGCATTGATATTCTGGGTCCCTTCTTAATAATGGTTTATGGACCTTTCCTCCAGGAACTTGTCCAACCCATTTTTAAACCCAGCTACACTAACAGCCTTTACTACATCCTCCGGTAACAAATTCCAGAATTTGATTACACGTTGAGTGAAAAAATATTTTCTTTTATTATTCTTAAATAGTTTACCCTGTAGCTTCATTGCATGTCCCCTAGTCTTTCTATATTTTGATAACGTAAACAATCGATCTATGTTTACCCGTTCCACTCCGTTCATTATTTTATAGACTTCTATCATATCTTCCCTCAGCCGTCTCTTTTCCAGGTTAAAGAGCCCTAATCTTTTTAGCCTTTCTTCATAGGAGTATCCTTCCATCCCCTTTACCATTTTGGTGGCTCTTCTCTGAACCTTTTGAAATAACGCTATATCCTTTTTAAGATACAGTGACCAGAATTGCACACAATATTCAAGGTGCAGTCTCACCATGGAAAGATATAGAGGCATTATAATATCTTTTGTTTTATTTTCCATTCCTTTCCTTATGATACCTAGCATTCTATTTGCTCTCTTGGCCGCCGCTGCACACTGGGCCAATGGTTTTAACATGTTATCCACAATGACACCTAAATCTTTTTCCTTGCATCGTGTAACCATAGTTTGGGTTTTTCTTCCCTGGGTGCATAGCTTTGCACTTGTCCACATTAAATTTCATCAGCCATTTTAATGCCCAGTCTTCCAATTTATCAAGATCATCTTGCAATTTTCCACAATCCTCTTGGGTTTTAACAACTTTAAATAGATTTTTGTCATCTGCATATTTTATTCCCCTTTCCAGGTCATTTATGAGTATGTCAAAAAGCAGCGGACCCAGCACAGATCCCTGGGGTACACCATTATTCACCTTTCTCGATTGGAAAAATTGGCCATTTAGCTCTTCCCTCTGCTTTCTATCTTTTAACCAGTTCCTGATCCACAATAGTACACTGCCTCCTATCCCATGACTCTTTAGTTTTCCCAAAAGTCTCTGATGAGGGACCTTGTCAAAGGCTTTCTGAAAGTCCAAATACACTATATCAGCCGACTCACCTTTGTCCACCTGTTTATTCACACCTTCAAAAAAAAATCATAGATTAGTAAGACAAGATCTTTCTTGTCTAAAGCCATGTTGGCTGTCTCCCATTAGGGCATGACTATCTACATGCTGAGTAATTTTGTTCTTTTTGATGGTTTCTACCATTTTTCCCGGTACTGACGTCAGGCTCACCGGTCTGTAGTTTCCCGGATCACCCCTGGAACCCTTTTTAAAAATTGGTGTTACATTGGCGATCCTCCAATCTTCACAGATTACTAATAGCCGGTCTGCAATCTCATATTTCAGTTCTTTCAATACCCTTGGATGTACACCATCCGGCCCAGGTGATTTGCTACTCTTGAGTTTATCTAATAGTTGTAATACATCTTCCCGATGTATGCATATTTCCTTCAATTCTTCCGCACCTTTAAATACCACTTCAGTCATGGGTAACATCCCTACATCTTCCTCAGTAAAGACCGAAGAAAAGAATTCATACAGTCTCTCCGCTATCGCCTTGTCGCCTCTTAGTACCCCTTTAACCCCTCTATCATCTAATGAACCAATTGACTCTCTCACAGTTTTTTTGCTACGAATGTACTTGAAAAAGTCTTTCGCGTTTTTGCTTCCGCAGCAAGCTTCTTCTGAAATTCTCCCTTTGCCTGCCTTATCAATGCCTTGTATTTGACTTGCAAGTGCTTGTGCTGTTTCCAGGTTTCGTCGTTTGGCTCTTTTTTCCTTTTTCTGAAAGTTGCTTTTTTGGCAACAACAGCCTCTCTGATCTCACCTTTAAACCATGCTGGCAGTTTTATGGACTTCCTTCCACTGTTCTTAAAGTGTGGAATACAGCTGGTCTGGGCTTCCAAGATAGTATTTTTCAACAACACCGAAGCTTGATGTAAGTCTTTAACCTTTGCAACTGCTCCTTGTAGTTTTTTCTTAACTATTTTCCTCATTTTATCATAGTCTCCCTTTCGAAAGTTAAAAGGTAGTACTGTGGATTTCCTTACTTTTCCTCCTACACTAATTAAATCAAACGTGACTATTGTGATGAAGAAGCCCCAATTTCTACTTTAAAAATGCAAAACTCACAGCATTTCAGTTCAAAAGCTGACGGGAGAACAGACCCTGTGGGCAGCTGTTGTCAGGGACAACGACAACAAAGGCAGCCACGAGGTCTGAGAAAACATTTAGCAAAGAGAAACGCCCTAGTTCCTGATAGCACACACCTGGGAGGTAGAAATACTTACAGCCCTTATAAGGACAGTGCAGGGAACACAGGGGGGAGTCATTACAAGAGCAACACCTCCAGGGAGCTGCCACGAGGAGAGGAGTTGTTAGAGGAGTCAGACTTGGAACAAGACTTGAGTGTAAGAGACCTGGAACAGCGTGAGCAGTGTAGGCAAAGAAGACAGCCTGTCTTACCTACAGCAGCTGGCTGGGAGGAACCAGGAAGAGTCTCTCACTTTAACCTAGGAAGTGACTCAGAATCAGAACCAGGAAGGACTCACCCACATAGCTACCCAGAATCCACCAAGAGGAAGCAACTTACTCGTGCAGAAGCCAGGTGTGCATGCCCTGCTGATTACAGAGACGTTGGAGCATGGAGGCTACGTTCTAGCCCGAGTGAGTGCAAGCCAGTATCAAAACAGTATGTAACCAGAAGCTGGGACTTGGGGAATGAATGTGGGCAGTTAAAAGTTAAGAAGGACAAAAGTTCTTATCGTGTGAATGCAGAGCAGCCTTATACAGGAAGCCTAAGGTGGGGGCAGGGCAGCAACTCCCAACCTAGCCGTTTAAGCAGAGAGCATTCACTGCCTTCAGAGAAGCAGAGAGATTTACCAGAGGACGTATGCATGTCAGATGAGGACCTGGTAGGAATCTCTAAACCCCAAAGAAAACCCTGCAGGCTAAAGCTTGATAGCAGGAAGGGAGAAGAATACCCTCTATCCCAACTAGAGGATAGAAACAAGGAAGGCTTTGGAAATGTGCAGGAACCAATGTTAGTGGACACCCTCAGTGAATGTTCATCCACCTGTGACCCGATGGACTGTACATTGATTTCATCTGAGAAAATGTCTTTATGCTAGCCAGAGCTAAAACCTAGTGTTACAGGAAAACACTACGTGTGGGTTTCATGCATAAAGGCTGTGTGCTACAGATAAATATATAACCGTGGTTCTTACTTTGAAGCAAGAAGATATTGCCCTTATGTTCTTTGTGTTTTGCCAAAAGATATGGATACTTTTGTTTAAGTGCTTGGGTTCTATTTACCTGTTTGAATAATCCAACCCCGGGAGGGGAATAAAACCTCATTTTTGCTTTACCACTCGAGATGCACAACTATTTCTTCGCCATCAGGCGCAGGCTTGCTGGATTGGAAGCGGTCTGCCCCCTGGTGGTGACACCATGCTATGATCTCTATTGCCAAGTGGCCCCAACACCCTTATCTCTTACACTAGATTTGGTGTTCCACTAAGGACTAGGTCCAATATGGCTTCCCCTCTGGTCAGTTCATGAACCAGCTGCTCCAAGAAGAAGTCATTTATTTCATCTAGGAACTTTATCTCCCTAGCATGTCCTACCGTGACACTGACCCAGTCGATACCGGGGTAATTGAAATCACCCATTATTATTACTGCGCTGTAACTTTTGTTAGCTTCCTTGATTTCTTTGAGCATTTCATCATCCATTTGTTCATTCTGGTCAGGCGGTCAATAGTACACCCCCACTGCCATCACTTTCCCCTTTTTACATGGAATTTCAATCCATAGAGATTGTACAGCAAATTTTGTTTCCTGCAAAACTTTAATCCTTTCTGACTCAATGCTCTTTCTAACTTAGAGCACAACCCCTCCACCAATTTGATCAGCTCTATCATTACGATATAGTTTGTACCCAGGTATCACAGTGTCCCACTGGTTGTCCTCCTTCCACCATGTCTCTGATATTCCAATCATATCTAACCTCTCATTTAGTGCTATATATTCTAACTGTCCCATCTAAATTTTTAGACTTCTAGCATTTGCATACAAGCATTTTAGAGACTGTATTTTATTCATATTAATCTGGCTATTGGTAGACATGGGTAATTTGGGATCTTTAAGCTCTGTCTCCTTCATCCTCGAGGGCATTTGGGCTACTTTACTCTTTTTTGGAACCTCTCTGCTTTTGGTAGTATCCTTCAAGGATACATTCTTCCAAACCATGCACTCTTGGGCGACAGTCGGATTTCCCTATTAACTAGTTTAAAAGCTGCTCTATCTCCTTTTTAAAGTTTAATGTCAGCAGCCTGGTTCCATCCCGGTTAAGGTGAAGCCCATCCCTTCGGAAGAGCCCCTGCTTTCCCCAGAATTTTCCCCACTTCCTAATAAATCCAAAACCCTCATCTCTGCGCCATTGTCTCATCCACGCATTGAGACTCCAGAGCTCTGCCTGCCTTTTGGGTCCTGCGCATGGAATGGGAAGCATTTCAGAGAACGCTACCCTGGACATTCTGGATTTCAACTTCCTACCTAAAAGCCTAAATTTAGCCTCCAGATCCTCCCTACCACATTTTCCTATGTCATTGGTACCGACATGTACCAAGACAGCAGACTCCTCCCCAGCACTATCTAAGACCTTATGTAGATGGCACGTGAGGTCCGCTACCTTCACACCAGGCAGGCATGTTACCAGGCGATCCTCATGTCCACCAGCCACCCAGCTATTTACATGCCTAATGATCGAATCACCAACTATAACGGCTGTCCTAACCCTTCCCTCATGGGTACATGGCCCTGGAGAAACCTCCTCGGTGCGAGAGGGTTTTACATCACTTGGAGGACAGGTCCTAGTTGCAGGATCATTTCCTGCCACACCAGGGTGATGCCCTCCTGTCACGTGACCTCTCTCCTCCATGGCAACAGGGATGCTGCCAGACTGGAGGTGGGACTTCAGGACTATATTCATCCCACAAACAATTCATCCCACAAACAATTATCCATAGATATAAACTCCAACCCTAAAAATAATCCCTCACATAACCTACTCCATGCCACCATTTCCCCTCCCTCATGTCCCTCTTGGAGAGCACACTCTCCTAGACACCCACACCCACACCCTGCTCCCTCTAAGTCTCGGCATTACACTAGAAAACGACCCCCATGCTACTCTGGTAAGAAATCTGCATGTAACTTATCCAACCTCATCCATATCCCTCTCCTCCTCCTCTCCGCTCTCCCGTTTTCATGTGCCCTATGAAACGCATGCTGAGTCATCATAAAAAACCCTTTTATTCATGACCTTTTCATCTCCAATGCCTTGCACCTTCTTGCGTTGACGGAGACCTGTCTTCCCCCAGATGACACTGCATCCGTTGCCTCTCTCTGCTACGGGGGCTACCAGTTCTCCCATACACCCCGACTTACTGGTCGCGGTGGTGGTGTTGGCCTCCTACTCTCTCCCTCCTGCCAATTCCAACCCCTTCTGCCACCCAATGGAGACTGCTTTGAAGTCCACTCCATTCACCTCCTCTCACCACTTCCCCTCCGAATAGCTGTTATCTATCGCCCACTGGAGAAATCCAAATCAACCTTCCTCACCGACTTCGACTCCTGGCTTTCTGCCTTTATGGATCCCTCCTCCCCCACTCTTATTCTTGGCGATTTCAAGATTCACATCGACAACCTCTCTGACCCCCATGCCTCAAAGTTCCTCGCTCTTACCTCCTTGTTCGACCTCCAACTTTGCTCCACTGCCCCCACACATCTACACGGCCACTACCTTGACCTAATACTATTCTCCAACTCCTCTCCTTCAAACCTCCGCAAATCAATCCTTCCCTTATCTGACCATCACCTCTTAACATTTACTCTTCAACTTCCACTGTCCCAGCCTCGTCCTGTCTCCTCCGTCCTATTTAGAAACCTTCATAATATTGATCCCCTGACTCTCTCCTCCACCATCTCTCCATCTCTTTCCGCCATTTTATCCTCCAAGTCCGTCGACGAGGCATTATCTTCATACAATGCTACATTATCCTCAGCCCTTGACACTCTTGCCCCTCCCAACCCACGTCCTGTCATACGATCTACTCCCCAACCCTGGCTTTCACCCACAATCCGTTACCTATGCATCTGCTCCCGTTCTGCCGAACGTGCTTGGTCCAAATCCCGCCCCCCGGAAGACCTTCTACATTAAAAATTCATGCTTGGTTACTTCCAGTCAGCCTTAGCACTTGCCAAACAAGATTACTACATCCAGCTGACCAACTCCCTTGCCTCTGATCCTCGCCAGCTCTTAAATACCCTCAACTCCCTCCTCAAGGTCCCCCCGCCCCCGATCCCGCCCTCCCTCTCGGCCCAAACCCTAGCCGACTACTTCCACGACAAAATTCACAAGATTATCCTCCAATTCCCTACCCCCCCATCTACCTCCCCTCCTCCCCTATTCTCCTCCCCCACCCATACTCCCTCTGCCACCCTCTCCTCCTTCCCTCCAATCTCTGAAGAAGAAACTACACTCCTTCTGTCCTCCTCCAAACCCACCACCTGTTAATCAGACCCTATCCCCATCCATCTCCTACGTTTCATCCCTCTCACCATTGCCCCCTCCATCACTCATATCCTCAACCTCTCACTCTCCACTGCAACTGTCCCTGTTGACTTCAAACATGCTGTTGTCACACCCCTCCTCAAGAAACACTCTCTTGATCCCACATGCCCTTCTAACTATCGACCCATCTCCCTCCTTCCCTTCATATCTAAACTACTAGAACGAGCAGTCCACCGGCGCTTCCTTGACTTCCTCACCTCCCAAGCCCTCCTCGACCCACTTCAATCCGGCTTCCATCCTCTTCACTCCACTGAAACGGCACTCAAAAAAGTCACAAATGACCTGTTCCTGGCTAAATCCAAGTGCCTCTATTCTATCCTCATCCTTCTTGACCTTTCTGCTGCCTTTGACACCGTTGACCACGACCTTCTCCTCATCACCCTCTCCTCACTTGGCTTCAAGGACTCCATACTTTCCTGGTTCTCCTCCTACCTCTCCCATCGCTCATTCAGCGTATGCTCTGGTGGCTCCTCCTCCTCCCCTACCCCGCTCCATGTAGGTGTACCACAGGGATCTGTCTTAGGCCCCCTCCTTTTCTCTCTCTATACCCAAAACCTGGGTGCCCTTATCTCCTCCCATGGCTTTCAGTACCATCTCTATGCCGATGACTCACAAATCTACCTCTCTACACCTAAGATTTCCCCGGCAACCCAGTCCAAGATCTCTGCCTGTCTTTTGGACATCGCTGCCTGGATGTCTCATCGATGACTGAAATTGAACATGTCCAAGACTGAACTCCTTGTCTTTCCACCTAACTCCTCCCCCCACTTCCTCCTCTCTTAATCCATGTTGATGGATCTACTATCCTTCCTGTTCCCTCGGCCCGTAATCTAGGAGTTATCTTTGACACCTCTCTCTCCTTTTCTGCTCATATCCAGCTTGTAGCTAAGACCTGCCTCTTCTTTCTTTACAACATCAGCAAAATCCGCCCCTTCCTCTCTGAACACACTACCAAAATACTTATCCACTCCTTAATCTCCTCCTGCCTCGATTACTGCAACCTACTCCTTGCTGGTCTTCCCGTGAGCCACCTCCTTCCCCTTCAATCTATACAAACTCACACTGCTCGACTAATCTTCTGCCAGCCTCACCGTGCCCATGTTACTCCTCTTTTCAGATCGCTTCACTGACTCCCGGTCCAGTTCCGCATTCAGTTCAAGCTTCTCCTGCTGACCTATAAATGCACTCACTCTATGGCCCCTCATTACCTCCTATCTCTTCTCTCCCTATGTCCCCTCTCGAAATTTGCGTTCCGGTAACAAATTTCTTCTATCAATGCCCTTCACCCACACCGCTGACTCCCGACTGCATTCCTTTCACCTTGCTGCAACTCACGCCTGGTACAACCTGCCTGCGTCTGAGAGCCAGGCACACTCCCTGGCCCTCTTCAAGTCCAGGCTAAAGACCCACCTCTTCACTGTTGCAATCAGATCCTGACTCCTTCCTCATCCCACCCTAACCCCCATCAACGTTTTGACCAACTTCAGACTAAACTGCACCACACCGTACCTTGCGTAGAACTGATTAACACTCTTCACTGTTTTTAACTAATGTACTACTCTAGATTGCAAGCTCCGATGAGTACGACTCTGATGGGCAGAGACTGTCTCATGTATGCTGACTACCTCTTGTAGGTTAGGTTAGCTGTGCAGCGCTGCGTGCGTGGCACTCTAGTAGTGCTAAATAGTAGTAGTAGTAGTAGTACTATATGCCTGTAGGTCTCGTCTATGTACCTCTCTGTCTTTCTTATGTTTTCCAAGTCTGCTACTCTAGCCTCTAGAGAACGGACTCGTTCCCTGAGAGCAAAGAGCTCCTTGCACCTAGTGCACATGTAAGACCTCTTAGCAACTGGGAGAAAATCATACATGTGACACTCAATGCAAAAGACTGGAAAGCCCCCATCTTGCTTCTGGACTGCTGTCTGCATCTTAGTTTTAAGCTTGTGTTTAGATCTTTCAGTTCTTTACTTACTAAGTGTTGCTGTGGATATTTATACTAATAAAACTGTACCTAATACTTTTAATATACCTTGTTCACCTGAAGCTTAATTAATCTCAGGTCCTTAGTGTATGACTGATTTGGATAACAAGCTTCACCTGAGAGCACCTCCTTTCCTTTAAGATGTGTAAGTACCTATAAAGCTACGATTATCCCAGGGGGTGGGTGTTAGAGTGCTTGTGTCGACGATGTGTGTGTTTGTGAAGGTGTTAATTTGTATTAGTTTATGATGGTGTCTCTTTTGGTTGAGGGTATACCTGTGGAAAGTGTTTCCAAAAATCAATGGGAGTCTGTTTGTCTGGGGTGGTGATAATGGATGGGGATAGGAAGGATTGGAGGGGCTCATCTGATGGGGATAGTGCTTGAAGTGTCGAGAGACTATAAGTAGGATGAGTATGGCGTGAGTGAGCATTAATCTGGGTTCCATTTCGATTAGCGGCCTAGCTGTAGCAATGCAGGATGAATGTTTATTCAATTACTTTGCTAAAGACAGATATATATCAGTCTGCTATAAGGATAATGCAAAAATAGCATTATCCTTGTACCAGTATGCAGGTAAGGAGTTAATTACAGGTATTTACAATGCAGTCACTTTGTAGTAATGACACACTAATTGGGGACTGTATATAGCATGAAGTGATTTAAGCAGATTTGTTAGTTACAGACCAGAGTCCACATTAAATTATACTGAATGGTGATGGTTAGACAAATTTATAGATGCAGTCCAATGTCCACATACAGTCAGCTCTGTGTAAAAGTGAAAAGGGTGGGTTGTACTGCATGGTGTTAGGCACATTTGTAGATTACAGTGCAGTGAATTCCTTACAGACAACTGTGAGGATTTGGTAAAGATTAGATATGTCACATCATTAATCTGCATGGAGTCTGTTGGAAGGGATAAAGGGAGATAGTCTTTGGGGGTGGTAATGCACGTCGGCAGTGTAAATTTGTTCGCTGAAAGCCCAGTAGAATGAGACTAGGCAGGCTTAAATGGTGGCCGGTGAATAACGGTATTTAAGAAGAGAGTATGTTCCTTAGTTCCGTAAGCAAAGGTGGGTAAGTGGACTTGGTCGGGAAGCTCGGATAGAGTGGCAGTGATCAGTAAGTAGTGTCTTAATTGATTTTCAGTTGTTTTCTTTGCAGTGAATGTTACGAGTGTGTGTAGATGTTGCTTACTGCAGAGCAAGGCATCCTCCGTGTATTCTGTGTTGTCTTTGTTTCTCGGTGTAGCTATATCAGTGATCCTAGGTAAGCTTTCATTGACCTGCCTCCATTCCCCACTTAAGGGCCACACCAAAGGACCCTTAGGCATGCTCCTGCCAGGCGCAGGTGCGCCCAATGGCACCTTCAATTTAAATTGCAGCTGGCTTCCTCTGATTGGGCCAGAGCCCCGGAGCGGGAGGAGACTGGCTTCCAGCTCTCCGGCTCTAACCCCAATCAGGGGGAGTTTAATGGTGGAGGTTGCTGCTTGGTCCTGTGCCCGATGGCGCCTTTAATTTGAATTGCAGTTGGCTTCCTCTGATTGGGCAGGAGCCCCAGAGCGGAGAGGAGACTGGCTTCCAGCTCCCCGGCTCTAACCCCGATTAGGGGGAGTTTGATGGTAGAGGTGGCTGCTTGGTCCTGTGCCCGATGGCACCTTCAATTTGAATTGCAGCTGGCTTCCTCTGATTGGGTTGGAGCCTCAGAGCGGGGAGGAGACTGGCTTCCCGCTCCCCGGCTCTATCCCTGATCAGGGGGAGCTCGATGGTGGTGGTGGTGGCTGCTTGGGTACAAAAATGAGATCTAAGGTTCTTCCTTTACTCTGGGTTAGTGTGTTTGAAATATGTGTATAGTGTAGGTCAACCATGGTGTTGCAAGAAGTAAATTGTTTCTTTTGTGCGTAAAGAGGAGAGGTTTAGGTCTCCCAATATGATGAGCATCCTCTGTACTGAGGTATTTGTATATGCAGTTTCTAAGATTGTTGAGAGTTCCTCATCTTTGGTATTTGGTGCATGGTATATGAGGCTGATTGATGGGTTCCTGTTAGTGATCGTTATAATGTTGCATTCATCCAAGCTATATGAGGAGACTGTGATACATTTTAAATGGTTTCGTGCAATAATGAGGACCCTTCCTCCTCTTTTTGAATTCCTAGGGAAGCTATGTACCGTGTATAGTAGGGAGGTGATTTGATTGAGGTATGAAATTGTCTGTATCACATAGCCATGTTTCGGAGATACACATGGAGGCCAATTCCATCGGGACATCTCCCAGCCTTCCAGATGTCCAAAATATGGGATGGCATGAATGTGTATCTGATTCTGCACCCATGAGAGCCAGACATTCCCGGCAGTGCAGAATCGGGCACTTAGACAAGCTAGACAGGCCCTGCTTCTGCAGCGTGGGACGTCTATCCACTTCCCCTGCTAGCCCTCCCTATGCTCCTGCTGTAGGCCCAGTGCCATGTTGTCTCATTGCCATTGCATTGGGATGCCAAGCAGGAGCACAGAAAGGCCCGATATACCCAAAGATTTCATCCTCAATGCCTGACTCTCAGTGGGGTCTACCAGGGTCGAGATCGGGTGGAAGGGTGTCACCTGATGCTTCTCCTTTCTTTGGGGGGGGGGGATCCTTCCTGGTTGGATCACCGCCATCTATGGGACTTTTCCACCTTTGAGACGGAATAAGTCCCACGTCCATCTGCTCCCAGCTGAACATACAGTGCTGTGACCGGTATAGGCTCTTTACGTCCAGGTTGTGCGGCTCACCCCTGCTCTTCCCGCTCTCCACCCTGTTGCTGCCCCCTCCCACCCCCAACCCCAGTTTCCCACACAAAGGCCCTGTACATGCAGGAGCTTTAGGGGCAGAATAGGCTCACAGAGAATAACAAGGGTTATACATCCAAACCGGATACACATCCCCGCTATTCGCTGTGCAGAATTACCCCCATTATGTCTAGCTTTTGGTCATTTATATTATCTCTGATTGTTTGGATTTTGTTTCTTATGGAGCGTACATTAATTAATGCACATGAGAGCGTTGTGTGTTGTTGAGTACCTCCCTGTGCTGTTTGGTATGCTGTTTCAGGGATTATATGAATTAACCTGGGAGTCCTCTTGTAGATCTGGTTATGATTGTAGTGTCTTTGTGGTCTATTGTTCAGGCACCTATTATCGGTATGTGGTATGTGGTAACATGTGCGGTAAATATGTTTGTGCTGCTGCATTCGTCAGTGGTAAAAGGTTATGAGGCTCATGGGTTAGAAGCGATGTTACCATTTTATTGTATGTTTTACTGCAGTTGTGGTGCTTTTTATTCTTCCGCTCTCTAAAGTGCAGCGTTATGTTTCCCGGCTATTTGAAGGGGCTGCCTTGCAACTGGACCCTTGCTGCTACCTGTTGTTTTACTCCAGTACTCTGTCCACTCCTTCGGTCCACTCCAAGGGCCACATCTAAGAGCCCTTTGGCATGGCCCTTAGGCGCAGGTGCACCTGAAGCGCAGTTGTTTTAAAGGTCTCTCCATACAAAGATTCAGCTTGTCCAAGCCTTGGTATTTTCATAGTATCATATGGATGTGAAAGTTGAACAGTGAAAAGAAAGACAGAAGAAAGTCGATGCTTTTGAATTAAGGTACTGGCGAAGAATACTATGTATACCATGTACTGCCCTAAGAAGAAACCAGTCAGTAACTAGCGGAGATCAAATCTAAGATTTCTTTAGAAGCTCAGATGGACAAAACTTTGGCTTTCATATTTTGGACACATCATTCGAAGAGAGAGATCATTAGAGAAAGACATCATTCTTGGCAAGGTTAAAGGCAGGGCCAGCCCTAGGTCTTGATACTTTAGGGGAACTTCAAGCTTTACCCCCACTGTTTTCCTCTAAAAGCTGCACACTGCTGATATTTTATGCGCACACAGCCTACAGAAAATTAGAGGGAACATTGCTTTACACCGCCTCTGCCTGTAAAAATCTATTATTTAGCTTTGAATGGCTTGATGTTGCTGCCTTTCAGAAATTGCCACCCTAGGCGACTGTCTAGTTTGCCTAGTGGCTGGACCGGACCTGGTTTGAGGTCAAAGCAAAAGAGGAAAGCCAGCAATGCAAGGATCAATACAATTAACAGCAGCTAGGGATGTCATTCTATTAACAATGAGCTGCCTGACTGAAAACTGAACACAATTTAGGGCAACTATCCAGAGGGTCGCCATGAGTCGACACCAACTTGACGGCATTTTAACAACAACCCTTTATCTTTATCTGCAAACCATGTAGGCAGTGGCATGCAAATGTCATTGTGAATGAAGTGAACTGGTCTTGCAGGTAAATACAAATTTGCTAGATTTGGTCCATCGGAATTTTTCAAGTTCCCTAGATTAAACTGTAGCAATATATCTGTAAACTAATTCCAAGGAGCCTAAAACAGTTGTTCGAGAAGCTGATGGGCAAGTGGAATTCCCTGGCCTATCTCCTACCAAGATGACTGGGGCAGATTTTGAGCTTCTGTCCAGAAAATCTTGTTAATCCTGTAGGATGTGGGCAGTACACTACAGGCTGTTGTGGCTGGACCAGCTCAACCACCAGGCAAACTAGGCAGTTTGCCTAGGATGGCAACTTCTAGGGGAGATCAAAGAGCAGACCGTTCAAAAATAAACAATAGATTCTGACATCCAGGGATGTATAAGGCTTAAGATTTACCTAGGGTGCCAACTCTGGGACCAGTCCTACTGTGTTTTCATAGGACTTATCACTCTCTCTTATATTATACTAAATTTGCCACAACTAGCCCCTTGTCTTGGAGAGGATGTGGACAGATTAGCACACACTTGCATGCTTGGTGGTCCTGTGAGCATTCACTTTATCATCTGGGAGATGGTCCAAGGATCAGACGGCTCAGATGCTCGGTGTGCATGTAGGATTCACCTCAGCTCTATGTCTGCTTGGTTATTGGCCTGATTGTGAAATCATGTTGGATTAGTGCAGACTGGTGGAACATCTTATAAACCATGGAAATGAGCGCCAAAAGCAATCATTACTCTGGAAACCGTTTCATCCAGCGATTGATCTACCCTCATTGTTCAAATCACTAGTCCGGTGCCAGCACAGTAGAGGCTAACGCTGTGTTTTAGCCTGTGGGTGAGAAAGAGGATGAATTAGGGTCGGACCAACTATTGGGCAAATGAGGCGGTCGCTTAAGGTGGCAGACCTCTGTGGGTAGCACGTGCACAACATGGCCTACCACCTCCTTCCCCCCTATGCTGAGCTGTGCCATGCCACTGACTCCATCCCCCCACGACAGCAGCAGTCCATGGCAGGCCATGTGCTCTGGCACACATGGTCTGTTGCTTCTGACTCCCCAAAGTTGTGTTGGAGGAGATAGACATGGCAGGACATGTGTGCCGAAGCATATGGCCTGTTGCTGTTGCTGAGCTGCCCCCCCCCCCCCACGACCCTACCACTAGAATCAGCGGCAGTGGGGGCGGCAGCACAGGTGAGCATGCGTAGGGGGAAGGGCGGAGCAAAACAGCGCATGGGGGAGAGCGGCATGGCCAGGACTTTTGCCTAGGGTGGCAGAAACCCTTGGGCCAGCTCTGCCCCGGTTCACATTGGTTTGCTACCCTGGACAGTCATCTGTCTTACTTCTTCATGGGATCACAGGAAACCAAAGACTATGCCTATAATGTCATAGATCAATAAGAATAATCCAACAAATGTGACTCTCTTTTTGACAATAGGGCATGCAGTAACTCTCAGTAGCCCTCTTTCTATAGAACCCGTTCAATTCTTGTGGTCCTCCATTAGCAATTAATGCACTGAAGGATAGAAAACTGAAGGTAAAAATAAAATATTAGATGACTCAGGGCATCTGATACAATTCCTTTATTGGTGATAAATTCAGGATAAAATAGAAAAGAACGAATAATCAACAGAATTCCCAAAATCAAGCATGCAGCATAGTGTTTTCTGCCTTACAGATGTTAGCAATCTCTCTACGATCGAACAAAACAGCCTCCAGCTCTCTTCCTACTATAGTCTATGCGATTGGCTAATACCTCCTATCTAGAAAGCTTGTGCAGTCATTAATCCAGCAGTGCTACATCCAAAAACAAGGCTTGTCAATAGAAACACAGTAGCAGATTATTTATTTACAGTATAGAAAATGCAGTGACCATAATAGAAGCCATCAAGTTGTCAACTTGCTAAGAGTGATATGCAAAACCTTTTACAAACCAACAAAAGATGCTACTGCAACTCCTACAAGGTGTGTGCAGCACTGTGCATATAGATATCACAGTCCCTGCTCAGCAGAGCTTTGAGTCTAATCAAGACAAAACACATAGAGCCTGATGCAGGAAGGGGCTCGGCCGGGGCGTCTGGAAGCCACAAACAGGGTGACCCCTCTAGTACTGATTCTGCACTGCGGAAATTAGATAGTTCCCACGGGTGCAGGATCAGGCACTGAGACAGTCCTGCATGCCCCTGCATCTCAGCAGAATACATCCTCGCCGCTTCACGGCCAGCATGCCGCAATGCGGACCCCTGGTTCCCCGTGCCCAACCCTTGATGGGGGCAGCCAAGATCCGGATCAGACAGCAGGGACTCACCATTCATGGCTCCATTGCTCCAGGGCGGACTGCCTCGCTAATACGAATGGACGCCCAGTGCTTATTCCACCTCCAAAGCAGAATAAGTTGGGCGTCCTCCTGGTGCTCCCAGACGTACAGGGCTGTGACCTCAATTGGCTCTGTAGGTCCAGTCCCACCCACACTCCACCCCCTCTCTGCACCTATGCTGCCCCATCCTGCTCTCCCCCCACAGTGGCTCTGTGCCTGTGGAAAGAGAGTCTTTCAGCATTCGGGCAGGATGGTTAGTGCAGCTGCACATCCCACAGGGACACACAGCCCCGTTATTCGCCTTACAGGCACATATTAAAATGGTTCATTTGCTTTCTTGGGAGTTAGTTATGGTTATATTGCTCAAAACACCTCTGAGGGGCAGTAAAACAAGTCTTGTAATAAACATAAATATAAGTTAAGCTATAGGGTGTATTTGGCTTTCTGAGCAGAAAGGTTTAGATTTGGTTATTTATTGTGATTGTGTGCACGTGCGTTGTCGCATGGATGAGGGGGGTTTGGTTCCCATTCTGCTTTCTGGTAATGAAGCAGGGCCAGAGCTACCAAGCAGGTGCATAGGTCATCGCCTAGAGCAGCAACGTTTCCAGGACGGCCCATTTCCACCGCTGCCCCCTCTACGGGACCTGCAGCAACAACAATGAAACTAAAACACACCACTTACCCAAACTCAGCAATGCTGTGCTGCTTCTGCCCCCTCTGATGCAGACTTCCTGTTCGCATGGGGGCAAAAGTGGCTGGTCAAAGGTCAGACAGCATCGACGAGTATGGGCAAGCTCTGTGCTTTAATACCATTGCTACCGTTGCTCGTCCTGGAGGGGTTGCAGCAAGGAGGGGAGGAATCATTTAACATGAATGAGAGGATCATAATAGGTTTGTCAAATTTTTGGATTAAACTTTGGCCTGCCCTAGCAATTGTATTCAACAAAAAAATATTGGAGATAGTTTAAACTTCTTCTACTGACCTACAAGGCATTCACTCGGCTGCTCCTCCTTCCCTATCTCTCTGATCTCTCCCTAGACCTTTCCTTGAGAACTCGGCTCATCAGGCTGATCCTTCTCTTCCACTGCCAACTCCAGACTTGCTGCACTGTATGCTGGTAAGAGACTCCCTGACTTAGTGCGACAGGCTCCATCTCTGGTCCTACTTATGTCCAGGCTAAAAGTCCACCTTTTCGAGGCTGCTTTTGGATCCTCAACCTTTACTTCCCTGTTATCACCCACATGTGTAAAACAATCTGTTGTCCCCCGTTTGCTGTGTTTGTCTTGCTTAGATTGTAAGCTCTATGGAGCAGGGACGGTCTCTCAGGCGTATAAACACAGCACTGCAGGGCCTTTTAGAGAGCTTTACAAATGATAACTAGTAGTAGTAATTTTAGAAAAGTAGGCTCTGTGACAAAAAGGTTGTACAGAAGTAGGCAAATATTCTATAAAGACTCAGGTCCTGATTTCAAAAGGAATTTGCATGGTTTACAGCCAAGAAAACTCTGGAAATGCCCTTAACCCTTTCCATGGCCGAGCGCCAAAAACTCTTGGGATCCAAAATTCTTACTAAAATATTCCTATCAAATGGTATATAATACATGAACCATAGCCGAAGGAAAATGCAGCCTATTTAGAACATATTGGAATAAGGATGGGCACAATTTTCCTGAAATAGGCAATAATTAACCCCCTGGCCATCTGCAGAATGTGGACTTAAAAAATCTTAAAAGTAGGCCTTGGAAAGGGTTAGACGACGGGGATATTCAACTAGCCACCTACATGGTTTAGTGCCATTGACCATCCTGACTATGTCCCCTAACACGCCCTGATGTTATCCGGGGACGGGCCACAAACACCAACACTAGCAGGAGCATAGTGCAGGCTGGACGGGCAGGATGGCGGATATCTCGTGCTGATGAAATCAGGGCCATGCCAGGCTAAGTGCCCAATTCTGGCAACCGTAGGAATGGCTAGATCACGCAGTTGCAGAATCAGGTACAATGTGGGACAGTCCAATTTGGTCGTCCGGATAGTACGGATGTGCCCTGCATCGGAATCAGCCTCCCCCGTGAATAAATTTACCTAAAAAATCAGGGAGGCAATTCCTGGAGTAAGGTTCGAACTAGGGAGTAGGACCTAAGAACAGTATTTTGGATCTTCAAAAATATAACAGGACAAGTTTGGCTTAGAAAAATTCAGTACAAATAAAGAGGTTGCAGATTTGTGTGCAAAACGTTCTCAAATCGATTTTCAAAGGGGAATTTTCTTCTGAAAAATGTAAAAATCTGTGGGTAAACAAAGCGTACTACAGCCTTTATATTAGAGACCATTTTTTGAAAAGTTGCCCTCACTGAAAGCTACAGCACAATCACTTGTCAAGTTGGTGTATTTGTTCTGCCAATAATTTGGCTTCCCATTAATTATCTATATAGGACTCAGTGAGGACTATCCTGTAGTCTCTGGCATATCCTAAATGCTTTCTGAGTTATAAGCAGCCATAGATGAGTGCTCCCATGTCACACCTCAGCTCTCCATACTCAATTGTCGTCTTTTCATTATGTTTAACCGGTGACGCTCCAATGGCACAGTAGGACAGTATACTCCTTCTTCATCACTTTAACGGTCATCGTCTGGGTGGGGTGGTGGGAAACCTTGGGTGGCATCGTGAGCTCTACTTTATCCCTCTTTGGGTGATGGTCTCCTCCGATTTCCCCTTTTCAACAGTTAAAGGAAGTTGAAATCTTGGGGTGCTTACAGTTTGCAATTAGATTTATGGTAAAAAACCCTTTTCCCCGGCTTCGTGCTGGTAGTGTTGCTGAATTTAAAATCATAAGGAACAGAGACTCATACTCTTTGGAACGAGTGCTGATGAACTCCTGCTCAAAATCAGATTTGTTTACCCCAATAATCTCATCAATTGTGCCAGCAAATCTCATTTTCTTTCTTCATCTGATCCCAAATGACTTGGATGTCACAATAGGGCATCCAGCTTTCAGAGGCGCGTACATGGGATATTTTGTCATGAAATCCAATGCAGCCATAGTCTGAAAGTCCTTCTCCATTCCTTGCCAATACTCGACATACTCCTCTGTTTGGATGCTCATTTACATGATCCCAGCACCTCCATCAAACAGTATGAGACGATGCCATGTCATTCAAAATTAGCAGACAAAAAGTAAGGTTAGTCTCCTCTGTAAATGTTTTCTTCCTGCCTTGGAAGTTTGGAGGCTCATAGAGTGTGATTTTAGGGTTTTTAAGATCCGCGGTGATCAGAATCAGTGAAGATGCCTGCGTCTTGTGTTTCAGTAATTGAGTACTCAAAGTCGTCATAATCTTTCAGCCATCCTTCAAAATTTGGATGTTCATGGAGAATACACGGTGCTCGGGCCCAATGACTTTCACGGAGGATGAGATGCAGTCACCAAGAACGAAATCTCTTAGATCATCTAGCATCGGATGTGAAACGCCTTGCTCAGCCCTTGAAAATCAGGGGTGCTCATAAATGACAATCTTGTTAACCTTGGTTGAGGTGGCACTAATTGTGATCAGCTTTCGAGATCTGAAAAAATGTGCTGAAGAATTCTTTAGCCAAGGAAGACAGGGGGAAGGGGTAATGCTGCCACGACAGGAAAACCCATTCAAAATTATTTTTTAATTTCTTTAAAAAGGATTATAGTTCCCAAAATCCACAAAAAATACTTGTCCAAGATGAATTGCAAAAATGAAATATACAAAATATAAAAACATATAATTAGGGATTCCAGTGCTAGGTGTTCATCTTCTGGGATTTTAGGGGTTTTTTTTTAAAGCAATTAGCTGTTTTCCCAGGGCTGGAAAAATAGCGTTTTTTCAGTGGTTTTGGGACATAGTAACATAGGGATAGGTTTACTAAAGGGGCGCTATTTGCCCTGCTGAACATTATCAGGCGATAATGGTACCTTATCGCTACGAATAATGGCGCTTTACCAGGCGCAGAATGCCTTATCGCGACGATCACCGAGCGCAGCGGCGCAAACGAGTGAGGAGGGTGGAGAAAGGCTACTGGAGGGCGGAGGAAGGCTCCCCAGGGGCGGAGAGAGAGGGTCACTGGGTGGAGAGTGTGGAGGGGAGAGATCCCTGCACACTAAACGCTGTGGGATTCGGGGCCTGAAAACTAACGCCAGTGAAACCCTGGCAATAGAGCAGATTTAAAGGCAAGAGAAAACTTGTCCGTCAGCAATGTACCGCAAAGCCAGGGAAACTTACAAAAGTGATAAGTGTGATACATGTGCACGTGAACAAAAGGGCAAATAAACATTGAAAATGACCTGAACAGAATGGAAAAAAAAAACAGAACCAAGCTGGATAATAGTGATATTAATGGGAAAAAAAAAAAAAAAAAAAAAAAAAAAAAAAAACAACAAAAAAAACAAAAAAAAAAAAAAAAAAAAAAACAAAAAATCAAGCAAAAAAGCACTACCGAGAAAGAGCCAAAAAAAAGATATCAATTTTGCGAAGGCTCTATGCTCTGTCCCCATCCAAGGTGAATGATACCACAGTGAAAATAGCGATGAGCAGAGTTTCACCTTGTTATTGGACAGGTTTCCTATGGTGGGCACATTTTCCGCAACAGAAGGGTGGGCATGTCGGAATGGGCAACTGGACAGATGCTGGAAAAGGGGATACAGAGGGCTGCAGGAGAAAATGCTGTGGTGCAGATGGGCCACAATATAGACTAGGGTGATGCCTTAGGTGGCCACTACAAATGCTGAAAGAGGTAGAGAAGCCAGAAAGCAACTGATGAGGGCCCAACATAGGCACGAGTGCAGGTCTCACACAGTGGCACAGGGGATATTACCCAGCAGGTATACACAAGGGCACAGAACATTGGCAGGTGGTGCTAGGGGGGAAGTGTGGACGCCTAGGCAGGCACCCCTACCCCAGAACCCCACACCATAGGCAAGCCGACATATAGGCAAATTGGATGGCATGAGGACTGCGCACCACCAGCAGAAGGGCATGTCAGTATGGTGGCGGGGGATACTAGGGGTGGAGGGGGCAGTGGCTGCTGGTCTACAGCAGACCATGGTTCTAGCCCTGTTTAGGGGGGGTGCCAGGCACGGGCAACAGACAGACTCTATCTGACAACCAGTGATGGTATCCCCAGGGAATAAACTGTCCTTGTGGCAACAGTGTGGTGCAGTACACACAGCCAGTGTGTTCAGGAGTGAGAAGGTAACAGGGTTAAATCCCAAGCAGTGGTTACTGCAAACACAGTCCCCATATTTTACCCAACTACTAAACCGTGGCAAAAAGACTGGAATCCTTATGGTGCAGTTAGTGTAAAAAAACATGCCTCAAAACACCTATATTTTACCCTCCAGAGCACCAGACAACACAAAACATGTGCATTACCTAGAGCAGAGTCTCCCAAATGCAGTCCTGGAGGTTCCAAACACCATTCAGATTCCATGCTGTCTCTAATAAAAATGCCTGTGCCGCATTTCTATGCGCCCAACCCCATGGTATGAAGATATATCTCATGCATTATTCATTAGGGGAAGATATGAAACCCCGAACAGGACTGGAGTTGGGAACCTCTGCACTAGAGCAGCGGCCAAACAGAGGCAGAACAGAAAAACCAGCACTGACAAGGCTCCATTATCCAAAAGCCTCCTGGAGAGGCAGGATGTTAGGGCCCTGGGGGGGGTGGGGGGGGCGGGGGGTGTGCATCTACCAATACTAGCAACTTGGGAACCTTAGCAAATGCCACCCTAAACCGAAGTGAATACTGGTACAAATATATCAAAAGGTTGCTATGATTACTGGCAGCTAGCAATTCCTAAGTTAAGCACAATATGCTCATTGAGCTGTATCATACCAACCTCTATGATGTCTGTGGAGTGGGTTTAAGGTATGGTTGTCTGACAGTGTTCACCCACCTGGGGAGTGACCCCAACAGTATTGCGTACCCTAGCAATGCATGCACTGTGCCCAGGGACTGGTGTGCGGTAGCCAGGGCTGCCAAAAAGCCTATAGAGTTGCACAATGCTGGCATAGGGGTGGTAGTGTGTTGTCTGTATATCCAGTGTGCGGTGGCTGCCAAACACCTTCCTCAAACCCACCACCTGACTGCACTGATTGCCAGTGTTAAGTCTGCCAATGTGCGGCATAATGAGGAGCAAGGTAAGTGAGTATAGCCTTGGACAGGGTGGCTTGGCCTGGATGAATCTGCAGAGGGCACTGGCTTTGACATTGTAGTGACCGGCCCCCACCTGCACGGACAGGGTGGCCCCAGCATGTCCTGCTGGGAGGTCCACTCTCACCCTGACTGAGCACGAGTGACCACGGGCATGGCTAGGTTCCCCCATAGTGCTACAATGTATTTTTCTCAAGTGATTTTTATGGGTTATTTCTGGGGGCACGATCCATGACTTGTCCGTGCTTGGTAGGGTGTGCTCACATCCCAGGTTTGGGTGCACACATTTCCAAGAACATGGAATAGCTAGCAGAATGTCTGCAGTTAGTATGTGTATGGCTGGAACACCTGGGGCCCCCCAAAGGGGGGGTGAAGTGGCTGGAAAAATGCACTTTACTTGCTGCTGGAGAATGTCAGATAGTGGTGGGTGGGGGGTGGGGGGTGAGTGGGGGAGGGAGTGGGGCACGTGGCATTTTCCAGGATACTGTCTGTATGCCATTGACTTAGGGATATGTTACAGATCTGCATGGACTGCCCTTGTAGGGTGTCTGTCCCCCAGCAGGAATGGGGTGGGGCGGTCCCTTCTGCTGCAACCATTGACGAGATGTAGAATGTGGATGTGTTGGAGGGAGATCCTGTTCCCCACCCTGAGCCACAGAGGGTGGGTTGGGTGGTGGTAAATAATATTGCCTATGGGTCTGAAACCCCCTCCCCTTCAATTAACATCATGTTACCATGGCACCAAAAATAGAATATGCAATATTCTGGGTGCAGCATAGACCATAAGGGCTAGACCCTGATTGACAACTAACAGATAGATACTAATAGTATCATAGGATGTATCTTGCAGGAAACTACCTATCACACACGCGGGCACGGAAGGGTACCAGCAACATCGCCTATTCCTTCCATGAAAGGTGCTGCGGACCATGGTGCTGGCCGCCCCACCTCACCCTCCGGGTGAGCACAGTACCCACACATTGTTGAACGGTCGGTAGCTACTCTGTGCCACTAAAGCACACTAGTAGGCACCCCCTACTAGGCTGAGGTGCTGTGGGGGTTGTGATAAAGGAAATTATCATAGTTCAGGAAGGAGCTATACGTAGAGGTGAAAGTGCCTCTGAACAAGCAACCTGTCTGTTCTGGTAGAAATTAATAAAACAGAATGGTTCCATAAAAGACTACCAGTCCCAGAATGCACCAGGTTTCCAACAGCCATTAGAAGAGCTGAAGTGGGGATAACGTGTGTTCAATCAAGAGGGCTATGAGGTAATCCCAATGCACTCCACTCCAAGGGCAGGGATTGATCAAGCACAGCTGCGCTGTGCTGTAGGTGGAGCATGCATCTAAGTCAAAGATAAAGGAAAAGCTTATCTACAGAGAATTCATCAGAGGCCTCTGGATCAGAAGGCACCTTGTCCATCCTGATCCGCAGCAGCAGAAGCCAGAGCTGAAGGAACAGAGAGAGAAAGAAACACCTGGAAGAAAGAAGTGAAAAGCATTTGGAAGGTCTAAAAGGAGTCCATAGCAGTACGTATCACGGGGAGGAATTCCAGAGGCAAGCATACACCACTGGACTGGGGAAAGCCAGCGGGAGTGGGGCTGGCTTGCAGAGCCAGGAATCCCTGTGGCATGGCACCTGTGAGGGAGACGGCTGCACTTGGAAGGGACCCTAAGACCATGGGCAAGAAGGTAGGTGAAGAGAGATCCAGTGGTACACGGGATTTTGATTGGACAGGCTGGACATAAGAACTGGCGTACATACTGGGGCCAGGGAATATTTAGAGAGGAACTCTAACAGCAATGGCAGCTCAGGTATGAACAATGATTTATGCCCTCGCTCTCTCACTGGGAAGACAGCAGGGAAACAAGGTATTGTCATGAGAGTGTTCAATTGAGAAAATCCTCTGTGACAATCCATGATATGGAACCTATGATAGTGTGAAGACAGGGGGAGATGTTGAATACATGGATTTGCTGTCTGTCTAAACTTCTGTGGTAATATGATGTTACAAAAATACAAACAACCATCACAACAAGAATATAATAAACTTGGTCTTTGACTCGTGGTACCTCAGAAAAGCTTCTGAGTAGGATTGGAGCCACGTAATAGAAAGTAAACCAGCCACGAGGGTTTCAGCTGGTTAATGTTAGCAATTGAGCCTTGACCTAAACAAACAAAAAAAAAACACAATAGCCAGTGTGCTCTGAAGGGACACTTCTGAGTGTGTGTGACGATACAAGAGGTTTTGTCCCTGGAAAAGAACAGGTTTTTTGTCTACTTTGTGGGTAGTTTGTTGGTTCTTTGAAGCACTGCTAAGAAGATATTAGCAGGTGCCTACAGAAAAGACCTTTTGGTTCCCATCCAGGTCTTTATGCTTTGATTTGATTGTTAAACAAGTTCAGAGGTTGTTTTGTCCTTATTTTGTTTTCTAAAGCATGATACTGAAAGCAAGTATTCCTGTTTATGTGCTACCAAGTATAGCTGTGTTGGGAGAAATAACCCCATAAATAAAATATCCTTCTTTGCTGTACCCTTGAGCAAGCACAAATAATTTATTGTGAACGGGGCTGATGTCTGGTATGAATGGAATACATTTCCCACAATCCTTTGCCAGTCATATTAAGATTTGCCTTTGGCAAGACTGTGGACCATTCTCACCCAGCCCCCCAGTTGACCGGGTGAACTCGGTCAGTTCCCCCTATAAGGATGAGGTGCTGTGGGGTGCATACCCCATCTTGTGATAATCATCTAGACTGCTGATTTGCATTTGCTGTGCGGAAATCATGGGTACGGGTGGGTTGACCCTTATCCTGGTTACCACCGCAGAAGGGTTGTGTGGTGACGGTGCAGTCCTTCTGTAGCCAACCAGGGGTTTATTTGTAGCTATAAAGCAACTGGTTACTTTACTGCGGTAGGGCCAGAGATAATGGGCTTCATCCCACAGTGGGTGTGATTTGTTAGAGTTGTCCATTTTTAATGTGAATTAGTGACTGCAAGAAAAAACACACTCACAGCTGGCGGTAAACGTCAGGTACCCATAAAGTGACTTATAAGGAACCCTATAAAGGCGCCTTATAAAAGCGCCTTATAAGGTGCCCTATAGGGTGACAGTATAGGGTGCCTTGGTGGACAGTGCACTTGTATAATGGGCCCTCTTGGAGTGCCTTATATGGAACCTTATGCGGCACCTTAGGTAACGGGCACTGGGAGGTTGTGTTTGCTGTGCAGCACTATTGTAAAATACAAATAGCATGCCTCCAAAAAGCTCTACATAAACGAAAACAAGAACAACCCTCACCAGGCATTATTCATAAGGCACCACTGGGGAGTCAAACCCATTGACCACTGTGAAATCAGTCAATGGATTAACAAGGGTGCTACACCTCTGAACATCTATTTGCATGAAGGCACACCTAATTAAGACTAATGTGCGTTAACGTGCGGCAACGCCTCCATCTATAGGGTGCTAAGGGGCGAAACGCATCTTATTGTGTGATTGCTACGGTTTTAGACCGGAAAAGCCACTTTACGTAGGTCATACGGAACATTATTGCTGGGTGCACATTAAGAGGGTTTAGTAAACATAACCCCTGGTGTCATAATTTTGCAAACCATTGCTATGTGAAATGGCATAGTACAATGGTTAATTACAATGCCCCCTTAAGAGCCAGTGGTGATGGGTTTGAGAGACCGAGTGGCGGGCAACAGCCAGAGAACGGCATAATGAAAACAAGTTCATTTATAGTTGTCAGAACTGTGTCTGCAGCATAGATATTTATATATTGGTTGTGACACCATTTCCTGTGTACAAGCTGTGGGCATAGGCATGGGCGCGCTGGGCGCTTCAGTGATGCGAGCCATTTAGGCGCGGCTGCATGCCATGGTGCATTGTGGCATGCGTTCCGTGCGTCCAGTCGAGCAAAGGCATTGGTGAAAATGGGCCCCCATTCAAGGAAGCTCAGCCTTCACGAGAAGGGAGCTTCGAACCTCGCAGGCCCATCATTCTGCACCCAGGAAGCAACAAGCTGTTCCCAGGATCCTCCATGCGGGGGCAGAACCTGGGGGAGAGTCAGGAGGGACTGGGACCGTGTGCACACGGCGCTACGAATCGTCTGGAAGCGTACTAACCTGAGGTAAGTCTATGGGGACAGGTCCGTATATCCAATTACATCATCAGGAGGGTCGATTGTAGCTGGGCGGACGGAGGTGTGTCGGTAGTCTATCTCATTTCGTGTATTAGTTAAACCCACGTGAGATACCGTCTATGTATCACATCGAGGGGTTTGCCCTATCCCCAGGAGGCTAAGGACATGATCACAGAGTTCCAGATGTCATCCTGGCGTTATGGCAGCCGCTGCTGTTGATTGGTTACAACACACCCTAACAACAAGGAGCCCATAGATCTGGCCTAAAGAGGTGTTGTAAACAATCAGGGCTGCTATGGTAGGTTCCGCATTTGTCGAGGCCACAAATCTGACCTACTCATAGGGGTCCTGAGACATGTCTCCAAATGGTCTGTCAGTTCCCCCTGGTGATATGGTTGTGGTGCGCCTTTGCAGTTTAAAACATCTGCCCTACCCTAAGGTTGTCCTGACAGTCCATCAAGGGGGACTGTCAGGTCACACTGTGGGTATGGTTTATGCTGCTGTTGCTGTTTCCAA